>OZ012740.1:419019691-419446080 GCA_963859935.3 Lathyrus sativus
ACGTTGGGTCCCCAGCAGAGTCGCCAGCGCTATTGCGAAAATCGGCGCCGGCTGAACAGAAGAGTTGCCACCGTGCGTTATTTATCCCACAGGAGGGAAAGGAAACGCTCAGAGTAAACCTACCGCAAAGACGGGAAAGGAATGGTCATCGCAACCAAATCCTGGATTCGGAAGTCGGTTACGCAAGGGGAAGGTATTAGCACCCCTCACGTCCGTCGTACTCGACGGGATCCACGCTTGTTTTCTAGTACGGATTGTTATTCTATCTACTCTACAGGTCAGGGGTTAAAAGAAAATAAAATGACTCGGCAAAGTATCGCACTTTATACCTACGTATTCCCGTCTGGAACGAGAAATCAGAGTCAACATAGTTCGCCTACCTACTGGAAAGGAGGGGAAGGTTGCTCGCTAGGATATCACATCCTATGCCTACGTACTTTCATACATCATGAAAGATCAGAGCAAACGTAGTTCGGGCCACGTATGACACAAGTCTGTTTTGATTGCTTTTATCTCCTTCTGAAAAAGGTTTTTCTGATTAACAGTTCCAGCGGACAAAAATGACGTCTTGATGAGTTCACATTCTTTTACGAAAGAAGTGTCTTTTATTGTGTTGGAAATCTTATTGTGTTTTTCTGTTTGTTTTGAGAAAGAAGAGACAGAACTCTAACCTATGGTTGAAAAGGGAATCAAACTAACCTAATGTTATCATGCATGGGTTAAGACCTAATGTCTATCATGCTTCTCTCTTGCGCAGAGAGAAACAGAGATCCTAAGGTAATAGACGGAAACAGAAACAATAGCAAACATACAATAAAGCAGTAAAATGCATGGATGCAGCAATACAAGCGAGGCAAGGGAGTCCCACTCAACCTCGAACCTAGAAAACAACAGGCAAAAGCGAACAACATTCGCTTTCAACCTAACAGGTTAAACAGCAAACAATACAGTCAGGGAAATTCAATCAATACATCAAGAATTATAAACAGCAAAAATAGACAGCCAACAACAGCTCTGCATCAACATCTGTCTTCAAGTCATCTCCAAACAGTTACAAGCTTCAAGCATGCATCAATCTTTATCTTCACAACCCTCAAGCAAGGTCTTTGCCTTCAATCTTCAAGCCTTCAGTCAGGGTCTCTATCATCAGTCTGCCATGGCTTTTCTTCAAGTCTCAATCTCCAAGATGAATATCAGTCAACAAGATGAAATGGATGTTAAACAGTCAATTGCCTACCAAGGGTGGCTCACTGACTGTTAACATGATACAGACAATTTTCTCTCAAAAGTTCTATATTTTAAATACATTCACTAATCCTTCCAAAGGAAGGAGGTGGATATTTAAAAGAGACTTTGAATCATAGAGAAAGGATGGAGGCAAACAAGACCTTCCATGTTTGTGAATCAAGTTTTCTACCCTAGAGCTCTACCTAGCTCCTAAACCCTATAGCCTTCAACAGCTGCCAGCAAGAATCTCTTCCTCAACTCTGGAAGTTGGTCTTCATTCTGTTTGATCTCCAACGGGCTTCATCAACGCAGTCTTCAGCTCAAACCCAAGCCCCAAACAAGCCCAATACCCCACACAGTCAAATAATAACCCTAAAGAGGGCACACCATACAGTCAAGCAAATACAAGCAGTAAACTAATAGTAA
The DNA here is from genome assembly GCA_963859935.3 of Lathyrus sativus. Taxonomy (NCBI): domain Eukaryota; kingdom Viridiplantae; phylum Streptophyta; class Magnoliopsida; order Fabales; family Fabaceae; genus Lathyrus; species Lathyrus sativus. Next base: position 419,021,345 of record OZ012740.1, read on the forward strand.
TAGTAGAATAGGGGAAACCTAGTAATTTCTAAGGGGTCTATTACCTACCCATAATCCCTATAGTCCCATACCCCAAGATTCAAACTACAACTCCTAAAAGAAATGATCTCTACACCTATGTCATATCTAAACCCTAGTTTTGATTCTTCTAATCACACCTAAACAAATCATCTAAAATTAAGTCCTAAAATCATGAATTAAATTTTATATACAAGCTAAAGTTCTAAGCTAATCAACCTAAAAAGAATGGATCCAAAATGTAAAAGAATCTAACTAAACTAAAATCAACAATATCATGTAACAAATTAAACATGATTTACAACCTATTTAAAAGAAAAATATACTAAAAATGCTAAAACAAAATAAAATTGGAATTTTATTATTTCTTAATTTTCTTAACAGAAATATGAACCTAATGAAAAAACAACCACTAAAAAATAAGCATTTTTCATTTTATTATGATTTTCCAAAGAATTAAAAAAATTTGAAAGAAATTAATATGAGTTAAGTTGGTTATGGGGTGCAGTCAGCATTCATTTCAGTTAAAATAAGAGGATGGGCCCAGACTGGGGGGCGCGTATAGCAAAGCGCGTCTGGGCCCAGTTGATCAGAAAACACAAGAAAAATAAAAAAAAACTCAAAGCGGTGCAAATAGGAATTAATTCAGTGCAAATGATTGGGCCTTGGTGAACGGGGGGTGGGATTAGCATGAATGCAATAAGCCCAGTCATAATGGTTTAGTGAAACGGTGCGCTTTGGCACCCAGAGTTCCCTCCAAATTCATCTTTGAATACTGGCCACGCGATCAAGGCTCCAGTCAACAAAGGAGACCTCATCCAACGGTCTTCATGCGTCTTCTCCACAGAATTAGGGTTTCGCCATTGATGAACCCTGCATGCAGCTCGCGCGAACCAGAGTTCTACATACCCATACAACCTCAATTCCCCATGAAACTCCAATCTGTAAAGAGCAAAATTGCTCTACTTCTTCCCCTCTACACAGCTATGGTCTTGGATTCCTCTGAAACTCGATCAAAATTCAAACCCGATAGGTAGAACATCCTGGTTCCACCATTTTACACTGATATCCATCATGCTAATTCCTTCTAATTCTTACCCTAACACGATCTACACACTTTGCTGATCACTCTCATATATCTAACCAGTATTATCAAGCCCTAACCTAGGAGTTCTAAGCCCTAACAGATTTGGTGCTCCAATGGCAACCTCCATGAATTGCCTTCAAACTCAACAGAAATGATCATCTAACCAATCCTAACCATTCTAACCTAATAACTCTCTGACATGCTAACTAAATCAACCAATTCGAAAGGAAACACCAACCTGGTTTGATGATGAAAACAGTGGTAGAATTCCTTGGATCCAAGGCTTGCAATGTTCTGGACTTGCTCAATACACCTGATTCTTGGTTCTGTATGCAATATTTCTTGCTCAAATGCCTTAGATTCTTGTAACCACTTCTTCTTGCACTTTGGATAATGAAGATGGATAGCACGAATTCTACCTCAATTGAGCCAAATCTTGATGGAAGCTTGATCTTGAATGAAGGTAGATGATGATAGGATCAAGGATTTTGGAAATTGATGAGGGTTTGATAGAGTTTGAAATGGTTTTGCAAAATGGAAGAATGAGATGAAACTATGTGTTATGAACAAAATGAATCACCAACCCTTGAATGAAGCCTCTCAATTCAATATATAGATGAAATTAGAAAGCTCTAGAACTTTGTAGAAACTTCTTGTGCACACATTCCTTGGATTTTGATTATGTTACTTCCATTAAGCCACCTAGCATAACTTCCAAATTTTGAACCAAACTCAAAAATCCACTTTTTCCAATGTTATTAAAACATTTTTTCCAATCAAAATGACCTATAATTTCATCCCATTTGGCCAAATTATGAAAAATCTCAATTTTAGGTCACTTTTATTCATTAAATTCCCTTTTTAAATGACCAAATTTGAAACCTTGAGCTATGAGCATTTACAATCTTTCATGATCACTTTTCTAGACTCAAAATGTCATTTGGAGCAAGTTTGATGTTGTGAAGTTTTTCATTTGAAGCTTCCTTGTATAAGTGTTGGGCATAGGCTTGAAATGACCTGTAACTCTCAAATGACCAAAATACCCTTTGCTTGCCAAGACCATAAGTAGAGTTCCACAAATCAGATGAAGGCATACCATACCTTTCTAGAAAGCCAAGACAATGAGGAACAACTCTTATGTTGACCATAAATTCATTTGAAATCTCCTTGAGGGGTAAAAGTTGCTTGGAAGACAAGTAACTTTCACAGACAAAATTTCAGATACCTCAGATGACCTGTAACTTGCAAGGACCATAACTTGAGTTCTATAAATCTCCTTGATGTCTTCCACCACTCAAATTAAAGGTCTTGAGATCCCCTACAAGTTTCATGTTGTCCAAGGATCCATTTGAAGCTTGCATTTTGACTTATCTTGCTTGGAAGTTTGACCTAAATCAGGGGATTTTACACAGAAACCCTAATTTAGAAACTCCTCTTCTTCTTGATTTCTTCTTGGCACAACACCATATCCTTATTTACATGTCAAATGATGAACCCCACACCTCTTGGATAGACCTTGATGCCTTTCAATCAATCAATTGACCTAGGGTTGACCCAGATGAAACCCTAGTTGATTGTCTTCAACTGCAACTCTTGTGATCACATCAATGACTTGTCTCACTTTCAAAATGACTCTCTAAGTCCTCCATGATGTCTAGATACCCTCTATGCTCAATCCACAGCTCACAATTTCTCTGATGGTCTTCAAATGCCCTCAAGGTAGGAGAGAGACCCACTGCTTGATCCACTGACTTCTTAGATTTCATTTCTCTCTGATGACTTGGGTAAGCTTGAATTTGAATAATAACCTCTTGATAGGCTCATAAAGATGAGAATAATACTTGGTCCTTGGTTGAATGACTTGCTATGCTATGTTATGCAAATGATTAGACTATGTACATGACTCTATATGCAAATGCTAATGTGATTGAAACATAAACCAAATGAAGTAGGTTGAGCAAATTTTAGGGTGCAACAGTGTGTGATACACTCACGTGCTCCAAGTGGGGAGCGTGGACGGGGTTTGGATCGTTTCTCGGATGGAGTGTATGCGGCCACCCGTGTTCCAAGTGGGGAACTTTGATAGGGATAGATCGTTGCTCGGATGGAGTGTATGAAATCTATCCTGAGATTTGATTATATGGGCTCATGAGGAGCGTGGTAGGGATAGATCGTTGCTCGGATGGAGTGTATGCGATCTATCCTGAGTTGAGTCGGTACCGCATAATTGTTGATTCGAGTGCATGTGTTGCATTGTGGTTTGTGTGTGTTATGATTGTGAATGAGGGGACAATAGGTCGGGATGTGTTGCATTCATGGTATGCGTAGTGTGTTGGCATGGGACAGTAGGTCCAGATATGTTGTATGTGAAATAATGAGTTATTGTTTCTGCCTTTCATTTCATGTACCATTATACCATTATTATTTGATCGTGATTCTCACCCCCTTTGCTGTTGTTGTGGTCTGTGCTTCTTCGGAAGTACAGAAAATCCAGGTGTTTAGCTAGCTTGGATTATGGCGTCGTCGTAGGACTGCTCTGATACGTAACACCGGGTCTTTTTGGGAGTTTTATTATTTTATTGTTGATATGTGTGCCCCCATGGCGTATCTGATTTTTGTTGGAATGCTGATAACATTATGTATGTTTTGGGAAGATGGCCAATTGTTATATATAACAATGTTGATGACATGGATAATGTATATATGTTGTTATGTGTTAAGACAGACTTCTTTTTCCGCTGAAATTTTATTAGAAATCAGTTTTGAGATGATTTGTGGAATTATGTTGAAAATTGTGACATCCCGTTGTGGGGAAAACTCTGATGTGTGTTTATTTTAATTGTTTTATTCTATTTTGGGGAAACGGGGTGTTACAGTCAACATATCATTGGTGTATCCCATACCCAAACTATATCCAATATGTGCAGACAAACACAACGGTAAGGCAACCCATTTTCATCAGTCAAATGGATCAAAAAACTTCACAAGGAAACAAAATCATATAAGAAGCAAAGCAAGAAGCAATGCAACAAAAACTAGATGAACCAAGAGGAAAGGTGGGGCAGTAACATAACAAGGTCAAAAGGTATACATCCAATCATGAGTGCATAAGAGGGATCACTAAAGTTTGACAGTCAAAGTCAAACTCCAAAGTGAGTTAACCATCATCAATAACCACAAATGAGGGTTCACCAAAGCAAACATCAAAGATCCAAATGAAATGAGGAGAAGTCAAGAGAATCATCTCATAGTGGACCAAAATTTATTCACCCAAAAAACAATTTAAATCCAAATGAAAACAAATAAAAAAAGAAAGAAAAACCCTAAAAAGATAAAGAGGAGACCAAAGCATGAGTGAAGGCTCCAAGACATCACCATAGGTCTAGGAACATCACAGGATCACATGAAAATTCCCCAACATTTTTAAATACTTAAAAATAATTTTAAACTAATTAAAATTAAGAAAATAAATAAAAAATACATGAAAATACCAAAAACAGAAAACAAAAGTCCAAGAAAATCACCATAGGTTCAAAACCATCATAGGATCATGTGAAAATAATTTCATAATTTTAAATGGCTCAAAAGTATTTTTAAACCAATTAAAATCAAGTAAAACAAATAAAAACATGAAAAATACAAAAATGCAAAATAAAAATGCACACAAATATAAATCAGAAAGAGAAAAATAAAAGAGAATTTTAGAAAATATTTTGGTATTTTCTGATTAAAAATGAATTTTCTATGAATTTCTGAAAATAAAATGAATTTAAAAACAAATTTGAAAAAGAAAATAAAATAGAAAAAACAAGATGCGTTGGATCTGAGTTCACTAAATAGTGTGTCAGATCCAAAGGCCAGAAAGTGTGCATCCACAGTGGATCTAAGTCAACCTCATTATTTCCAAGCAAAAAGGTCAAAACACGCAGGATTAAAACAAGTGGCATGATGGATGGTGAGATCATTATCTTCAACCTCCAACCACTGAAAAATCCCAGAGATTTGCAGAAAATCATGCATCTCTCAAACCATAACCAATGGAGCTCATAGTGGTTTCATTTGATGTGTCTTTTCAAGACGAACTCAACCATATCATCGCTCCAAATTTCTTTAAATAACAACTTACTCGATTTGAAAAAAACCAGAACAAAATGTTAGAACACAGATTGATGTTCAATATATCTCACTGTTTTGATGATAACATTAATGAAATTTTGTATAGAGAATTTATATACTCTAATTTTTTTCAAGTGTTTATTTGTTTCAGATATCAAAATTAATATTATTCTGGAAGCAAGAACGCCTATGAACACAACAGAACGAAAAAGCTTTGAGCGTCAGAAGCAACTCATCAGAAGACTCTGATCTGCTACAATGATTCTGAGCAAAGCTAAGAAGAACTTGAGTAAAGAACAAACGTAAAGCTTCAGAAGACTTTGGATGTACTTAACGCTGCAAGTACATAAACTTTGATAAGCAAGTATGCTCTGATAAGGATTTCACGCTTAAAGCACTTTTCTGCAAACTCTGATAGAGAAATTCTGAGTCAGTTAACTCTGATCTGAAGAACTTGGAACATCATCAGAAGTTCTGATGCAAGACGTTCCAAAGTGTTGAAGAAGATTATGTTCAAATAAAGATCTGTTGGCATATTCTTTGTCATTATCCAAACGGCTCTTTCCCCATTTGTGCATGATACAGGATTTCAGACAAAAAGGATTTGTCAGAACATTCCTCTTCTGAGAAAGGAAAAGTCAATAGAAGACAAAAAGAACAGAATGCACAGATTGCACAGTCTTTGAGAAATGGATTTCAAAGTACTATAAAAGCAAGTCTCAGCATCACTTCAAAGGTTGACAGAACTATTGAAAAATCTCTTGGCAAACAAATCATTCAAACTTTCTTCAAAAGCTGAATAGTTTATTTTCATTCTTTAACTTGTGTAAAAATCACTGTTGTGATATAGCTTTTTAGAAGCACATCTTAAACACATTGTTAGCTTATCTTTTGTAAAAGATTCCTTAAGAGAACAAGTGTGGTCATAATTCTTGAGAAGACTAAGACAATTGTCTTAGTGGTTTAACACTGTAATCAGTTTGATTTAGTGGATTAAGTCCTTGTTGAGAAAGGCAAATCACCTTGGTAGGGTGGACTGGATTAGTTTAAGTTCAAACTATCCAGGATAAAAATAATGTGTTATTTTTCTATCATCTAAATTGTTTTTAAAACCCTTATTCGACCCCCCCCCTTCTAAGTGTTTTTCCCACCTTCAGTTGGCATCAGAGCTCCGGTTCTGTAAGTGCTCTCACTTAACCGTGACAGAAAAAGATCCTGTTGGGAAAACTCTTAATCTATTGTTCTTGATTCATCATGGTTGTTGAAGCTTCAACTTCAACTTCATACAACAACAAATACGATGATAGAGACAGAATCAACACCAAACCTCCCATGTTTGATGGTGAGAAGTTTGATTACTGGAAAGATAGAATAGAAAGCTTCTTTCTAGGCTATGACGTTGACTTATGGGATTTAGTTACTAATGGTTATATTCATCCTACAAACGATGAAGGCAAAAAGGTTGACAGAAATTCTATGTCTGATCAACAGAAGAAGGAGTTTAGAAACCATCACAAGGCGAGAACCATTCTATTCAATGCAATATCTCATACTGAGTATGAGAAAATAACTAATAGAGATACTGCATTTGATATGTTTGAATCTTTAAAAATGATGCATGAAGGAAACTCCCAAGTAAAGGAGACAAAAGCCTTGGCGCTCATTTAGAAATACGAGGCCTTCAAGATGGAGGAATCTGAATCTGTAGAAGCTATGTTCTCAAGGTTTCAAATTCTAACTGCAGGCCTAAAAGTTCTGGACAAAGGTTACTCTACTGCTGATCACGTCAAGAAGATAATCAGAAGCTTGCCAACAAGGTGGAGACCAATGGTGACAGCGCTGAAGCTTGGAAAGGATCTGAATAAGATCACTCTTGAGGAACTGATCAGTTCCTTAAGGAGTCACGAGATTGAGCTAGAAGAAGACGAACCTCAGAAGAAAGGTAAGTCTATTGCGCTAAAATCTAACAAATCTGCTAAAGCTTTGCAGGTTATTGAAGAAAGCTCTGAAGAATCTTCCTCTGAAGAAGATGAATTGTCTTTGTTGTCCAGAAGGATAAACCAACTCTGGAAGCACAAACAAAAGAAGTTCAGAAACTTCAAGAGATCTGATCAGCGTGGCGAATCTTCTGGACATAAGAAATCTGGAAAGAAAGATGTAGTGTGCTACGAGTGCAAGGAGCCAGGCCACTATAAAAATGAATGTCCCAAACTTCTGAAGGAGAAACCCAGAAAGAAGTTTGAAAAGAAGAAGAAAGTGCTAATGGCCATGTGGGATGATTCAGATGCTTCTGAATCTTCATCAGAGTCAGAAGATGAATGTGCTAATGTAGTACTGATGGCTGACGTGGAGGACCACGAAGAAACTGCTAAATCTGGATCAGAATCAAATTCAGATGAGGTATTTTCTGAACTTTCTAGAGCTGAACTTGCTGAAAGTTTATCTGAAATTCTTGAAATCTACAGCAAAATCAAACTCAAATACAAGAAGCTTCAAAGCTGTCTTACATCTGAGAATGATCAGCTGAGATCAGAAGTTGCTGAGCTTAAAGCAAACAATCTTAAAATGAAAAATGATTTAGAAAAAGCTCAAAAATCGGACTCAAATCCTATATCATGCTCTAAAAACATTTTAGAAAAGTATGATTATAGCTTTCAGAAGTTTCTGGCTAGAGGCCTAGATAGAAGCAAGATGGCTTCAATGATCTATGGCGTAAGCAGAAACAACAGAAAGGGAATTGGATATGAATCACCTTCTGGGAAGGATTTAAATCCAAAACCTGTTGATAAACTGATCATTAAGTATTATCCTCTGTATACTCACTTCAAATATGGTCATTTAAATGATATCAAGCATACACGTTCTGATCAGAACAAACTTGTGTTCAATAAACCAAAACCTCATAAGAATAAAGATGCTCTTAAGGGAAAGAAATTTAGAAAGAATTTCAAACCTACTAACCCTAGAGGACCCAAGAAAATATGGGTACCTAAGGACAAAATAACTTTTGTTGCAGATGTCCTTACCAACAAAGTTGAGACACCAATCATGGTACCTGGACTCTGGCTGCTCGCGACACATGTCGGGAAGAAGGTCTATGTTCCAAAGCCTGGAACTTAGATCTGGAGGTGACGTGAAGTTTGGAGGGAACCAGAAGGGCAAAATCATAGGCTCTGGAACTATTGGTAATCCCAAAGCAGCTTGAAATTTTTGCAGATAGAGAAGTCCTTCTCACAGACTTTGAAGAATCAGAGGCAGACAAAGCTCAAGCAAAAGCATCAGAAGAAACATCAGATGCTACTCCCTTGACTACTCAGATGGATAGCTTGACAATTTCTGAAGAACCAAATGTTAAAGGATCATCCAGAATCAAAGCCTCTCATCCAGAGGAAATGATAATTGGAAAGAAGGATGACCCTATCAGAACAAGGTCATTTCTCAGATCTTCTAGAACGTCACTGTTTGGTTTGGTATCTATCATTGAACCTACTTCTGTGGATGAGGCTCTGAACGATAATGATTGGATACTTACTATGCAAGAGCTTAACCAATTCACCAGAAATGACGTATGGGATCTGGTTCCAAGACCAAATGGATTCAACATCATTGGAACTAAATGGGTCTTCAGAAACAAGATGAACGAGCAAGGAAAAGTTATTAGAAACAAGGCTAGGCCTGTTGCTCAAGGATACAGTCAGCAAGAAGGTATAGATTACACAGAGACATATGCTCATGTGGCAAGGTTAGAATCTACTCGCTTGCTTATTTCCTTTGCTGCACAGAATAACATCACTCTGTATCAGATGGATGTTAAAAGTGCTTTCTTAAATGGTTTCATAGAAGAGGAAGTTTATGTTCATCAACCTCCAGGTTTTGAAAATGAAAAATTTCCAGAACACGTTTTTAAACTGAAGAAATCACTCTATGGCTTAAAACAAGCTCCCAGAGCTTGGTATGAGAGGCTGAGTAATTTCCTTCTGGAAAATAATTTTATCAGAGGAAAAGTTGACACTACTCTCTTCCATTAATCAATTAAGAAAGAAATTTGTCTGTCAGATTTATGTTGATGATATTATTTTTGGAACTACCAATATTACGCTTGGAAAGGAGTTTGCTCAATCTATGGAGGTAGAATTCGAGATGAGCATGATGGGAGAACTAAAATTCTTTCTGGGAATTCAAGTGAATCAGACTCCAGAAGGCACCTTCATACATCAGACAAAGTATGTAAAGGAGCTTCTAAAGAAATTCAACATGACAGAAAGCAAGCTAGCAAAGACTCCAATGCATCCTACAAGCACGCTAGGTAAAGAAGAGGTAAGTAAAAAGGTAGACCAGAAGCTCTACAGAGGTATGATTGGTTATTTTCTGTACTTGACTGCTTCTAGACCTGATATCCTCTTTAGTGAGTGTCTATGTGCTAGATTCCAATAAGATCCTAGATAATCCCACTTAACAGTTGTTAAGAGGATTCTGAGGTATCTGAAAGGTACTACTAACATGGATTTGTGTTACAGAAGATCTGATGAATACAAATTAGCTGGATTCTGTGATGCCGACTATGTTGGAGATAAAATAGAGCGTAAAAGTACTTCTGCAAGCTGTCAGTTTCTGGGAAGTCATCTGATCTCTTGGTTTAGCAAGAAGCAACCCACAATAGCACTATCAACAACAGAAGCAGAATATATTGCTGCTGCTGGTTGTAGCACACATATGCTCTGGATGAAGAGTCAACTAGAAGATTATCAAATACATGAGAGCAACATTTCTATTTTCTGTTATAATACTTATGCTATTTGCCTTTCTAAGAATCCAATTTTACATTCTAAGGCAAAGCACATAGAAATTAAGCATCATTTCATCAAAGACTATGTTCAGAAGGGAATTATTAGTTTGAAATTTGTTGATACAGACCATCAATGGGCTGATATCTTCACAAAACCCCTTGCTGAAGATAGGTTTAAGTTTATTCTGAAGAATATTAGTATGGATTTTTGTCTAGAATAAAACTATTATTCAAAAGAAAATTTGTTATAATGAAATATGAATAATGTCTATTATCTGAAGTATTTGTTCTGATTATTTCTTTTGGTTCATTTTTTTTGTGTGAAACTCTGATCTAACAAGTCTCAAAAGATCTGAGCGTTGTTTAACGTTTCTTATTCTTAAGAGATACAGAGGCACATCAACATCAAACATGTAACACCCCCTTTCTGTACCCCCAAATAATCAATTGAAATCATATAAGCAATTAATAAAAGTTTCATCAGAGTATAAATTAAAACATGGTATAAAATAGGTGCATCACATTATCATCGAACGGAAACATAAAAAATACCTGCTCATTAAGATATGTAACTGTTGCACCCTAAAATTTGCTCAACCTCTTCTTCACTTAGTTTATGTTTCAATTGCATTAGCATTTGCATATAGAATCATGTACATAGCCTAACCATCTGCATAGCATAGCATAACAAATCATCCAACAGGGGATCAAGCACTCTTCTCATCTCTATGAGCCTATCAAGAGGTTATTATCCTAATTCGATCTCATTCAAGTTAGCAGAAAGAGTTTGCAAGCTGAGAAATTAGTGGATCAAGCAGTGCATCTATCTCCTATCCTGAGGGTATCTGAGGATCATCAAGGAAGTTGTGAGCTGTGAATTGAGCATGGAGAGTATCTAGAGATTGTGGAAGACTTAGAAAGTCATTTGGAGAAGGAGACAAGTCATTGGTATGATCACAAGAATTGCAATTGAAGACAGTCAACTAGGGTTTCATCTGGGTCAACTCTGGGTCAACTCTAGGTCAACTGATTGATTGAAAGGCATTAAGGGCTATTGGAGAGATGTGGGGTTCATCATTGGACATGTGGATAAGGATATTGTAATGTGCCAAGAAGAAATCAAGAGAAATCAAGGAGAAGAGGAGTTTCTAAATTAGGGTTTCTGTGTAAAATCCCCTAGTTTAGGTCAAATTTCCAAGCAAGATAAGTCAAAATGAAAGCTTCAAATGGATCCTTGGTCAACATGAAACTTGTAGAGGATCTCAATAACTTTAATTTGAGTGGTGGAAGACATCAAGGAGATTTATAGAACTCAAGTTATGGTCCTTGCAAGTTACAGGTCATCTGAGGTATCTGAAATTTTGTCTGTGAAAGTTACTTGTCTTCCAAGCAACTTTAACCCCTCAAGGAAATTTCAAATGAATTTCTGGTAAACATAAGAGTTGTTCCTCATTGTCTTAGATTTCTAGAATGGTATGGTATGCCTTCATATGATTTGTGGAACTCTACTTATGGTCTTGGCAAGCAAAGGGTATTTTGGTCATCTGAGAATTACAAGTCATTTCAAGCCTATGCCCAAAACTCACAAGGAAGCTTCAAATGGAAAACTTCACAACATAAAACTTGCTCCAAATGACATTTTGAGTCTAGAAATGTGACCATGAAAGATTGGAAAGGTTCATAGCTTAAGGTTTCAAAATTGGTGAATTTAATGAATGAAAAATGACCTAAAATTGAGATTTTTCATAATTTGGCCAAATGGGTTGAAATTATAGGTCATTTTGATTGGAAAAAATGTTTTAAGAACATTGGAAAAAGTAGAATTTTGAGTTTGGTTCAAGAATTGAAAGATATGCATGGTTACTTACAAATGAAGTTACATAATCCAAATCCAAGGGAAAGTGTGCATGGGAAGTTTCTCCAAGCTTCTAGGGCTTTCTATTCTCATCTATATATTGAATGAAGTAACTCCATGCCATGGTTGGTGAATCACTTTGTTCAAAACACAAGTTATACACAATTCTTCCATTTTTGCAAAACCTCTCAAACTTCATCAAACTTTCATCAATTTCCATTTTCCTTGATCTGATCATCATCAACATCATTCATAGATTACAATTCACACAAGAATTTGGTGTAATTGAGCAAGAATCGTGCCATCCATCTTCATTATTCAAGGTGCAAGAACTTTGGGATTGCTGAATTCAAGAGGATTGAACAAGGCTCTTTGCATACAGAACCAAGATTTGAGTGTGTGGATCAAGTTCAGACCATTGCAAGCATCAGATCCAAGGATTTTAGCACCTGTTTTCATCATTTTTCACCAGGTTAGTTTCCTCTTCGAATTGCTTAGTTTAGTTAGAATTATAGAGAATTGTTAGCATAGAACTGTTAGGTTAGGGTAGATGATGGATTTCACAAAGTTTGGAGAAGTTTCATGAAGGTTGATCATGGTGTATCAAAACTGTTAGAGCTTAGAACATCAAGAATATGGCACTACAATCTTGCATATATGGCTTAAAACGATCAGTGTGAAGTATAGATTAGGTTAGGATAAGATTTGGAAAGAATTGAAGTGGTTGATGACAGGTGATAATGGTGGAGTCAGCATGTTCAACCTATCGGGTTTGTTTCTTGAGTGAGTTTTAGAGGAAGATAATGGTATGGTTGTGTATAGGGGAAGAAGTAGATCACTTTTGGTCTTGGAATCGTGTGAATTCATGGAGAGTTGAAGGAGAAAAGAATGGTGGAAGGATCGTGCATGGTGGTGAGATTTTCTGAAACCCTAGGGTTTCAAGGTTGAAGATGAACTTTGGGCCACACGATCCAGGGTTTGACTTGGACTTGGTTCCTAATCCAATGGATGTGGTTTAAAACGAATGTGGAGGGAAATTCCAAGGGTGCTACGCACCGTTTCATTTAATTCTATCTGATGGGCTCAAATATTGCTTGCTATTCGTAACCCTCCCAATCAGGCCCAAAGCTGAAATGAACTGAATCTATTGCTAACTGCACCGTTCCAGCTTTTTTTTTAATTTTTGTTGAGTTTTCTGAATGCGTTGGGCCCAGACGCGCTTGCTATGCGCGCCCCCCAGTCTGGGCCCATTATCTTATTTCAATTGATTTTATTACTTGCTGCACCCCCTGGTCCAATTAATTTCATTTTAATTTCTTAATTCATTTCATTTCTTTAAAAAATCATAAAAAATAGAAAAATGCATGATTTTAATTGGTTCTTTTTGCATATTGTTCACATTTTTGTCAAGAAAAGTATCACATAAAAAAAATTAATACTTCATTTTATTTTAATATTTTTGGCATATTTTTCTTTTAAATAGGATTAAATAATGTGTGGTTTAATGCATGAAATTGTTAATTTTAGTTTGATTAGATGCCTTAATATTTTTGATCCATTCTTTTTAGGTTGATTAGTGGAGACCTTTAGCTTGTATATAAAATTTAGTTCATATTTTTAGGACTTAATTTTAGGTGATTTGTTTAGGTGTGAATAACATGATCAAAACTAGGGTTTAGGAGATAACATAGGAGAATTAAATCATTTCCCTTAGGAATTAGAGATTGAATCTTTGGGGTATGGGACTATAGGGATTATGGGTATTTAATAGATCCCTTAGAAATTACTAGGATTCCCCTACTGCTATTAATATACTGCTTATATTTGTTTGACTGTGTGGTGTGCCCTCTCTGGGGATTATTTCATGTGTCAGTTTGGGGTATGGGGTTTGCTTGGGGATTGGGAGAGCTGAAGACCTGTGATGATGAAGGCCATTGGAGATCAACTGATTGAAGACCAACTTCCAGAGTTGATGAGGAGATTCTTTGCTGGTAGCTGTTGAGGAGTATAGGATTTAGGAGCTAGGCAGAGCTCTAGAGTAGAAAGCTTGATTCACAAACATGGAAGGCCTTGTCTGCCTCCATCCTTTCTCTATGATTCAAAGTCTCTTTCAAATATCCACCTCCTTCCTTTGGAAGGATCAGTGAATGTATTTGAAAGATAGAACTTTTGAGAGAAAATTGTCTGTATAATGTTAACAGTTAACAAGCCACCCTTGGTAGGCAGTTGATTGGTTAACATTCATTTCATCTTGTTGACTGATATTCCTCTTGGAGTTTGAGACTTGAAGGAAAGCCATTGCAGATGGGAGATTAATGACAAAGACCTTGCTTGAAGGCTGTGGAGATGGAGATTGATGCTTGCTGGAAGCTTGTAGCTGTTTGATGATGACTTGAAGACAGATGCTGATGCAGAGCTGCTGTAGCTGTTTTTCTATTTTGCTGTTTATTTTCTGATGTATTGTTTGGTTTTCCTTGACTGTATTGTTTGTTGTTTAACCTGTTGGGTTGAAAGTGAATTATGTTCACTTTTGCCTATTGTTTTCTAGGTTCGAGGTTGAGTGGGACTCCCTTGCCTCGCTTGTATTGCTGCATCCATGCATTTTACTGCTTTACTGTATTATTTGCTATTGTTTATGTTTCCATTTATCCCTTAGGATCTCTGTTTCTCTCTGCGCAAGAGAGGAGCATGATAGACACTAGGTCTTAACCCATGCATGATAACATTAGGATAGTTTGACCCCCTTCGCAACCGTAGGTTAGAGTTCTGTCTCTTCTTTCTCAAGACAAACAGAAAAACACAATAAATATTTCAAACAAAATAAAAGACACTTCTTCCGTAAAAGAATGTGAACTCATCAAAACGTCAATTTTTGTCAGCTTGGACCGGTAATCAGAAAAATCCTTTTTCAGAAGGAATAAAAAACAATCAAGACAGACTTGTATCGTACGTGGCCCGAACTACGTTTGCTCTGATCTTTCATGTTGTATGAAAGTACGTAGGCATAGGATGCGATATCCTAGCGAGCAACCTTCCCCTCCTTTCCCGTAGGTAGGCGAACTACGTTGACTCTGATTTCTCGTTCCAGACGGGAATACGTAGGCATAAAGTGCGATACTTTGCCGAGTCATTTTCTTTTCTTTTAACCCTTAACCTTTAGAGTAGGTAGAATAACAATCCATACCCGAAAACAAGCGTGGATCCCATCGAGTACGACGGACGTGAGGGGTGCTAATACCTTCCCCTTGCGTAACGGACTCCCGAATCCAGGTTTTGGTTGTGATGACCATACCTTTCCCGTCTTTGCGGTAGGTTTACTCTGAGCGTTTCCTTTCCCTCCTGTGGGATAAATAACGCACGGTGGCGACTCTTCTGTTCAGCCGGCGCCGATTTTCGCAGTAGCGACAGCTGGCGACTCTGCTGGGGATCCAACGTCCCCTGGCTGCTAAGGACTGCGATAGTTCCTTATGCATTTGGGATCCAACGTCCCTTAAGAGAGTCAATCCTAGCGCTTGTTTTCCTGTCGAGGATTTTGTATGGATTTATATTTCTGACCTTTATTTTCAGCATTATATATATTGTTATTATTGCTGTATTGGGGTGTGATGGGTGATTCTATGATTGAGAGATAAGTCGGACCTGGGCTTGAGTGCACCTAGAATTAGAGTAGAAAGTAGTGGGCGCGTGCCGACTTTGCTTGCATTAGTGTCTCACGAAATCTACACTCGGACGAGGTTCTTCTGGTTGGCTTCTTTTTCTACCCTTTGGGTCGAAGGGGATGTTGGTCAGCTGAATTGTCGACTCCGGGAACCGATCATTTGGAAGTTGGCTAAGTGAGGCCTCTTCAGGATTTGATGATGCCACTCCTTCTGGGAATCGTATCATCAACCCTGAAAGTCTGTGACGCCGACGACCGCATAGGATGTCGTACCCTTTGTCAGTTACTAGGACATCCACCTGTGAGAGGGTTTGGGGATATGCAGGTAACTAGACCTTCAGATACCGGTTATTTCTTGATTAGAGATCCTGGGTATTTATGGAGAGTTATGAGGTCTGTCAGAGACCAGTTGGAGGTATGATTTGAGGTCTGTCAGAGACCAGTTGGAGATATGATATGAGGTCTGTCAGAGACCAGTCAGAGTTATGTTGTGGGGTCTATCAGAGACCAGTGTTGGAGCTTTGTTTCAGGTCTATCCGAGACCAGGGTTTGAGGACTTCCGGAGGGTCTATCTGAGACCTTTTAATATGGTTCAGGCTTCTCAGCCATGGCATTTGGTCCCTGTTGCATGTTACTTACATTGTACTGTCTGCATAATCATTATCATTGCATCCCATTAACATGTGTCTGTGCTGCAGGTGCATTTGCATATTCCCTGGTTCTAGTGCCTGGACTTCTGATGTCTCTTGCTGATGAGGAGGTTAGGAGAAGTTTCAGGATGAGTCATGGACGATTGCTGATATTAGTCTGCAAGCCCACTGCTGCTGAGATGAATGGGCTGTACACGCTGATGCAGTTCTATGACCCCGCATTGAGATGTTTCACGTTTGCTGACTTCATTTTAGGGCCTACCATTGAAGAGTATGTGGAGTTTACTGAGCTACCAGTGCAGAACAAGGT
The DNA here is from genome assembly GCA_963859935.3 of Lathyrus sativus. Taxonomy (NCBI): domain Eukaryota; kingdom Viridiplantae; phylum Streptophyta; class Magnoliopsida; order Fabales; family Fabaceae; genus Lathyrus; species Lathyrus sativus. The sequence continues at coordinate 419,037,825 of OZ012740.1, forward strand.
TCCCTTTATTCACTCTGCTGTTGAGCCCAAGTTGGAGGACTTAGCTAAGGCCTTGCACATGAACGCTGTTGAACTGTTAGTGACTTCTTGGCTTGGGGTTCCAGGTTTCTCCCTTGATTTTCTGGTTGGCAAAGCTCAGGAGTATGCCAAGAATGGGTGCTGGATAGTCTTTAATGCTATCTTGGCTCTATGCATTTACGGAATTGTGTTGTTTCCCAACTTGACCAACTTTGTGGACTTGGACGCTTTCCATCTGTTTGCTGCTGGCAACCCGGTGCCCACATTGATCGGAGACTTCTATCATTCATTGCACTACAAGAATGAAAATAGAAGGGGAAAGACCGTGTACTGTTGTGCGCCGCTGTTGAACATGTGGTTTAAGAGTCATCTTCCCCTGAAGGGACCTTTTGTGGAGAGTGCAACTACAGCAAGCTGGCCAGAGCGCCTGATGAGGCTATCTTCCGCAGACATTGAGTGGTTTGATCGAGACTTGTTGGGGTCTGAGCTTATTTTCAGTTGTTCTGGGTACCCTAATGTTCCGTTGATAGGAAGAAAAGGGTGTATCAATTACAACCCATCGCTGTTCGTTCGCCAGTTCGGATACGCGCTGAAGAACCCACCTCAAGAGGAAGAAGTACAGGAATCTCTGTACTTCACCGGTGATTTGAAGGGAGAGTTACTTGCAAAGCTTCAGCATGCCTGGATGCGTATTAACAGAAGAGGGAAGCCACTGTTAGGGAAGAATGACTTTCAGGCTTATGCACCCTACAGAGTTTGGATCCAGGAGAGAGCAAGACAGTTGTTGATGCCATTTCCAGCTGCGCCAGTCCCTATTCATATTTCGGTGGAAGAGCCAACCACTGTTACTAGGGAGGCCTACGAGCAAGTTGTGAAAGAAAAAGAAGCCTTGATGAAGATCAATGAAGGGTTAGAGCAAGAACTAGCTCAGATACGCAGTGAGAGACACAAGGTCGTGCATGCTTTCCAACAGCAGATCGAACTAGTAAATAGACTAGGGGCTGAGTTAACTGAGGAGAAAAAGAAGCGCGAACGTCTGGGGCAAGAGTTAAGAAGCTCCCATGACATGCTGGAGTCCAAAAAGAAAGCACTCGACGCCGCACACCGAGAAATCTCCTCTTGTAACAAGACTTGGAATGCTACGCTCACCAACAACAAAAAGAGGGAAGATAAGTTGAAGCAGCAAATTTCCGACCTCGAAGAGCAGTTGAAGGCTAGCATTAAGAAGTACGAAGAAGAGGTGATGACCAGGTATAGTCTCTAGAATGCACTGAACAAGGCCATCGAAGGCAGGAACGAAGCTGTGTCTCAGAAGCGGAAGCTAGAGGATCGCTTCGGAGAAGGGGCATGGGAAGAAACCGCTGGTGAAGTGCGACGTGTGCTCAAACGAAGAAATCAGCTTGTCGAGGGTCTGCTTACCCGACCAAGCCATCCAGAGACCAAGAAGTTGCTAGAGGAGTATCAGGCTTATGAGTGTACTTGACTGTTGCATGTATTAACTTGTATGCTTTATTTGCATAGTGCTGACCATCACCAGGGTTGTTGGTTGAGGTCATGCCTTCTTATTATACTCAGTGATATTGTATTCTTGGCTTAATGGTTTTCGCTGCAATATATGAGGCTTTCTTTGACTCGGCTCCAATCTCCGTATTGCTAGCACTGTCACTGCACTGGCATCATTCGCACTAGAATCGGGGAATAACATTCCCTAATGCACAGACACACATTGCATTGCATTCATATTCATATTGCATTTCAGGTGATCATTGGATGGTATCTTATTTCTTGCAATGTACCAGGTCTTTTCAGGATTGAAGATCAGCGCCCGCACCGATACTCCACTCGCACCAACTGTCGAAGAATCATGGATCAAATGCAGAACGAGATGCAAGATATGCGCGAGAAGCTAGCGCTCTTCATGCAGACCATGGAGACTATTGCAAAGGGTCAGGAGAATTTGCAAGCCTTGGTACAGCCTCTGTTGGTCAGAAATGCTGGGCAGGGGAATGAGGATCATCAGTCTGTGCGAGTCGACACGGTTCATGGGGATGGTACTCCCACACCAGTGGCCCTACCTGTAGTCAATATACCTGCTGTCAATGTCAACAACGCTACTGCTGCTGGGAACGGTAACGTTGGAATTGGGAACGAGACTGCTGTCCATAACGTTGGGCTTGGTGATGTCAACTTGGGTGATAATATGGGAGGCAATGGTTTCGGTAATACTGGATTTGGCTTCAACGACCAAGGATTCGATAATGCTGGGAAATATGGTTTCAATGCTCAAGGCTTCGGGCAGGACGGATATGGCGTGACTAATCAGGGTTACGGAGGATTCAGAAATGGAAATGGCGCTGGGTTAATAGCTTTTGGACCTGCTGGAGTTGTTCCAGGATACGGTAACAGGGGGCGAGGCCTAGTGATGAATCAGATTAGAGCTGGCCGTAACAATGGATACGATGGGTATGGAGCTGGGAATGGTAACTGGCAGGAGGACCAGCAAGAGGACGCTTTCTCCGGTGGAGGTTTCGAGGGGCCGATGGATGACTCCCAGAGGATTAGAATGCTAGAAGAGCAGATGAGGGGGGTCGTGAATCAAAGTGTTGTCGGCTTAGACATGTCAACAATGGGTATGGTACCTGGCTTGAGGGTGCCAATCAAATTCAAAGCTCCTACATTTGATAAGTATAAAGGGGACACCTGTCCGAAAGTGCACGTGAGGTCATATTACAGAAGGATGTCTGCGTATTCTAATGATGAGAGAATGCTAATGCATTTCTTTCAGGATAGCTTGTCAGGTCCTTCCCTCGAGTGGTATATGGGATTGGAACCAACGCATATAAAGACATGGAAGCAGCTGGCAGAGGCATTTGTAGCTCACTATAAGTATAACAGCGACTTGGCACCCAACCGGGTCCAATTGCAAGGGTTGTCTCAGAAGAAGGGTGAGAGCTTTAAAGAGTATGCGCAGAGATGGCGCGACATGGCTGCTAGGGTCCGTCCTCCTTTAGAAGACAAGGAAATGAATGACATGTTGATAGGAACATTCACCGGTATGTTTTATGACAAATTGTTTCATACATCTTTGGCCAGTTTCTCAGACTTAATTCTGATGGGAGAAAAGATTGAAAGCAACATTAAGCAGGGCAGATTCCAAGCTGAGGAATCTACTGCATCTGGCAGTAATAGAAAGGCTTTTGGTGGACGCCGTCAGGGCGATGCAAGCGCAGTATTTGGGGGCCGAGGCCGAGGCCGGGGAAGAGGTCGAAACCAGTATAATCAGCCGCAGCAGGTGGCGAGTGTTACTATTTCGTTTCAGCAACAACAACAGCAACAACAACAACAGCCACAGCAGGGGGCACAGCCGGCCCAGCGCCGATTCCAGGGGGGTAAACCAAGGAGAGTGTTTGAGAAGCCTCCTTCAACGTATGCATATTTGTTACAGACGCTATTGGGTCTGAACTTGGTAGAGAAAAGAACTCTGGCGCCAATAACATGCACTCCTCCGTATGGTTATGATGCAAGCAGGCACTGTGAATTCCACTCAGGGGCTCCGGGCCACGATGTAGAGGGTTTCCATGCATTCAAGCATGTTGTGCAGGATCTATTGGATAATAAGGCTATCAATTTTGGAACGGCGGGTCCAAATATAGTGCAGAAGCCCATGCCCAACCATGGGGCAAATGCCATTCTGACTGAGGAAGGGTTGAATCTGATTATGAATGTGGATGATCTAAAGACGTCGTTGAGCGAGATAAAGAGCAGACTATTGCAAGGGGGTGTCTATCCTGGATGTGACGAGTATTGTTTAGAGTGCTGGACCCTAGCTGGGGATTGTGATGATTTAAAGAAAGGTATTCAGGCTTTAATAGATGGCGGCACATTGCAATTTGACCGAGCAGCAATTGAAGAACCTGCAGGGGCATTAGCAGACAAGCAAAGTGATGTGGCCACTGTAACGATTCCTCGAAAGACGATCACCATAACGACACCGGTCCAGCGACCACCGATCACCATCACTAAGGCCGGACCGATCCCGTACGAAAGCACAAAAGCAGTCCCTTGGTCCTATGGGTTGGAAGTGTATTGTGACAGAGTAAAAATTGATGTTAATAAGCAGCCAGCCGAGACTGTAGACAACGTTGTTGGTACAGGAGGTATGACAAGGAGTGGAAGAATCTTCATCTCGCCTGAGGTAGAGGCCGAAAGACTGGCGAAGGGAAAGGGAAAGATGGTTGAGAATGTCCCAGTTCAGGGGAATGAAAAAGAAGCGGCATCGAAGGATGTAGAAGAGTTCATACGCTTGATTCGTAAAAGTGATTATAAGATTGTTGAGCATCTGCAGCAGACGCCGTCAAAGATATCTATATTGTCGTTGCTATTGTGTTCTGAAGCTCACAGAAATGCACTGTTGAAAGTCCTGGATACTTCCTTCGTACCCCAAGATGTTTCCGTAAATCAGCTGGAGGGAGTGTTGGCACATGTAAAGGCAGGCCATAGCTTGGGCTTTACAGACTTCGATTTAACCCCGAAAGGAAGAGATCATAATATGGAGTTGCACATCTCCGTGGAATATAGAGGATCAGTCATGTCTCATGTACTGGTAGACACCGGATCATCTTTAAATGTGCTGCCCAAGAAAGCGATGATGAAGCTAGATGTCAGAGGAATCCTGTGCACGCCCAGTGACTTGGTGGTCAGGGCATTCGATGGTACGCGAAGAACCGTTTTCGGATCGATAACATTGCCTTTACAGGTGGGGCCGGAGGTTTTCGCGACTGAATTTTATATCATGGACATCCAGCCTGCATATAGCTGCCTGCTCGGAAGACCTTGGATCCATGGGGCTGGGGCAGTCACGTCTACCTTGCATCAAAAGTTGAAATATATGGTGGGGGACAGCGTGGTCACTGTATGCGGAGAAGAGGACATCCTGGTCAGCCATCTGTCGTCATTTAAATATGTGGAGGTCGACGGAGAGATTCACGAAACACCCTGCCAGGCATTTGAAGGGTTGCGCATCAAGGACAAAGGTCCCGAGCCGAGCAAAGCGTCGGAGATAGCCGTCTCGTCATATAAAGAGGCTCAAGCTCTAGTAGAGACTGGTGAGACCAAGGGCTGGGGCAAAGTGCTGGATATTCCTGTGAAGATGGACCGGTTTGGGCTAGGATATCAACCGTCGTCATCAACACCTGCTGTGGGGGCACCCCGTTTCAGAGGGCCAATAACCATCACTGCTAGTGGAGTATGTCATGAGACCATCAATGCTGCTTCGGAGTCTGACGAAGGAGACAGCGATTGCGATATGGACGCCTGGATTCAGCCTAGCGTGCCAGGACAGGGATTGTGAAACTGGTCTATCCAGGAGATTGTTCCTGTGACTCTTAAACAGTAATGCTTTGTTTTTTTTTAATTGTTGAACAATCTGGTGTCTTGCCCGAGGCATCATGATTTGCTTAGGGCTGTGCTGTTATGAACATTGCGTGTTTATCATTAAATAAAAGGCGTTTTTCATGTGCAAATATTGCGATCTCTGTTTTTCCTGTTTTGTATTTTTCAATAAAATGGCAACGTGGTTATTCGCTTTATACGCATTTTGAAGCATTTAACCATTCCTTTTGCAGGATAACATTTTCAGATGACATCCTTGAACCACCTATGACTCGTCCCGACTTTGAGCACCCGGTATTTCAGGCTGAAGAAGAGGTTGTCGAAGATGGTGACGTTCCTGAAGAATTGTCTTGGTTAGTGAAGCAAGAAGAGCGTGTCATTCTGCCTCATGAGGAGGTCATCGAGATTATTAACCTGGGGTCGGAAGGGGTTGAAAAGAATATTCGTATAGGAGCCGCGCTGCAGAGCGACATCAAGCGAAGACTGGTTGAAATGCTCAGAGAGTATAATGATGTGTTCGCTTGGTCGTATGAAGACATGCCAGGGCTCGATACAGATATGGTTGTGAACCGTCTGCCATTGAAAGAAGAATGCCCGCCCGTCAAGCAAAAACTTCGCAGAACTAGACCCGATATGGCAGTGAAGATTAAGGAAGAGGTTCAGAAACAGTGGGATGCTGGTTTCCTAGCTGTGACAAAATATCCCTCATGGGTCGCTAACATCGTACCAGTGCCAAAGAAAGACGGTAAAGTGAGAATGTGCGTCGATTACCGTGACTTAAATAAAGCGAGCCCGAAAGATGATTTTCCGCTTCCTCACATCGACGTGTTAGTTGACAACACTGCTCAATACTCCGTATTCTCCTTCATGGATGGCTTCTCGGGCTATAATCAGATTAAAATGGCGCCAGAAGACATGGAGAAGACCACTTTCATAACGCCTTGGGGAACATTTTGCTACAAAGTGATGCCCTTTGGCTTGAAGAATGCTAGGGCAACGTATCAGCGTGCAATGACGACTCTTTTTCATGATATGATGCATAAGGAGATCGAAGTTTATGTTGACGATATGATTGCCAAATCCCAGACGGAGGAAGAGCATCTGGTGAACCTGCTGAAGTTATTCAAAAGGCTTAGGAAGTTCAGGCTGAGACTGAACCCTAACAAGTGCACCTTCGGGGTGAGATCGGGTAAACTGTTGGGCTTTATCGTAAGCGAAAAAGGAATAGAGGTCGATCCTGCAAAAATAAAAGCAATACAAGAGATGTCGACGCCTAAAACAGAGAAAGAGGTGCGCGGGTTTTTAGGGAGGTTGAACTACATCGCTCAGTTCATACCTCACCTAACTGCTACGTGTGAACCATTAGTCAAGCTGTTGAAGAAAGATCAAGCTGTAACGTGGAACGAAAATTGTCAAAAGGCGTTCGATAAAATAAAGCAGTATTTGCAGGAGCCTCCTATTTTGATACCCCCAGTGGCAGGGAGACCCTTGATTATGTATTTGACAGTTCTTGAGGGAAGCATGGGTTGTGTTCTCGGTCAACACGACGAGACAGGAAGAAAAGAGCATGCGATCTATTACTTGAGTAAGAAATTTACTAAATGTGAATCTCGATATTCAATGCTTGAGAAGACTTGTTGCGCGCTAGCCTGGGCCGCCAAGCGTTTGAGGCAATACATGCTGAATCATACAACCATGCTCATCTCGAAGATGGATCCTATCAAATATGTATTCGAAAAGCAGGCATTATCGGGGAGAATTGCCCGTTGGCAGATGGAGTTGACTGAATATGACATCCAGTATGTCTCGCAGAAAGCTATAAAGGGGAGTGTACTGTCTGAGTACTTGGCAGAGCAGCCTATTGAGGATTACCAATCGATGAGGTTTGATTTTCCTGACGAGGATATCATGTACCTAAAGATGAAGGATTGTGAAAAGCCGTTGCCAGACGAAGGACCAGAGTTGGGTTCCAAATGGAAGTTGATCTTTGACGGAGCTGTGAACACTTACGGTAGCGGAATAGGGGCAATCATCACCACTCCACACGGGTCGCACATCCCGTTTACTGCTCGATTGACCTTTCCAGTTACCAATAATGAGGCCGAATACGAAGCTTGTATTATGGGGCTTGAAGAAGCCATTGATTTGCGAATCAAAAATCTGGACGTATACGGAGACTCAGCTCTGGTGGTGAATCAAATCAAAGGGGAATGGGAGACACGTCAGCCCAACTTGATACCTTACATGAACTATGCGAGGAGATTGTTGCCTTTCTTTGACAAGGTTGAATTGCATCATGTACCGCGAGCGGAGAATCAAATGGCTGACGCCCTGGCCACTTTGTCGTCCATGTACAAAGTCAACTTCTGGAACGAAGCTCCCAGCATCACTATCTCTCGGCTTGACAGACCAGCCTTCGTGTTTGCTATTGACGAGGCATCTGATGATAAACCATGGTATTTCGATATCCTTAATTTCCTGAAGGACAAAGAGTATCCGGCTGGGGCATCCAGTCAAGATCAGAAGACTCTCAGGAGATTAGCGGGTAATTTCTATTTGAATCCGGATAGGGTCTTATACAGAAGAAACCACGATTTGGTGCTGCTGCGTTGCGTAGACGAAAAAGAGGCGAAGTTGCTCATGGAGGAAATACATGAAGGTACATTTGGCACGCATGCTGGTGGGCATGCTATGACGAGGAAATTGCTGCGGGCAGGTTATTTTTGGCTGACTATGGAAACTGATTGTTTCAAGTTCGCGAGAAAGTGTCACAAGTGCCAAATCTATGCTGATAAGATCCATGTGCCTCCAAGTCCTCTGAATGTGATGTCATCGCCATGGCCATTCTCGATGTGGGGAATCGATATGATTGGAAAGATCGAGCCGACGGCTTCTAATGGGCACCGGTTCATTCTTGTAGCAATCGATTATTTCACCAAGTGGGTGGAAGCGGCGTCTTATGCAAATGTGACTAAGCAGGTGGTGGCCAGATTCATCAAGAGAGATATCATTTGCAGATATGGGATCCCCGAGCGGATAATCACTAACAACGGTTCAAACTTGAACAACAAAATGATGAAGGAGCTCTGTCATAATTTCAAGATCGAACATCACAACTCCTCCCCTTACCGACCCAAGATGAATGGCGCTGTTGAAGCGGCCAATAAGAATATAAAGAAGATCGTCCAAAAGATGGTGGTGACTTATAAGGATTGGCATGAGATGCTACCTTTCGCTTTGCACGGTTATCGTACGATGGTACGCACATCAACCGGGGCAACCCCGTTCTCGTTGGTATACGGAATGGAAGCCGTACTACCATTAGAAGTTGAGATTCCTTCTCTGAAAGTACTACGAGATGTTCAGCTAGATGAGGCATAATGGGTGAAAGATAGGTTGAACCAACTGAGCTTAATGGATGAGAAGAGGCTAGCTTCTCTAGCATACGGTCGTTTGTACCAGAGCCGAATGAAGAAAGCATATGATAAGAAGATACATCCGCGGAGCTTTTAGACGGGCGACCTTGTACTGAAAAGGATTCTCCCGCCGCAGGCAGATCACAGGGGCAAGTGGACTCCCAACTACGAAGGGCCATACGTTGTCAGAAAAGTCTTTTCAGGAGGAGCTTTATTGTTGTCCACCATGGACGGTGAAGACTTTACGTCACCTGTGAATTCGGACGCAGTTAAAAAATACTTTGCTTAAAATGGACCCGCTGGACAAAAAAAAGAGAGTCCAGGCAAAAATGGGGCATCCTGGCGAACCAAAAACAGAATGAAAGGTTCGGGAAAAAATCAGGGATAAAATTGAAAAAATGTACACCCGCGAAGTTGAAAACCTACACTGGGCGGCTTCGGCAAAAAAGGGGTATCCCGGTGAACTGAAAACCCGTAAAGGGCGGTTCACGCAAAAGTTAGGGATTTGAAAAGCAAATGACTGCGGTCCGAATTTGATACTGCGTTTGAGCATTGGTGCGGGAGAATATACTCGAGGGGTCGATTATCAGATACAATCTCTTCGAAAGCATGGATACCGGGAAAGCATTAGAGTCGGGCGAGTCATAGGAGGATCAGTTCGTGATGTTCATCTGCGTCCCGTTGCCGACATGTGTACAAATTTAATTTGTCAATATATTTATGCTTCTTGTGCATACTTGTATATTTGTTGTGCGTAGCTTCCTCTTTTCAGGAGTTACATCCCGTGTACAAAAACTCTGCCCATTCAGGGGCCCTATCAATAAAACATGTTATTCAGTATTTGATGCTGGTTCTTTACTGTTTTGTGCATGATAAGCGCCCAAGTTTAATGAAACTAGCATGTGTATAACGTTACTGGCCCTTGCCGACAATTGCTAAAACTTTGAATTAACTGAAAGTGATGTCACTAACGCTAACCTGAATAGATTTGGTTGCGTAGACTTGTCTTGTCTTGTTTGTGGTGTTGCAGGGTTCATAGCCGTATGAAGAGGACGATCAAAAGATTGCAGTAACAAAAGACTCGACCCCTACGCAGGTCGCGCTTCCATGATCGCAATGTTCCTCACCGAAGAAGGATCGAATTCCCCAGCTAGTCGTAGCTTATCCAAAGGACATTCTCCAGCAAAGTCGTTTATCCTTAGCAAAGTTTGGCAATTCCAAAATCAAAGGCTGTATTCAGACAGTGTGGTGTCCCCAGAAGGATTCCTTACCTCAAGCAGAGTGGTTTAGCCGCAGAAGATTAATATTTGTGAACTGTATTCAGATAGTTTACCTTTCCCCGCAGGGTCATTTACTCTCCCCCAGCGGAGTCAGTTGATTTTCCCAAGAGAATCATCCCATCCCTAGTGGAGTTCTCTTTTCAGCAAATGCTTTCCTCCCAGTGGAAATCGAAGATTAAGACTCTCCCCGGCAGAGTTGGTTGTGAGTCCTGGCATTTATTTCGTCAGAATACCGTGTGATATCAGTTCACTCTCCAGCAGAATTCCAATCATACCAGGCACATCTGCTATTCTCCAGCAGAGTTATATTCCCCAGCAGGGTGTTACTTCAATGAGGTGCTTGGTTTAAGTTCCCAATTTCCCAGCCGAGTCGACTTCACTCTTCCAGCATTTATTTTGCTGGAATAATTCTGTAGCACCTGGCTATCCCCAGCGGAGTCGGCATTGTCTTCAGCATTTATTTTGCTGAAGCGGTTCCTGTATCCCAGCAGTTCGAGTCTGCATTCGCATCGACATATAGTGTCATATTTGCATCCACCAAATAAAAACGCACAGCATTCCCATGTCGAATGGAGCATGGTGGCATTGTCAAACATATGCATTTTGAAACATAAACCAGGTTGGCTAACCGTTTGTGTTCAAGTATTGTTTCTCATGCAGGATCGAAGGAGCTCTTGCTCAAATGAATTACCAAGCATTCAAAATCTCGGCGTGAGACATTCAACGATAAGTGTCAGTTTTGGCTATTTTCCCCACAGAAGTATTAGATTAAGTTCTCTTCGTCTCCAACAGAGTTAGTTGTGTAAATTTCTCTTGTTTTCCCCGCCAGAGTTATCATGATGAATTTCTCCTTGTCTCCAAGCAGAGTTATTTGTCATCAAAGGGTTTCATGAATCAGAATTTCAGAGGCTGCCGCCGATTATCCGAACGGGCGTCCGGTAGTTTGGTTTCCAGATATCCCCAGTGGAGTCTGCCTCAATTTCGCTGTCATGTCAGTGCTAAGAAGTTTGTGGGTCGGGACCAATGGAGAAGTGAGTCCTGACGTGGACAATGTTATTGATGGATTTTCTTCGTGCTAGAGAAGTGGGAGTCCTGACGTGGACAGACTTATTCCCTCGGGGTGATAAGAGGTGCTAGTCCTAACGTGGACAGATTTGATTTCTTGGTATTGATTGAATGTGAAGTCCTGACGTGGACAAAGTTGGTTACTCTTCGTGTTGGTGTCCTGACGCGGACCATTTATTCCCAACAGATATCTTCCTTCGTAATGGTGAAATGTGCGTCCTGACGTGGACAAGTTTATAGTTCTTTGTGTTGACAAGATGCGAGAGTCCTGACATGGACAAATTTATCCTTCTTCGTGTTGTTGGCAAAGTGTGTGTCCTGACGTGGACCAGCTATTTCCCCAGCAAGTCGAAGACGCGCGAGTCCTGACGTGGACAAATTTTATTTCCTCAGCAAGTCAAGATGTAGTCCTGACGTGGACAAAATCAAGACGATATGGGAGTCCTTACGTGGACCAATAAAAATTGTATTCCTTACGTGGAAATATTGGGATTCCTTACGTGGAAAAAGAGATGTTTCCTTACGTGGAAAGAAGAAGTTGATTCCTTACGTGGAAAAAGAGATGTTTCCTTACGTGGAAAGAAGAAGTTGATTCCTTACGTGGAAGAAGAGATGGTATTCCTTACGTGGAAAGACGGTTTCCTTACGTGGAAAGATGTATTCCTTACGTGGAAGAGTTTAGTCCTAACGTGGACAGGTTATTCATAACATGGAAAAAGTTGGTTTCCTTACGTGGAAAGACAAGATTGTATTCCTTACGTGGAAAGATTGTGATTCCTTACATGGAAAAAGTTGGTTTCCTTACGTGGAAAGACAAGATTGTATTCCTTACGAGGAAAGAGGCATTCCTTACGTGGAAAGATGTCATTCATAAGATGGAAAGAAGTTTATTCCTAACGTGGAAGGGTGAGTCCTAACGTGGACGATGTATTCATAACCTAGAAAGTTTAGTCCTGAAGTGGACAGATCCAGACGAAGTCTTAGCCCTAACGTGGACGGTGTTATTCTTAACGTGGAAGAGTTTATTCCTAACGTGGACGATTTATTTCTGATGAAATGCAGACGAATTATCCCCAGCGTAGTTGCCGAGACTTTTCCGGGTTGACAGCAGGTAGAGTCCTAACGTGGACAAGTTCTAGTTGATGTTTCTTTGTGTTGACGAAACAGGCGTCCTAACGTGGACAAAATTCTATCTCTGTAATCCCCAGCATGGTCGCTAATAGATCAGTTGGTTGCTGTAACAGTCAGATTCAGTTGGTGGATGTCGTTCCCCAAGCAGTGGTGTAGTTTATTTCTGCGGTTGGCAAATTTCCGGGTTCTTAGTATTCAACCGTCTCGTACCGCGAATGTTTGAAGGCCGTTCGCTCTTCACCCAATCGGGTCCAAGTAGCTTGAATAGGGGCAGCTGTTGCACCCTAAAATTTGCTCAACCTCTTCTTCACTTGGTTTATGTTTCAATTGCATTAGCATTTGCATATAGAATCATGTACATAGCCTAACCATCTGCATAGCATAGCATAGCAAATCATCCAACAGGGGATCAAGCACTCTTCTCATCTCTATGAGCCTATCAAGAGGTTATTATCCTAATTCAATCTCATTCAAGTCAGCAGAAAGAGTTTGCAAGCTGAGAAATTAGTGGATCAAGCAGTGCATCTATCTCCTATCCTGAGGGTATCTGAGGATCATCAAGGAAGTTGTGAGCTGTGAATTGAGCATGGAGAGTATCTAGACATTGTGGAAGACTTAGAAAGTCATTTGGAGAAGGAGACAAGTCATTGGTATGATCACAAGAATTGCAATTGAAGACAGTCAACTAGGGTTTCATCTGGGTCAACTCTGGGTCAACGCTAGGTCAACTGACTGATTGAAAGGAATTAAGGGCTATTGGAGAGATGTGGGGTTCATCATTGGACATGTGGATAAGGATATGGTAATGTTCCAAGAAGAAATCAAGAGAAATCAAGGAGAAGAGGAGTTTCTAAATTAGGGTTTATGTGTAAAATCCCCTAGTTTAGGTCAAATTTCCAAGCAAGATAAGTCAAAATTCAAGCTTCAAATGGATCCTTGGTCAACATGAAACTTGTAGAGGATCTCAAGAACTTTAATTTGAGTGGTGGAAGACATCAAGGAGATTCATAGAACTTACGTTATGGTCCTTGCAAGTTACAGGTCATCTGAGGTATCTGAAATTTTGTCTATGAAAGTTACTTGTCTTCCAAGCAACGTTTACCCCTCAACGATATATCAAATGAATTTCTGGTCAACATAAGAGTTGTTCCTCATTGTCTTATCTTTCTAGAATGTTGTGGTATGCCTTCATATGATTTGTGGAACTCTACTTATGGTCTTGGCAAGCAAAGGGTATTTTGGTCATTTGAGAATTACAGGTCATTTCAAGCCTATGCCCAAAACTCATATAAGGAAGCTTCAAATGGAAAACTTCACAACATCAAACTTGCTCCAAATGACATTTTGAGTCTAGAAAAGTGACCATGAAAGATTGGAAAGGTTCATAGCTCAAGGTTTCAAAATTGGTGAATTTAATGAATGAAAAATGACCTAAAATTGAGATTTTTTATAATTTGGCCAAATGGGTTGAAATTATAGGTCATTTTGATTGGAAAAAATGTTTTAAGAACATTGGAAAAAGTAGAATTTTGAGTTTGGTTCAATAATTGAAAGATATGCATGGTTACTTACAAATGAAGTTACATAATCCAAATCCAAGGGAAAGTGTGCATGGGAAGTTTCTCCAAGCTTCTAGGGCTTTCTATTCTCATCTATATATTGAATGAAGTAACTCCATGCCATGGTTGGTGAATCACTTTGTTCAAAACACAAGTTATACACAATTCTTCCATTTTTGCAAAACCTCTCAAACTTCATCAAACTTTCGTCAATTTCCATTTTCCTTGATCTGATCATCATCAACATCATTCATAGATTACAATTCACACAAGAATTTGGTGTAATTGAGCAAGAATCGTGCCATCCATCTTCATCATTCAAGGTGCAAGAACTTTGGGATTGCTGAATTCAAGAGGATTGAACAAGGCTCTTTGCATACAGAACCAAGATTTGAGTGTGTGGATCAAGTTCAGACCATTGCAAGCATCAGATCCAAGGATTTTAGCACCTGTTTTCATCATTTTTCACTAGGTTAGTTTCCTCTTCGAATTGCTTAGTTTAGTTAGAATTATAGAGAATTGTTAGCATAGAACTGTTAGGTTAGGGTAGATGATGGATTTCACAAAGTTTGGAGAAGTTTCATGAAGGTTGATCATGGTGTATCAAAACTGTTAGAGCTTAGAACATCAAGAATATGGCACTACAATCTTGCATATATGGCTTAAAACAATCAGTGTGAAGTATAGATTAGGTTAGGATAAGATTTGGAAAGAATTGAAGTGGTTGATGACAGGTGATAATGGTGGAGTCAGCATGTTCAACCTATCGGGTTTGTTTCTTGAGTGAGTTTTAGAGGAAGATAATGGTATGGCTGTGTAGAGGGGAAGAAGTAGATCACTTTTGGTCTTGGAATCGTGTGAATTCATGGAGAGTTGAAGGAGAACAGAATGGTGGAAGGATCGTGCATGGTGGTGAGATTTTCTGAAACCCTAGGGTTTCAAGGTTGAAGATGAACTTTGGGCCACACGATCCAGGGTTTGACTTGGACTTGGTTCCTAATCCAATGGCTGTGGTTTAAAACGAATGTGGAGGGAAATTCCAAGGGTGCTACGCACTATTTCATTTAATTCTATCTGATGGGCTCAAATATTGCTTGCTATTCGTAACCCTCCCAATCAGGCCCAAAGCTGAAATGAACTGAATCTATTGCTAACTGCACCGTTCCAGCTTTTTTTTTAATTTTTGTTGAGTTTTCTGAATGCGTTGGGCCCAGACGCGCTTGCTATGCGCGCCCCCCAGTCTGGGCCCATTCTCTTATTTCAAATGATTTTATTACTTGCTGCACCCCCTGGTCCAATTAATTTCATTTTAATTTCTTAATTCATTTCATTTCTTTAAAAAATCATAAAAAATAGAAAAATGCATGATTTTAATTGGTTCTTTTTGCATATTGTTCACATTTTTGTCAAGAAAAATATCACATAAAAAAATTAATACTTAATTTTATTTTAATATTTTTGGCATATTTTTCTTTTAAATAGGATTAAATAATGTGTGGTTTAATGCATGAAATTGTTAATTTTAGTTTGATTAGATGCCTTAATATTTTTGATCCATTCTTTTTAGGTTGATTAGTGGAGACCTTTAGCTTGTATATAAAATTTAGTTCATATTTTTAGGACTTAATTTTAGGTGATTTGTTTAGGTGTGAATAACATGATCAAAACTAGGGTTTAGGAGATAATATAGGAGAATTAAATCATTTCCCTTAGGAATTAGAGATTGAATCTTTGGGGTATGGGACTATAGGGATTATGGGTAGTTAATAGATCCCTTAGAAATTACTAGGATTCCCCTACTGCTATTAATATACTGCTTATATTTGTTTGACTGTGTGGTGTGCCCTCTCTAGGGATTATTTCATGTGTCTGTTTGGGGTATGAGGTTTGCTTGGGGATTGGGAGAGCTGAAGACCTGTGATGATGAAGGCCATTGGAGATCAAGTGATTGAAGACCAACTTCTAGAGTTGATGAGGAGATTCTTTGCTGGCAGCTGTTGAGGAGTATAGGATTTAGGAGCTAGGCAGAGCTCTAGAGTAGAAAGCTTGATTCACAAACATGGAAGGCCTTGTCTGCCTCCATCCTTTCTCTATGATTCAAAGTCTCTTTCAAATATCCACCTCCTTCCTTTGGAAGGATCAGTGAATGTATTTGAAAGATAGAACTTTTGAGAGAAAATTGTCTGTATAATGTTAACAGTTAACAAGCCACCCTTGGTAGGCAGTTGATTGGTTAAGATTCATTTCATCTTGTTGACTGATATTCCTCTTGGAGTTTGAGACTTGAAGGAAAGCCATTGCAGATGGGAGATTGATGACAAAGACCTTGCTTGAAGGCTTTGGAGATGGAGATTGATGCTTGCTGGAAGCTTGTAGCTGTTTGATGATGACTTGAAGACAGATGCTGATGCAGAGCTGCTGTAGCTGTTTTTCTGTTTTGCTGTTTATTTTCTGATGTATTGTTTGGTTTTCCTTGACTGTATTGTTTGTTGTTTAACCTATTGGGTTGAAAGTGAATTCTGTTCACTTTTGCCTATTGTTTTCTAGGTTCGAGGTTGAGTGGGACTCCCTTGCCTCGCTTGTATTGCTGCATCCATGCATTTTACTGCTTTACTGTATTATTTGCTATTGTTTCTGTTTCCATTTATCCCTTAGGATCTCTGTTTCTCTCTGCGCAAGAGAGGAGCATGATAGACACTAGGTCTTAACCCATGCATGATAACATTAGGATAGTTTGACCCCCTTCGCAACCGTAGGTTAGAGTTCTGTCTCTTCTTTCTCAAGACAAACAGAAAAACACAATAAATATTTCAAACACAATAAAAGACACTTCTTCCGTAAAAGAATGTGAACTCATCAAAACGTCAATTTTTGTTAGCTTGGACCGGTAATCATAAAAATCCTTTTTCAGAAGGAATAAAAAACAATCAAGACAGACTTGTATCGTACGTGGCCCGAACTACGTTTGCTCTGATCTTTCATGCTGTATGAAAGTACGTAGGCATAGGATGCAATATCCTAGCGAGCAACCTTCCCCTCCTTTCCCGTAGGTAGGCGAACTACGTTGACTCTGATTTCTCGTTCCAGACGGGAATACGTAGGCATAAAGTGCGATACTTTGCCGAGTCATTTTCTTTTCTTTTAACCCTTAACCTTTAGAGTAGGTAGAATAACAATCCATACCCGAAAACAAGCGTGGATCCCGTCGAGTACGACGGACGTGAGGGGTGCTAATACCTTCCCCTTGCGTAACCGACTCCCGAATCCAGGTTTTGGTTGCGATGACCATACCTTTCCCGTCTTTGCGGTAGGTTTACTCTGAGCGTTTCCTTTCCCTCCTGTGGGATAAATAACACACGGTGGCGACTCTTCTGTTCAGCCGACGCCGATTTTCGCAGTAGCGACAGTAACAAAAGGGGTAAATCTCAACTAAAAACAAAACATATCGCTTAAAACCCGCATATCAATATTTAGAATAAAGCGGAAACATCTAAACATTGAAATCATGTCATTAACATAAGCATTCTATACATCATTCAGACTAATTCAATTTATTAGTTGAGTTTACAAAACATTCAGCAACATATACATACACAGATGTATCACAAAAGAATCAAAACAATTCCTAACTACCCAGTGTTACATATCAGAGCCATCTGACCAAAAGAAATGAAGACTCGCTTCACAAAAGACCTCCAACATCCTACTCTGCAATGCCTCATAGAGCATTATAAAACAGCAGAAGGGTGAGAAACGTTATCATAGCAAACAATGCATAAAATTATATATATCACAAAACACAATTATAACATACTCGCAATTCACATTCCTCACCACATCTTGTTACAATATATCACAATGTACACATACATAATCAATCACACTCACCAATCCATGCTTCACAATTCATAGCATTTCACTTAAACAGTTACAATTATGTTCATTTCACCAAAACATCATATAAAGATGATAATGCAACTCATAGAGACCGACTCACGACTCTATGCAGATGCAAATGCGGTACCGACTCGTTCAACAGGTTCAATTGAAGAACCAAAATGGAACCATCGCTTGTTACCGAAGTAACTCCCCGTCGGGCCTACGATGTTCACCCATCGCTCACACCCCACATGGGAACACAATGTTTCAGGATTGCTCACACCCCACACGGGCACACAATCTGGTTGCTCACACCCCACAAGGGCACACAACTGTTCTGCAGATTCTCCATGGAATCAAAAATAAACCATCGCTCACACCCCACAAGGGCACACGATCGTTTCTGCAGATCTTACATGGGATCAGACACACAAGAATGCAATCATGATGCTACACATGGAACACGACTCAATACACTCTTAGAATCCACACATGTTTACAAACATATTCATGCATTCTTCATATTATACAAGTATATACAAATATACACATTCACATTAATATCACCATGCATTCCCATTTAATCCAAACAAATGCACGAAATTGCCAAACGGCCACATCACAGAATCTAGGATTCACGCCATACGGCTACCCACAACACAATATAACTTGGCATGATCGATGCCTCGAGCAAGGAAATAATCAAAGTTAAGTCGGAAATCCGACCACGGATGGAAACATTAAAGGAAACACAACCTGTCACGTTCGCCACCTGCTCGCTTAGCGAGCTCCTAGCGAGTATTCGCTACTTGTTCGCCTGGCGAACAAGCTCGCGAAGGTAAATAGAAGCCTCTGACTTCGTTCGCTACCTCGCTCGCGAAGGCAAAAAGAAGCCTCTTACTTCGTTCGCTACCTCGCTCGCTCAGCGAACCCCTAGCGAACCTTCGTTACCATCGAACACCACAATATGCATTATGTCCAAGTCTGGGACCGTTCGCTACCTATTCGCTATTGTTCGCTTAGCGAACGTTCGCGACCAGCTCGCCTAACAAACAACTAGCGAGTGTCTGCGAACCAGAAATTCCTCACTGTTCAGAATTTCCCAACCTCTCCAAAACCGACCGATTCTCATCAAATCAGTTCCAATAGCCTTAGTCTATCATACCCTGACTATTCTACATTACTTACATCAGATTCTACCCGGTAAGACATTCATTCTACTGATTAAGCTCATTATGCCCTAAAATGAAAAATGAGCAAAACTCTCCCCAATCCAAAACAAAACCAACAAGAACACACATAATCATACACATTGCAAGAATAATAAAGTTTCACACCCTTACCTGATCAATCGAAATCTTAGAAGTTGATTCTTGATGATTCTACGTTTTTCTCCTCTTCCTCCTCTTTTCTCTTCTCTTCCTTTCTTTCTTTTCTTTTTCTTTCCTTTTGGTTTCTATTCTCTCTATTTTTTCTCTTTTCCACTTATACTCTTTCTGCTCTATTTCTCTCAAAATAACTACTAATCAAGGATTATCTAAAACACCCTCTAATTAATTCCCAAAACTCTCCAAATAATAAAATGCCACAAAATACACACATAACATATTATCACATAATTCCACAATAAAATAACAATTAACTGAATAAATTAAAAGACGCAACAAAATAATGGGAAATTCAGAATCGGGGTGTTACAACTCTCCCCCACTTTAGAAATTTTCGTCCTCGAAAATATTATCTGATCCAAACAACTCTCGATGCGACTCTCGAATCTTACTTTCCAATTTCCAAGTCATATCGCCCTCTGCAGCACCTCCCCATGCTACTTTCACAAGTGCAATATTCTTGCCTCTTAACTTCTTAATCTCACGGTCCAAAATTCTAATCGGCAAAGCTTCCACTGTAAGGTTATCTCTTACTTCAACCTCGTCCATAGGGATAACATGTGACGGATCCGGAACATACTTCCGAATTTGCGAAACATGAAACATATCATGCAATTTCGAAAGATTCGGAGGCAACGCCACATGATAAGTCACAACACCAACACGTGCAATAATCTGATACGGACCGATGAAACGAGAAGTCAACTTCCTCGACTTCAAAGCACGACCCACACCCGTAACCGGCATAACTCTCAAAAACACATGGTCGCCCTCTTGAAATTCAAGATCCTTCCTTCTCTTATCATGATAACTTTTCTGCCTACTCTGAGAAGCTCTCAACTTTTCTCGAATCAACCTCACCTTCTCTGTCGTCTGTTGTACCATCTCCGGTCCAACCACCGACCTCTCACCAGTCTCATGCCAACACAAAGGTGTTCGACATTTTCGACCATACAAAGCTTCAAATGGAGCCATACCAATACTCGAATGAAAACTGTTATTATAGGTGAATTCAATCAACGCTAAATAACTATCCCACACACCACCTTGATCTAGTACACAAGCTCGTAACAAATCCTCCAACGATTGAATTGTCCTTTCTGTTTGACCATCTGTTTGCGGATGATAAGCCGAACTCAATCTCAACTTCGAACCCAAAGACTTTTGCAAACTCTCCCAAAACCTTGAAGTAAACCTTGGATCTCTATCTGATACAATGCTCTTGGGAACTCCATGCAACTTCACAATCACCCGAACATATATCTCAGCTAACTTCTCCAAAGGATAACTAATATCAATCGGAATAAAGTGAGCAGATTTAGTAAGTCTATCAACAATCACCCAATTGCATTGTGACCTCTCTGCATATTCGGCAACCCCGTAATAAAATCCATCGAGATACCATCCCATTTCCACTCTGGGATATCCAACGGTTGCATTAATCCAATAGGTTTCTGATGTTCCACTTTAGACTTCTGACAAGTCAAACACGCATAGACAAACTGAGCCACATCTCTCTTCAACCCAGACCACCAAAAGATCTTCTTCAAGTATTGGTACATCTTATTTGCTCCCGGATGAATACTCAAATTACTACGGTGTCCTTCCTCCAATATCATTCTTTTCAATTCTGCATCATCAGGAATACAAATACGACCACGAAGCCTGAAAATGACAAAACCATCAACTTTGAAATCTTCATTTTCTTTGGTCATCAAGTCAACAAACTTCAAATCCAATTTTTGCCTTTCGCAAGCGGTTGCAAGAAAATCATTCGTGATATGAAGCATACCAAGTCTCACGCTCCTCGACGTCATATCACAAACCAAACTCAAATCTCTGAAATTCTCCAATAATTCCCATTCCTTTGCCATCATTGCGGACACATGCAAAGACTTCTGACTTAAGGCATCGGCCACCACATTTGCCTTACCTGGATGATAATTTAATCGAAAATCATAGTCCTTCTAAAGCTCTAGCCATCTTCTTTGCCTCATATTCAATTCCTTCTGATCAAATAAATACTTCAAACTCTTGTGGTCACTAAAAACTTCAAACCTTGCACCATAAAGATAATGCCTCCAAATTTTTAACACAAATACCACGACCGCTAATTCCAAATCATGAGTAAGGTAATTCTTTTCGTGCACTCTTAACTGCCTAGAAGCATAAGCCACAGCCTTCCCATCTTGCATCAAAACACCACCCAAATCAGTCAAAGAAGCATCACAATATACCACAAAAGGTTCTGTAGGATTCGGCAAAATCAAGATTGGCGTTGTTTTCAATCTTCTCCTTAACTCCATAAAACTCTCCTCACAATCAACGTCCCAAATAAAAGCCTTCCCCTTACAAGTTAACTGCGTTAACGGAAGTGCCAACTTCGAAAACCCTTCAATAAACCTCCAGTAATAACCTACCAAGCCCAAGAAGCTTCGAATCTCCGTAACTGTTCTAGGAGTCTCCCATTGCATTACCGCATCAATCTTAGACGGATCAACACTAATACCATTACCTGAAATAACATGCCCAAGAAAGCTCACTTCTGACAACCAAAACTCACACTTCGACAATTTGGCATATAATTGCTTCTCCCTCAAAATTTGTAACACAATTCTTAAATGTTCCTCATGCTCTTCTTGAAAAATACGATTCATGTACTCCATAAACACACCTAACGCATTAGAAAATCCGAATGGCATCACTAAATATTCGTAATGTCCATACCGTGTCCTAAAAGTCGTCTTTTGAACATCTCCATCCTTCACACGAATCTGGTGATAACCTGATCTTAGATCAATCTTGCTAAAAACTCGTGCTCCAACTAATTGGTCCATCAAATCATCAATTCTAGGAAGCGGATACTTATTCTTAATTGTCACTTTGTTCAATTGTCGATAATCAATACATAACCGCATACTTCCATCCTTTTTCTTTACTAACAACACCGGTGCACCCCAAGGAGAAACACTTCGTCTCACAAACCTCTTTTCTAACAAATCATTCAACTGTTTCTTCAACTCTACCAATTCTGATGCTGACATACGATACGGTCTCAACGAAATCGGTCTAGTACACGGAATTAGATCAATAGAAAATTCAACTTCCCTTTCTGGCGGTACATCTGTAATATCCTCGGGAAACAC
Source organism: Lathyrus sativus (assembly GCA_963859935.3). Lineage (NCBI taxonomy): Eukaryota > Viridiplantae > Streptophyta > Magnoliopsida > Fabales > Fabaceae > Lathyrus > Lathyrus sativus. Next base: position 419,060,098 of record OZ012740.1, read on the forward strand.
TTCTGGAAATTCACACACCACAGGAAACACGTCAAGTCCAACCTTGTCCTTTACCGACAACGATGCAAATAAACCAAACAACTGAGTTTCGTCCGCCAAAAGTTTCTTCCACTCTTTAGTGGATAGAAAACTCTCACTTTCATCATCTTCCAAAGAAGGAAACCTCACCAACTTATGATAGCAATCTAAATGAACTCTATTAAATTGCAACCAATTCATACCCAAAATCACATCCAAGTCTTCCAACGACAAACACACCAAATCCATAAGAAAGTATTTACCATACATGGTCAAGGGACAACTTACGCACACCAAAGAAGTAGTTACCGACCCTGAAGTAGGAGTCTCAATAACCATGCCACCATTCAAAGAAACCATGCGCAAACCCAAACGCTTAGCACATTCAAGATAAATGAACGAATGAGTCGCTCCAGTATCAATAATAGCAACTAAAAGCATATTATTAATAAAGCACGTACCTTTAATCAAGCGATTCACATTAGTAGTGTCTGAACCGGCTAATGTAAATACTTTTCCACCCGACTGAGCTTGCTTTGGTTTAGTACACTTGGTGCTAATATGACCAACTTCTCCACAGTTAAAACACTTTACCACATTCCTTCTACACTCAGAAGTGGTATGTCCAAAACTTCCATAATTAGCACACTTCTCCGTAGACTTCCCACACTCAAAAGATTTGTGGCCCATCACGCCACACTTGTAACATTTGACTGCACCCGAGCTTCCACCTCCAGATTTCCTATCGAAGTTTCCCTTATACTTGCCCTTATCAACAGGCGTCACATTAGGTACATTCCTCACTTGTTGCTTGCCTTTCTTCTCACTCAAACTCTTGTAGTGAGTAGAACGAGCTCTACTATCCTCTTCAAAAATCCTACAACATTCGGTCAAGTCCAAAAATCTTCGTATCCTCTGGTAACCCACCGCTTGCTTTATCTCCGGACGCAAGCCATTCTCATACTTAATGCACTTAAAGAACTCTGTCGTAACAACTGCATAATGAGGATGAAACTGCACTAATTCTACAAACTTAGTCGTGTAATCTACCACAGACATGTCGCCTTGTATCAACTCAAGGAATTCAATTTCCTTTTTACCCTTCACACTCTCAGGATAGTACTTCCTCAAAAATTCAGTGCGGAATAAATCCCAAGTTATTTCTTCGTCATCCACCTCAAGAACTTGCCTCATACTGACCCACCAATTAGCCTCTTCCCTCAACATATGAGTCCCAAGTCTCACCTTGTTTCCTTCAACATAGTTCATAACTCTAAAGATTCTCTCAACCTCCTTCAACCAGATCTGAGCACCGTCAGGATCAAACCTTCCTTTGAATACAGGCGGCTGATTCTTTCTAAACTCATCATTCGCATTCACATTCGGCGCACCTTGCACCGCTCTTGCCATAGCCTCCAATGCCGCAGCCATAGCAGTGTCATTACGACCAGCCATATTCTGAGGATTCCCAAAAATAACAACAAGGTCAAACAACTGTATAACCAACACAACAAGAAGACAGACACAACTGACTCAACACTGGCTCTGATACCACTTAATGTAACACCCCCTTTCTATACCCCCAAATAATCAATTGAAATCATATAAGAAATTAATAAAAGTTTCATCAGAGTATAAATTAAAACATGGTATAAAAGAGGCGCATCACATTATTATCGAAACGAAACATAAATAATACCTGCTCATAAAGATATGTAACAAAAGGGGTAAATCTCAACTAAAAACAAAACATATCGCTTAAAACCCACATATCAATATTTAGAATAAAGCGGAAACATCTAAATATTGAAATCATGTCATTAACATAAGCATTAACATCATTCAGATTAATTCAATTCATTAGTTGAGTTTACAAAACATTCAGCAACAGATACATACACAGATGTATCACAAAAGAATCAAAACAATTCCTAACTACCCAGTGTTACATATCAGAGCCATCTGACCAAAAGAAATGAAGACTCGCTTCACAAAAGACCTCCAGCATCCTACTCTGCAATGCCTCATAGAGTATTATAAAACAGCAGAAGGGTGAGAAACGTTATCATAACAAACAAAGCATAAAATTATATATATATATCACAAAACACAATTATAACATACTCGCAATTCACATTCCTCACCACATCTTGTTACAATACATCACAATGTACACGTACATAATCAATCACACTCACCAATCCATGCTTCACAATTCATAGCATTTCACTTAAACATTTACAATTATGTTCATTTCACCAAAACATCATATAAAGATGATAATGCAACTCATAGAGACCGACTCACGACTCTATGCAGATGCAAATGTGGTACCGACTCGTTCAGCAGGTTCAATTGAAGAACCAAAATGGAACCATCGCTCGTTACCGAAGTAACTCCCCGTCGGGCCTACGATGTTCACCCATCGCTCACACCCCACATGGGCACACGATGTTTCAGGATTGCTCACACCCCACACGGGCACACAATCCGGTTGCTCACACCCCACATGGGCACACGATGTTTCAAGATTACTCACACCCCACACGGGCACACAATCCGGTTGCTCACACCCCACAAGGGCACACAACTATTCTGCAGATTCTCCATGGAATCAAAAATAAACCATCGCTCACACCCCACAAGGGCACACGGTCGTTTCTGCAGATCCTCCTAGCGATAAAAGTAACAAAACCATCGCTCACACCCCACAAGGGAACACGATCGTTTTTGCAGATCCTACGCGGGATCAGACACACAAGAATGCAATCATGATGCTACACATGCAACCCGACTCAATATACTCTTAAAATCCACACATGTTTACAAACATATTCATGCATTCTTCATATTATATAAGTATATACAAATATACGCATTCACATTTATATCACCATGCATTCCTGTTTAATCCAAACAAATGCACGAAATTGCCAAACGGCCACATCACACAATCTAGGATTCACGCCATACGGCTACCCACAGCACAATATAACTTGGCATGATCGATGCCTCGAGCAAGGAAATAATCAAAGTTAAGTCGGAAATCCGACCACGGATGGAAACATTAAAGAAAACACAACCTGTCACGTTCTCCACCTGCTCACTTAGCAAGCTCCTAGCGAGTATTCGCTACTTGTTCGCCTGGCGAAGAAGCTCGCGAAGGCAAACAGAAGCCTCTGACTTCGTTCGCTACCTCGCTCGCTCAGCGAACCCCAAGAGAACCTTTGCTACACCCATTCACTACCAGCGAACACCATAATATGCATTATGTCCAAGTCTGGGACCATTCGCTACCTATTCGCTACTGCTCGCTTAGCGAACGTTCGCGACCAGCTCGCCTAGCGAACAGCTAGCGAGTGTCTGCGAACCAGAAATTCCTCACTGTTCAGAATTTCCCAACCTCTCCAAAACCGACCGATTCTCATCAAATCAGTTCCAATAGCCTTAGTCTATCATAGCCTGACTATTCTACATTACTTACATCAGATTCTACCCGATAAGACATCCGTTCTACCGATTAAACTCATTATGCCCTAAAATGAAAAATGAGCAAAACTCTCCCCAATCCAAAACAAAACCAACAAGAACACACATAATCATACACATTGCAAGAATAATAATGTTTCACACCCTTACCCGATCAATCGAAAGCTTAAAAGTTCATTCTTGATGATTCTAGGTTTTTCTCCTCTTCCTCCTCTTTTCTCTTCTCTTCCTTTCTTTCTCTTCTTTTCCTTTCTTTTTGGTTTCTATTCTCTCTATTCTTTCTCTTTTCCACTTATACTCTTTCTACTCTATTTCTCTAAAAATAACTACTAATCAAGGACTATCTAAAACACCCTCTAATTAATTCCCAAAACTCTTTAAATAATAAAATGCCACAACATACACACATAACATATTATCACATAATTCCACAATAAAATAACAATTAACTGAATAAATTAAAAGACTCAACAAAATAATGGGAAATTCAGAATCGGGGCGTTACAAAACATGTGTCACATGATATCTGAAAAGGTGGAGTGTACTCAATGAGACGCCGTTTTGAGGTACTGTTTGAATTCTCAATTTCACGTTTTCCTCCCCACGCTTGTCAGTATCATTTAATGTTTTGAAATCATTATTCTTTTTGACGTGACTTTTTGGTTTAAATTAAATGAATTAAATGTTGAACGTGTGAATGTGTGCCCTAATTTGTTGCCCCTATAAATTCCACAACACAACACCTTCTCACACTTTTCACTCTCTCTCACACCGTGTATGCATTTCTGTTTGCTCCATTGTTTCTTCATCTCCTCCAAACCTAAAACCCAAAGAAGCATTTGTTATCTCACCTCTTCAACAATGGCAACCTCTTCTTCAACCTCTCAACAATTTGAATCAACAATGGCTGTTGTTTCATCTTCTACAATGGGTCATACTCTGTTCACAGCACCTGAAAGAACTCTCCTCACACCCGTTGATCAACTGTAAGTTCTATGTGAGTTCTTGATTGATTTTTAAAGCATTGCTGAAAATGAATTTGATTTACGTCCAACTGTGTCATCACAAGGATGGACAAAGTATTTTGACAGACTGGTCGGTCCAGTTTACCCTTGCATGGTCAAGGAGTTTTGGATTCATGCAAGTGTTTTCCCCAAATTGATTATGTCTTCAGTTCTGGGTAAAGAGATCATTATCACTGAAGATCTGATTCGCAAGCTGATAGGATATCAAGAATCAGATGGTGTTACTCATCTGCCAGCAAGTCGTGTGGATATGGATGAGGTATACAATGAAGTGTTTACTTCTGGGGAAGCTTCAAGCAAGATAAAGGATTTGAAGGTTCAATACAAGATCTGGGCTAAGATCTTCTTAGGTTGCATACATCACAGGAAATCTACAAATTCTCCTGATTACATCAACTCTGATCAAATGGACTTCATGTATTGTCTGGGTAAAGGCATCAAGGTGGATCTACCTTACTTGCTTTTCACTCATCTGTGGACTCATGTGAAACAATCTAGAGAAGAAGTCAGAACCAAACACCAAAAGATGAGAAACTGGATTCCTATGGGAAGACTAATCTCAGATATTCCGACTGAGAATGGACTAGTTGGTCATCTGACAGAAGCTGGTATCAAAGAAGTGTTAGCTTCAGTTGTTAGAAAACCTCTGAATGGCAAAATTCTGCAGAGGATGAGGATTGTAGAAGAACTTACTTCTACACCAGGTCAGATCAACTCTGAAGAAGTAAGCAAGAGAAGAATTCCTGTAGATGATTTCCCTCTCTTCTATGCTAATGAACCCAAGGAAATTATTCTGGCTTATATAGCAGAATGCTTAGCAGATGGAACCCCTATACCAGAACATCTGATTCAAAGAGCAGATGAACCTGGATTTAATTTCCATGGGGAGAGACAGAGGAAGAAAAGAAAGGTCTCAGAAGAAGAATCTTCTAAGCCCAAGAGGAAAGCTTCTGGCGAAGCATCTTCTGCAAATCCAAAGCGCGTCAAGAAACAGAAAGGTAACCCTGCTGCTAGTATATCTTCTATTTTAGAAACAGTAAGAGAATTACTAACATCTCAACCTCCTCCTTATGAACCATTTCCCTCACCTTCTCCTCCTCACGACACTGAACCCATTCCATCTGAACCACAAAAATCTCAACCACTTCCTTCTACACCTAAACCAGATAAAACTTTTGAACACCAAAAACCACAACCATCTAAACCACAATCTTCTGTACCATCCACTCCTTCATTCAAAATCCATCAGAAAACTACCCCTGATAAAACCCCAACTTCTGCTCCACAAACATCTAAACTAAACCCCTCTGAACATCCCCCATTTGAAAAACAAACTTCTGAAACACAACAACCAGAAACCACCCTATCTGATCCTGAACCAGTTGTTCTTAATCTTCAACCTCTCAAAACTATTTATCCAGTTTCCTCTAGATCATCTGAATCTTCTGATTCTTCTAATTCATCTGATTCCACTGATTCTGATAGATCAGATGTCATTTCATCTCTTCTCAAACCCTTTGTTTCCATCCCATCTGACCCTGATTATGATACTTTCTCATCTGAACCAACCCCATCTGAACCTCAGATTGTTAAACCTTTACCTATCCTCACTCCTTCTCCATCATATCCACCTGTTATCTTTATCCCTTCTTTTTCCATATACCTTCAACTTCTGCACCTATCAAAACACCTTCATTAGACGCCTACCTAAAACCAAAACCTAGGCTGGATGTTGGTACTTTATTTGCAGGTTTTGAAAAAGAAGACGAAGATCTGCATGCTCAGGTTGCTGAACTCAAGGCTAGCAACACTGAGATAAAATCTTGGATGGTTAAGTAGGAAAAGACAACTGAAGAAATCAAGACATGGATGGCGAAACAAGACGAATCCACATCTATGATAGCGAATCTTCTGAGGATTTTGACTTCTCGTCATTCTTAGTTTTCTTTATTGTTTGTGCACTTGTGTTATCTGTCTGTTTGTTTTTGTCTTGGATATTGTTTATCAATGCATATGAATGATATGGTTTTTTAACTGAATTTATCTTATGCTCTATTGTTTTTCCTCTGTTATCTTTTTATGTCTTAAAGTTTTTCTTAATCAAGATTCTTTTTGATATGACAAAAAGGGGGAGAAAATGGTAATTTTGATAATTCACATAAACAGTTACCAAAGGCAACTCATACATGATAAATTTCATCTAATCATATTCTTGAGTATTTCAGAGCAAATAATTCTCATCTGATATATTCTAAGAATTAACTCTGAACTAAAAGTCTGAGAATCTACAAGTTTCCTCTGATGCTGAAAAGAATACAGAAGCTAAAAGGGAAGAATTTAATCTTTTCAAAAGTATTCATTTCAGGGGGAGATTAATATTCTCAGGGGAGTAATATTTCTTTTCTATTTAAACAAAATTTCCCATAGTTTTTGTCATCATGAAAAAGGGGGAGATTGTTATAACACAGATTGATGTTCAATATATCTCATTGTTTTGATGATAACATTAATGAAATTTTGTATAGAGAATTTATATACACTAATTTTGTTCAAGTGTTTATTTGTTTCAGATATCAAAGTTAATATTATTCTGGAAGCAACAACGCCTCTGAACACCACATAACGAAAAAACTCTGAGCGTCAGAAGCAACTCATCAGAAGACTCTGATCTGCTACAATGACTCTGAGCAAAGCTAAGAAGAACTTGAGTAAAGAACATACGTAAAGCTTCAGAAGACTCTGGATTTACTTAATGCTGCAAGTACAAAAGCTCTAATAAGCAAGTATGCTCTGATAAGGATTTCACGCTTAAAGCACTTTGCTGCAAACTCTGATAGAGAAACTCTGAGTGAGTTAACTCTGATCTAAAGAACTTGGAACATCATCAAAAGTTTTGATGCAAGACATTCCAAAGTGTTGAAGAAGATGTTGTTCAAATAAAGATCTGTTGGCATATTCTTTGTCATTATCCAAATGGCTCTTTCCCCATTCGTGCATGACACAGGATTTCAGACATAAAGGATTTGTCAGAACATTCCTCTTCTGAGAAAGGAAAAGTCAATAGAAGACAAAAAGAACAGAATGCACAGATTGCACAGTCTTTGAGAAATGGATTTCAAAGTACTATAAAAGCAATTCTCAGCATCACTTCAAAGGTTGACGGAACTATTGAAAAATCTCTTGGCAAACAAATCATTCAAACTTTCTTCAAAAGCTGAATAGTTTTTTTTCATTCTTTAACTTGTGTAAAAATCACTGTTGTAATATAGCTTTTTAGAAGCACATCTTAAACAAATTGTTAGTTTATCTTTTGTAAAAGATTTCTTAAGAGACCAAGTGTGATCAGAATTCTTGAGAAGACTAAAACAGTTGTCTTAGTGGTTTAACACTGTAATCAGTTTGATTTAGTGGATTAAGTCCTTGTTGAGAAAGGCAAATCACCTTGGTATGGTGGACTGGATTAGTTTGAGTTCAAACGAACCAGGATAAAAATACTATGTTATTTTTCTATCATCTAAATTGTTTTTAAAACCCTTATTCAACCCCCCCCCCCCTCTAAGTGTTTTTCCCACCTTCACAAAATTCCAACACGAATTTGAAAAATCAGCCACAAAACTCAATTACAACTAAAAACCAAGTATACAAACAACATCAGCATGTGAAGGGCTACAATTTAGCAACACATTTAATTCAAAATGGTTGAAAATTATAGCTGTTGAAGCTCAACCTTGAAGCTCTGAAAATGGAGTTCCCTAGCTTGATTCAGGCCACGGTTCTTCAAGTTCTTAATCTGGTTAGCTTCACTGGATGTTGGTGAAGCTAACTGAGTAGAGAAATTGAGTGTTTAAGGTATGGAAATGGATATTCGAAGTTCAAGCTTAAGAGTTCCAATCGGATCTTAGCAGAGTGGTTTTGGCTATCAAAAGCTTGTGGAAAAGGGTGGAAATGACTCCCTATTTATAGGAGAGGCTTTCTGAATCAAAATGGAGGGTGAATGAGGCAATTTGGATAGAAATCATGCACACCTGCAGCATGAGCAAAGTGTGACTTGCAATTTGTCAAAACTCACTCAAATCATGTGTTTCAAGGTGCTAATCCGTTCATGCAAGTTGGTGAAACATGTTTTAGTGAAATTCGTGCATTAATTTGGTGATTAGGAGCCAATTCAATCAAATTCAAATCTGACTTGAAGTGAAAATCCATCTTTGAAATCCAATTTTTGCAGCCATGGTTCTCACAATGTAGGAGCCTTTTTGAGATGCTTCTTCTTGCATTTGATAGAGGGGGATGTAATCTTTGCAATGTGAAAAGAAATTATTTATTTGGTAGATTTAGATAAGAGATATGGTATTTCAAAGTAGCCTCCATGAAAGAGTGCAAAATCATAAAACACTTAGAAAAATTTCAAGTCTTTTAGGGACCAAAAAGAGACCTATAATGTTTTGATGAAAACCAAGACCTTCCATGGGTTTTTAGCTCTTCCATGTTGAATAAAAGTTGTAGAGGACATCTTCAAGTTTATTCTAGAAAAATAATGGGATCCAAATAATGAAAATTGACCAAGTTATGCCCTTTTGAAGTTGACTAAGAAAACCTTCCAAAACTCAAAATGACCTATAATGTCTTCACACTTTTGATGACCTTCAAAGCATAATTTGATCTTTCCTTGCAAAGAGAACTTGTTAGGGATGATAAGAAGAGTTCATTAGAAAAAGAACCACCTCAATATGTTTAAAATTGAAAGAGTTATGCTCATTTGATCATAGCATCCACAAATTGCTATATTAGGTCAAACACCTCGCAGCAAACTTAAATATCTTGATGATTTCTTGCACAATAAGCCATGATAAAAAACATATGATGTTGCCTTGAACCACATTTGATGATGAGGAACTTCTAGGGTTGAGAATACCACAAAGTCACAGAGAACACCTTGCTTGAACTTGAAGAAACACAACTTTCTTGCTTAAGAAACAAACCATGATACATTGATCCCCTGCCAAGAACAAATGCTATGCAAACATGAATATCAAAATGAAAAGAAAAATAAGCCAAGAACACCAGAAAATATGAGCAAATTTTGGGGTGGTACAGCTGCCCCTATTCAAACAACTTGGACCTGAAGGGATGAAAAGCAACGGCTTACAAACGTTCAAGGTAAAAGATGATTGAATACCAAAAGAACCCAGAAATTTGAAATCTGCGGGGATGAAAACCAATGAATACAAACCAAAAGTTGGGATGCAACATGACGAGGATAACAATCCAAGGTGAACAACAGTTAATCAACCAAAAGTTGAAACAAAATCACCGAATACCAACCAAAAGTCGGAATATAGCCAAAAGATACCAACCAAAAGTTGGAAAGTAGGTTACTAACCAATAGTTAGGATTACCAGGAATACAGATTACCAACCAAAAGTTGTGATGAAAAATAGCGAATACCAACCAAAAGTTAGGATGCTAAATAGCAAATATCAACCAAAAGTTGGGATGCTAAACCCACAGGAAACCAACCAAAAGTTGGAATAACAGCGAATACTAACCAAAAGATGGGATGCCAAATCCAAAGGGCACCAACCAAAAGTTGGGATGAAAGACAGAGACCATCAACCAAAAGTTCAGAAACAAACTTGTTAGGGAAACACAAAGATTACCAACCAAAAGTTGGGAATAAGAGTTACTAACCAAAAGTTAGGATCGTCAGAAAGAAATACCACCAACCAAAAGTTGGAATGAAACAACTGAATACTAACCAAGAGTTAGAAAAGCGACTCTGCTGGGAGATCAAAAGGTCACCAACCAAAAGTTAGAATAACCTCACAAGAAAATATGACCATGTTGGGGAATACCAACCAAGAGTTGGGATGAAACAGGTATACATGGAGTATAATCGAACAACTTACAACCTGGGCAAGAGGCTCTGCTGGGGAAGGAGATGTTTAAAACAAACTAACTCCGTCTGGGTAAAAAATGAACACATCTATCAATGACCTGCCCGATTAAAGATGACGAGATCTTAAGTCACACCAATATCAACTAGAGAAACGTCTGGCCAAAGCAAAACCGGACTTGGTTGATGCTTCAGATGCATATGTTTGAATATGGCGTAATGTTCCATACGAAATGGAAATGCTACGCGTTTGGGAAGATGCTATGTAAAATGTAAATGCAAGAGAACACCACCGGAAGAAATGTTGAAAAGAAAAACTGCAAACCAAAATCTGCCGAGGAGAGTGCCCTGAACGACCTTCCTAAACACAGGTCCCCTTGAGGGAGAAAACCACTCCGTTGGGGAATTAAGAACAACCTTCAGTGGGGGGATTCAACCCTGAATCTTGCCTCTGGAACGTGCCAATGACCATTGGACTTTGTTGGAGATATCGACCACCGCTATATTCCCATCAAGGAGATCAACAACAACCTATACTTAGGGAGAATAGTCTAACACATCAACCACACCATGGGGTTTACCTTACCGTTGAAGGAAGTCCTACACCCTTACCTTATTAGGGTTAACTGTATGCCACTGCCGGTGACATCATTCCTGATTTGATAACGAAACTCTATGGGGATGACAAAAACTTTGATATAGGGAGACAAAGAGCCTTTTACTGAAACATTGTCTGACTGCGTAGCAGCACCTCAACTGATATAAACCTTTTTGGAACTTCTCTGATGGGAGTTAAGCAATACTAAGGCAATGACCTTAACAACCTGGAAGCACACAACAATAAATAGGGCGTCTAGACTGCAAAAATGGTTGCCTCAATTACCATAGATGATATCGGTCGCGTAAATTCTCATTTTAAACATGTTTTGTAGAGCCCCTAACCTTTTCACCTGTAAAGTTTATCAAAAATATAGACGCCCTTTTTGCAAACAAAAACAGCAAAAGTAAAGAAAAGAAGTGAAAAACGCCTTGAGTGAATAATATTGTATTGATTGGAAAAAGGCTTGTAAATAAGAAAATTAAAAGTGGATGCAATCCCTGAAAAGAAGAAATTGCGCAAAAAGAAAAAAAAACAAGAAAATATATAAATGTCGGCAATGTGGAAATAGGAAACCATCACGTATCGATTCGGCTATGACCTGTATATCCTCGATGCTTCACCAATGCTCTTTCTTCCGAAAAGACTGATTGGATTGATCTTTAACCTTCGGGATAACCATGTACTAAGATAAATTTGCAGATCGAACGCAGACCATAGTCGTTTGCTTTTTAATCCCTAACTTTTGCCTGGATCGCCCTTGCGGGTTTTCAACCCACCAGGATACCCTCTTTTTGCCAAAGTCGCCTTTTCAGTTTTTTGGCTTTGTGGGTTTATTTTTTTATTTTCTTTTTATCCCTAACTTTTTCCCGAACCTTTTCTTTTTATGGTTCGCCAGGATGCCCCAATTTTTCCTGGACTTTTCTTTATATGTCCTGCGGGTCTATTTTAAGCAAAATATTTTCTTACTACGTCTGCGTTCACAAGGGACATAAAATCTTCGCCGTCCATGGTCGATAGCAATAAGGCTCCGCCAGAGAAAACCTTTCTTACCATGTATGGAACTTCATAGTTGGGAACCCATTTTCCCCTATGATCTGTTTATGAGGGAGGATCCTTTTCAACACCAAGTCTCCTACCTGGAAATGTCGAGGGCGTACTTTCTAGTCAAATGCCTTTTTCATTCTGCTCTGGTACAACCGTCCATGGGCGATAGCTGCCAATCTCTTTTCATCAATCAAGCTCAACTGATTCAATCTGGTCTTCACCCATTCTGCTTCATCAAGCTTCACATCAAACAATATCCTCAGAGAAGGAATTTCAACTTCTAATGGTAGAACAACTTCCGTACCATATACCAGCGTGAAAGGTGTTGCCCCAGTAGATGTACGCACCGAAGTGCGATAACCATGTAAAGCAAAGGGCAACATCTCATGCCAATCTTTCTAGGTCACCACCATCTTTTGCACAATCTTCTTGATATTCTTATTTACTGCCTCAACAACACCATTCATCTTCGGATGGTACGACGAAGAGTTGTGGTGTTCAATTTTAAAACTCTGGCACAATTCTTTCATCATCTTATTGTTCAAATTTGAACCATTGTCATTAATGATTCATTCTGGTATTCCATATCGGCAGATAAGGTCCTTATTTATAAAATGGGCTACCACCTGCCTAATGACATTGGCAAAAGAAGCTGCTTCTACCCACTTGGTGAAATAATCAATGGAGACAAGGATGAAACGATGTCCGTTGGAGGCTGTTGATTCAATCTTCCCAATCATGTCAATGCCCTAAATAGCAAAGGGCCAAGGAGATGTCAAAACATTAAGGGGGCTCGGTGGCACATGCATCTTATCGGCATAAATTTGACACTTATGGCATTTCCTGACATACTTAAAACAGTCAGACTCCATGGTTGTCCAGTAATATCCCGCTCTCAATAGTTTCCTAGACATTGCATGCCCACCGACATGAGTACCAAAAGAACCTTCGTGGACCTCTTCCATCAGTAAGCTTGCTTCATTTTCATCCATATAACGCAGCAATACCATATTGAAGTTTCTCTTGTACAACACATCGTCCTTGTTTAAGTAAAAATAAACCTGACAGCTCCTCAGAGTCTTCTTGTCTCTACTTGATGCCCCAAGCGGATACTCTAGAGTCTTGAGGAAATATTTGATGTCAAAATACCAAGGCTTCCCATCTGGCGCTTTTTCTACTGCAAATACAAAGGCTGGCCTATCATGGCGCATGATAGTGATGACTGGAGCGTCATTCCAAAAATTTACCTTATACATTGATGATAACGTTGCCAAAACGTCCACCATCTGATTTTCATCCCTCAGTAGATGATAAAACTCACCCCTATCAAAGAAAGGCAAGAATCTTCTGGCATAGTTCTTGTAAGGTACCAGGTTGGTCGGGCGAGTTTCCCACTCTCCTTTAATATGGTTGACGACCAATGCTGAATCACCATAGATATCCAGATTCTTGATTCTCAAATCAATAGCTTCTTCTAGACCCATGATGCATGCTTCATATTCAGCCTCATGTGAAATCAAGATTCTCAGAGATCAGCATGTGTTTTGATGAAGACAACTCTCTTAAGAAGGCAAAGATGATCAACCACCAAGCATCAGAACAAAGACACAACTGTAAGGATGTTTTCATCAGAAGGTATAATGAAAACTTCAATTAAGTATTTAAGTCCTAATTGCTCAAAACATTAAAAATTATTTACATTCTTTTCACACTAACACAAGCTTGTTAAAATGAGAATTTTTCTAAGTTTTTGTAAGTGCAATCGATTTCACTCTTAGAGCAATCGATTGCATGATCAATATTTTAACTCATTTTTGCTTCTGTTTCAGCAAGCAATCGATTGCTGCTTTGATGCAATCGATTGCATGCTTAAACGTTTTCAAATTTTTCACTTCTGTTTTGAAGTGAAATCGATTGGTCCAAAGGTGCAATTGATTGCTCTTTTGAAAATTTGAATTTTCAAGTATTTTTTTGTGTACGTACAATCGATTGGGCTCTTTGTGCAATCGATTGCTTACTGAACGTTTTTGAAAAATCTTTCTGAAAAATCGCATCTCTTCAATCAAATTTTTGTAGAATGTTTCCTTCGAAACATGACAACTGTTCATCAATTTTTCTAGAGATTTGCATGTTTTCCTCAAGAGGTGTTTATGTAATATAAATACCTAAATCTTTCAAAATTCAAAAACACATCTCTTTCAATTCTCTTTCAAAAATCTGTATCATAATTTCATCTTTCCACTTCTAAGAAAAATCAATTTTTACAAAGAATTTTCTGCATAAATTTCATATCCTTTGAAAAGAAAATTCTTGAGCAATAAGTCTTAGAAACTTATGGAATTTACCATTGAAAGAGAAGATCAAACTCAACATTGATAAACAACTGTATACATTGTTACAAATCATTACAAAAAACAGATTGTATGTATTTCCCCTTGTTGTTCAGGATTGTTGAAAGCAAGTATGTACATTAGAGAGGATTGTTATCATTGCACTTAGTGTTTAGATCTTAAAGGTGTTTAAGAACCTTTGATCTCCCTATAGGTTAGAAAGAAAGTTGTACACTGATATTAACTATAGTGAAATATCTTTCGAGTCGAAAGGGGAATGGAGTACCCTTAGAGTGTGAGGGGAACCACTATAATTCTCTATGTCTCTTTTACTTTCTGCCTTTACAAGCTTTCATTATATCACTCCACTAAAAGAAAGTAACATAACTCTCTTAAAACCAGAAAATTTCAAAAGAACCTAATTCACCCCCCCCCCCCTCTTAGGCGCAATTCTTACTTACAATTGGCATCGGAGCAGGTTTAGGTAACCTGTTCCTAATCGATCCAGTATGGCTTCCGCAATTAACAAAGGTGTATTCAAAGACGGTGGTAGTAGCAACAAGCCTCCACTATTTTATGGTGAATACTTTGATATCTGGAAACTTCGTATGAAGGCTCACTTAGAAGTACAAGGAGATGAAATCTGGGATGCTGTTCAAAATGGTCCGTTTGTTCCTACAAAGATCATTAACAGTGTAGGATCAACAAAGCCCAAAGCCTCAAGGGATGACGATGATAATAAAAAGGTTCTCTATGACAAAAAGGCAATCAATCTTCTACAAAGTGCACTAAGTATGGACGAGTTCTTTCGCATCTCAACATGTACAACAGCAAAGGAAATATGGGACACTTTAGTGGAAACACACGAGGGAACCATTGAAGTTAAAAGATCAAGGTTGAACACGTTGAGTCAAGAATACGAGTTATTCAGAATGCAGCCAGGAGAATCAATCCTTGATTTGCAGAAAAGATTCTTCCACTTGACAAATAATCTTATAGCACTCGCTAATACATTAACTAATGATGAATTAAATCTTAAAGTCCTTAGATCCTTGTCCAGAGAATGGCAGCCCAAGGTTACAACAATTTCTGGAAAAAAAAGCCTAGCCACGATGACATCCACCACATTGTTTGAAAAAATTCAAGAATACGAAACAGAACTTGGGCGATTGGAGAAACATGAAAATCAAGAAAAGAAATCTAAAAGCATCGTATTAAAGGCTGATTCCAAAGAAGTAGAAAAAGCAGACGATCTGGTTGAAGATGAAAACTTCATGCTTCTTGTAAAAAGGTTAGGAAAATATTTTGGTTCTAAAAATAATATTGAGAATTCGGACTATATGAAAAGGAAGAAGTTTTCAAAAAGCAAAGAGAAAGAGGCGTCAACATCCACACAAGATGTCAAATGCTATGAATGTGGAAAATTAGGACACATCAAACCAAACTGTCCTAAACTCTCCAAGAACGATGTCTCTAAAAGCAAAAAGGGATTCAAGAACAATAAAGCATATGTAGCATGGGAAGATAACGAGATAAGCTCCTCATCAGAATCAGATAGTGATCAAAGCGCAAATCTAGCACTAATGGCCTCACATCATTCTAATGATGAAGACGACAAGCTTAGTAATAATTTTTTAATTTAACATGTTAATGCTCAAGGGGCAATCGATGAATTTCTGAGTGAATGCAAAATTCTGTACAAAACTAATTCATCACAAAAGAATCAAATTTCAACTCTAGAAGAAAAAATTGAAACAATGGAAAAGAATTTCAAAAATGAAAAACTGAAATTGATTAGTGATCAAAAACAGAATTTTGTATGCACAAAGTGTGAGTCATTTTCTTTTCAAATTGTCCAATTAAAAAGAGTTCTTGAAAGGTATGAAAAAGGACAAATTGGATTAGAGGCTGTTCTTATCCAACAAATATTTTCAAATGATAAAAGTGGACTTGGTTACTCAAAATTTTCTAAACCAAGTTCCAATAAAACCATCTTTGTTAAAGCTAGTGAACAACCTCCAAAAGAGAAAGTGGTCAAGCCTAAAGTGGTTCATCAATACCCCAAGAAGAAGGTTGCTAATAAGAAAAAAAACTTATCCTTCTAGATATAAGAGTAATTTTGAGCCCACTTGTTTTTATTGTGGTATCAAAGGCCATACACCTAATGCATGTTATGTGAGAAACTTTAGTGTTGCAAAGGGGCATTATGTGTGGGTCAAGAAAGGCACTAACTATGAAGGACCCAAGGCAAGTTGGGTACCTAATGGAACTTAATCTTGTTTTGTAGGTATGCTTGAAGACCTCCTCATATCAGTGGTATCTTGATAGTGGGTGTTCAAGGCATATGACGGGTGATCTTACCAAATTTTCACATCTAACGCTTAAGGCCAAAGGATTTGTAACCTATGGTGATAACAACAAATGAAAGATCCTTGGCGTAGGCAGCATTGGTGCACCACCTTTTACAACCATAGAAGATGTCCTTTATGTAGAAGGCCTAAAGCATAACCTACTTAGCATTAGTCGGTTTTGTGACAAAGGTTTCAGAATTAACTTCACTAAAGATGAATGTTTGATAGAAAACGAAGTCACTTCTGAGGTAATGTTAAAAGGTAATAGAATTAATAATATTTTTACGATTTCCCTATATAACATATCTTTGAAGGTTAAGTGTCTTATGGCGAACAACAACAACTCTTGGTTATGGCACAAAAGATTTGCTCACATTCATATGGAGCATTTGAACAAATTGTTCAAACATGACTTAGTTGTTGGTCTTCCAAAGATCAAATTCATCTAAGATAGATTGTGTGGTGCATGCCAAAAAGGGAAACAGACCAAATCAACTTTCACATCCAAAAATGTGTGTCCACAACTAGGCCACTACAATTGTTACACATGGATCTCTTCGGACCTTCAAGAACAAAAAGTTTTGGAGGTAATGTTTATGCATTAGTAATTGTTGATGACTTCTCTAGATATAAATGGACTTTCTTCTTAGTGCAGAAAAGCGAAGCTTTCAAGGCATTCAAGAAGTATGCAAAATAGATTCATAATGAGAAGTCACTTTCAATTGTCTCCATTAGAAGTGACCATGGTAGAGAATTCCAGAACGCTTTATTTGAAGAATTTTGTGAGGAAGATGGAATCTCACAAAATTTCTATGCACCAAGAACTCCACACAAAAATGGTGTCGTAGAAAGAAAGAACCGATCATTGGTAGAACTTGAAAGAACAATGCTTAGTGATTCAAACCTTCCTAAATATTTTTTGGCAAATGCAGTAAGCACGACATGTTTTGTAAGTAATCGTGTGAACATCAGACCAATTCTCAAGAAAACCCCCTATGAATTGTTCAAAGGAAGAAAACCAAACATATCCTTCTTCACAATATTCGGGTGTAAATGCTTTGTCTTGAACGATATCAAAGACAATCTCGGTAAGTTTGACGAGAAAGCTGATGAAGGTATTTTTCTCGGCTATTCTCTCTCAAGTAAGGCTTTCAGAATTTTAAACAAAAGAATTTTAACTATTGAAGAATCTATGCATGTTTATTTTGATGAATCTAACCCCTACAAGGAGGATGATATTATTGTTAAGATGATGATGATGTAGTAGAAACCTCTCAAGAAAACACTCTCAAAGATATTGCAAATGATCAACCAAATCAGCGGCAAGAGGATTCACAACAAAACGAAGTATACAATGATCTACCGAAAGAATGGAGAACTCATAGAGATCACCCAATCAATAAAGTCATTGGTGATATCAGTCAAGGTGTTACAACAAGATTAAATCTCAAGGATGCTTGTCTTAACATGGCATTTGTTTCGCAAATTGAACCGGCCAAAATTGATGAAGCCTTAGGCGATGATTAATAGATAATAGCTATGCAAGAAGAATTGAACCAGTTTGAAAAATCAAGTTTAGAATCTTGTCCCTAGGCCGAACAACAAGCATATCATTGGAACAAGATGGGTCTTCAAGAACAAACTCGATGAAAATGGTATTATAGTTCGGAACAAAGCAAGATTGGTTGCCCAAGGATACAACCAAGAAGAAGGAATCAATTTTGAAAAAACATTCGCTCCAGTTGCAAGATTGGAAGCAATTAGACTATTATTAGCTTATGCATGTTCCATGAATTTTCAGCTTTTCCAAATGGACGTCAAAAGCGCATTCTTGATTGGATACATAAATGAAGAAGTATATGTCAAACAACCCCCAGGTTTTGAAGATTACAAATATCCATCTCATGTTTTCAAATTAAAGAAAGCTCTCTATGGATTAAAACAAGCACCAAGAGCATGGTACGATTGACTTACCAATTTCTTATGTGACAAAGGCTTTGAAAAGGGAAAAGTAGACAAAACTTTGTTCATCAAGAAAATAAAAGAAGATACTCTCTTGGTACAAGTATATGTTGATGACATCATCTTCGGTTCAACCAACACAAAGTTATGCGAAGAATTCTCATCCATGATGCAAGGAGAATTTGAAATGTCTATGATGGGAAAAATGAACTACTTTCTTGGACTTCAGATCAAGCAACTCGAGAATGGGATCTTTATCAATCAATCAAAATACTACAAAGAATTATTAAAGAAGTTTGATATGGAAAATTGCAAGACTTTATCTACACCTATGGGATCCAGTACATATGTAGATCAAGATGAATCCGATGTGTCGGTTGATATCATAAAATATAGAGGTATGATTGGTTCCTTACTATACTTGACAGTAAGTCGCCCTGACATTATGTTTAGCGTCTGTCTTTGCGCTCGCTTTCAAGAAAATCCAAAGGAGTCTCACCTGATGGCAGTCAAGCGGATCATGAAGTATCTCAAAGGAACAACAAATGTCGGCTTATGGCATCCTAAAGGTAGTATATGCAATTTAATTGGATATTCTGACGCGGATTATGCAGGTTGTAAAACTGATATAAAGAGCACAAGTGGAACATGTCACATCTTGGGAAATGCACTAGTCTCACGAGCATGCAAGAAGCAAGCATGCGTGGCACTCAGTACGACTTAAGCAAAGTACATAGCAGCGGGAAGTTGTTGTGCGTAAATACTTTGGCTCAAGCAACAACTTCGTGACTACAGACTCGACCTGGGTAGCATTCCTCTTCGCTGTGATAACACAAGTGCAATTAACATAACGAAGAATCCAGTCGTGCATCCAAGGACCAAGCACATCGACATACGACATCATTTTCTGCGAGATCATGTACTTCAAGGATATGTCGAGATAACATTTGTAGATACTCATAATCAGCTTGCCGATATATTCACGAAGCCTTTGGCAAAGGAATCTTTCTTCAAAATATGAAGGGAACTTGGAATTCTGGATGAAACTGACGTTGAATCATGAAAGAACTCAATCTGTGGCATTTTTCTCAAATTTCACTGCATGCAATTGATTGCACCTCTGTGTCAATTGATTGCTCACTATAAGTTTTACAAATTTTATTAATTTTTGAAGCAAGCAATCGATTGTACCCTTGTGTCAATCGATTGCACTCTGTAGTTTTTGTCAGATTTCGTTTCTGTTTTGTAGAGCAATCAATTGCACCTACTGTAAAACTGTTTTTTCTCTTTCTATTAAATAGATCCATGGTTTCTAAAACTTTTCAACTACCCTATCATTACATTTTTGACCTACCTATGACTAGCCATTACTACTTAATTCTAGTCTCAAGACATTGACCATTAATTCTCATATTCCCAAAGTCTTAATCATCAATACCTTCAACCACTCCTATCCCATAATAACTCCTCTCTTAACCATTATAAAACCCAACTTCTCATAACCTATCTTAACCATCTCCTTCAAAACAAAACCTCTCCACAAAAACTCTTCCTCTCCTCAGAAACTCTAAAAACTCCATCATTTTCCCATGGCTTCACGCTCAAAAAGGAAGATTTCAGCACAAGACAAAGGCAAAAGTCCAGCCTCCTCATCTTCAAAAACTCCACTTGTTCTTCAACACTTGGATGATGAACAAAGGGAAAAGTTCACCAAATATTTTCAGAAGAAGGTTGTGCAGACACCAAAATATGATTGTTCTATAGCAACCTACAAATGGAAGAAGGCAAGATGGTAACATATGTTCAAGGAAAAAAGAATCCCACTCCACTCAAAAACACTTGGTAGGATTCTGAATATTCCAATTTCTGGTGGGAGACTCTATGAAAAAAAAAAAGAAGACCTCTGGCAAGCATACAAAAAACGAGAATTCTATTGGAGTCTTGGTCGTATGACTAAATCAGAATTTCATGCAAAACGTGTCAGATCCTTAGGCGGTATGGAACCCTCTCGAAACTCATGGTCGGTAGGTATCTTTAACATTGATGATCGGCTGTTTCATTATTTTATGGTTTACATAATGTTCCCAAGAGGCGGAAACCATTGCATCGTGACTGATCTAGAAATGTAGATTCTATATACTATTAAGAATGGCATTCCCATAAGTTGGTCAAATTTAATCTTGACTCACATGCGCGGAATCTACGAAAAATCCAAGTTTTTTCCCTATGCATGATTCATCACAAAGATTTTGGAACATTTTGAAGTAGACTTTGAAGGATTTGATAAGTATCTCATGGATTCAAATATCAACAAGATCTCAATCAAAAATGTGGACTCTCGGATGGGTGTCAATACAACCCGAAAACCAAAACCATTGTGTATCTTGGTGAAGGTATGGCTGAAAACGATGAGGAAGAGAATGAAGAAGATGATGATGCTCCTCCTCCTCCTCCAAATGAACATGGCCCGGGTAACCAACAGTTAATGGATTACATGACTCAACAGTTTGGAAATCTCAACACTTCCATCAATGACCAATACAATGCTATTCAAGAGTCAACAAACACTCAGATCAACAACTTCCAAGAGGCCGTCAATCAACAATTCTCCTACCTGTACTCTCACTTATACATTCCGCCATATGATCCTTCAAACTCAGTTGTCCCTCCAACTTGTCAGTCACCTCTCCAGACAACATTTCCAAACCAACCAACCTTTGACCCTGACATGGATCTGTCATAAAAACTTTTTACTATGTGTTTTATGTTTTTTTAAGTCATTTCTGCTATTTGAATTCTGTACTTTCTAGTTTCTTTGTACTATTTTCATTTTGTAATTTGAATTTATAACTAAGTTGGTATTTTAATTTTCAAATTATTATCAATATCTATCATCTATATATTATTGCCTTAATCCATCTTTCCCTTCTTTTTGATAATATCAAAAGGGGGAGAAGGTTGTTACTACTCTTTTCTTACTTATTGTCTTTCCTTGATCCTTAAGGTACAAATACAAAGACTATTTCGAACCTCAATACAAATTCAGAACTTCTCAACTTCACACATTGAGAGGGAGAAAAACTTGTCAACTTCACAAATTGAGGGGGAGAAAGAATTTTCCGGAAAGATCATTGCAACAAAAGAAGAGTGATTTGTCATCATCAAAAAGGGGGAGAATGTGAAATCAAGATTCTCAGAGATCAGCATATGTTTTGATGAAGACAAATCTCTTAAGAAGGAAAAGATGATCAACCACCAAGCATCAGGACAAAGACACAACTTTATGGATGTTTTCCTCAGAAGGTATAATGAGAACTTCCATTAAGTATTTAAGTCCTAATTGCTCAAAACATTAAAAATTATTTACATTCTTTTCACACTAACACAAGCTTGTTAAAATGATATTTTTTCTAAGTTTATGTAAGTGCAATCGATTGCACTCTTAGAGCAATCGATTGAATGATCAATATTTTAACTCATTTTTGCTTCTGTTTCAGCAAGCAATCGGTTGCTGCTTTGATGCAATCGATTGTATGCTTAAACGTTTTCAAATTTTTCACTTCTGTTTTGAAGTGCAATCGATTGGTCCAAAGGTGCAATCGATTGCTCTTTTGAAAATTGAATTTTCAAGTATTTTTTGTGAAGGTGCAATCGATTGGGCTCTTTGTGCAATCGATTCCTCACTGAACGTTTTTGAAAAATCTTTCTGAAAAATTGCATCTCTTCAATCAAATTTCTGTAGAATGTTTCCTTTGAAACATGACAATTGTTCATCAATTTTTCTGGAGATTTGCATGTTTTCCTCAAGAGGTGTTTATGTAATATAAATACCTAAATCTTTCAAAATTCAAAAACACGTCTCTTTCAATTCTCTTTTAAATATTTGTATCATAATTTCATCTTTCCACTTCTAAGAAAAATCAATTTTCACAAAGAATGTTCTGCATAAATTTCATATCCTTTGAAAAGAAAATTCTTGAGCAATAAGTCTTAGAAACTTGTGGAATTTCCCATTGAAAGAGAAGATCAATCTCAGCATTGATAAACAACTGTATACATTATTAGAAATTATTACAAAAATTAGATTGTATGTATTTCCCATTGCTGTTCAGGATTGTTGAAAGCAAGTGTGTGCCTTAGAGAGGATTGTTCTCATTGCACTTAGTGTTTAGATCTTAAAGGTGTTTAAGAACCTTTGATCTCCCTATAGGTTAGAAAGATAGTTGTACACTGATCCTAACTATAGTGAAATCTCTTTCGAGTCGAAAGGGGAGTGGAGTACCCTCGAAGTGTGAGGGGAACCACTATAATTCTCTGTGTCTCATTTACTTTCTTCCTTTACAAGCTTTCATTATATCACTCCACTAAAAGAAAGTAACATAACTCTCTTAAAACCAGAAAATTTTAAAAGAACCTAATTCACCCCCCCCCCCCTCTTAGGCACAATTCTTACTTACACCTCATTGTTCATGCAAGAAAATGTCAGTCGGACAGTGAACGGTATGTGAGAACCGCGAGGAGTTGTAATAATTGCCCCGATTCCATTGCCGTATGAACTGACAACACCGTCAAAAACCAATTTCCACTAAGACCCAATTTCTGGACCCTCATCAGGTAGAGGCTCATCACAATTTTTCATCCTTAAAAACATTATATCCTCATCAGGAAATTCAAATATCATAGGTTGATAATCCTCAATAGGGTGTTCATCCAAATACTCTGATAATACACTCCTCTTAATAGCTTTCTGGGAAACATACTGAATATCGTATTTTGTCAGAACCATCTGCCATCTAGCAATTCATCCAGAAAGTGTCTACTTCTCAAACACATATTTAATCGGATCCATCTTCAAAATCAACATGGTTGTGTGGTTTAACATGTACTGCCTTAGGCGTTTGGCTGCCCAAGCAAGTGCACAACATGTTTTCTCCAGCATTGAGTACCTCGACTCACAATCGGTGATATTTTTACTCAAGTAATAGATAGCAGGTTCTTTTCTACCTGTCTCTTCGTGTTGACCAAGAACACAACCCATTGCATTCTCAAGAACTATGAGATACATTATCAGGGGTCCCCCGCAACCGGAGGCATTAATATTGGAGGTTCCTGCAAATATTCTTTTATTTTCTCAAATGCCCTTTGATAGTTTTTGTTCCAGACGACCGCTTGATCTTTCTTTAGCAATTTAAATATTGGTTCACAAGTGGTTGTAAGATGAGATATGAACCTTGCAATATAGTTCAATCTCCCTAGAAAACCACAAACCTCTTTTTCTGTTTTCGGCTCAGGCATTTCTTGTATGGCTTTTATTTTGGCAGGATCTACCTCAATTCCTTTTTCACTAACAATGAACCCCAATAGCTTTCCTGACCTCACTCCGAAAGTGCACTTATTTGGATTCAACCTCAAACTGAATTTCCTTAACCTTTCAAATAGCTTCAAAAGATTGACCAGATGTCCTTCATCCGTCTGTGACTTCGCAATCATGTCATCAACATATACCTCAATCTCATGATGAATCATATCATGAAAGAGAGTCACTATTGCCCACTGGTAAGTTGCCCCTGCATTTTTCAATCCAAAAGGCATAACTTTGTAGCAAAAAGTCCCCCACATCATGATAAAAGTAGTTTTCTCCATGTCTTCTCGAGCCATCTTGATTTGGTTATACCTAGAGAAACCATCCATGAATGAAAACATCGAATACTGAGTTATATTATCGACCAGAACATCAATATGAGGGAGTGGGAAATCTTCTTTTGGGCTCGCTCTATTCAAATCTCAATAGTCGATGCACATCCTGACCTTCCCATCTTTCTTAGGTACAAGAACAATGTTAGCGACCCACGGAGGGTAAGTGGTAACAGTAAGGAAACCGGCATCTAACTGCTTCTGAACTTCCTCTTTGATCTTGACTGCCATATTGGGCCTGGTTCTACTTAACTTTTGCTTCACATTCGAGCATTCTTCTCGAAGAGGTAGGTGGTGTACCACAATATCTGTATCTAGCCCAAGCATGTCTTGGTAAGACCAACTGAAGATATCTCTACACTCATGCATCGTTTCTACCAATCTTCTCTTGATATCGTCTTTCAAGGCAGCCCTATCTCTAACTTCTTTCTTGTCGTCCTCGGTACCCAGATTGATAACTTCAATATCCTCCTGATGAGGTAAAATGATCCTTTCCTCCTCTTTGAGTAGTCTGGCCAGTTCCTCAGGTAGGTCACAATCTTCATCAGTCTCTTCTTTGGCTTGATAAATGGGATTATTAAAGTCATACGAAGTCATAGCCGAATCAGGATCGATGATATCTGAGATGTACAACCTACATGATTGATGTTTTATGTTGATCATGATATGCGAACAAACACAAAACACACTACCATTTTTATGTTTATAAAAGTGCATAAAAATAAAATGAAAAAAAAACAGAGATCACCCAATTTGAATGCAAAAGTACATCTTTTTATTCATGATAAAGTTAAATTTTAGGAAAAGAGCCCCACAACAAAGTCATGATGCCTTGTGCAGAGCGCATGACCAAACATAATCAAAAAGATGGAAATTTACGTTTCTGATGTGACTTGTATGACCTCCTCCATAGACCAGTTGCAAAACCTTTGCCCGGGGACACATGGACGAATCCAAGCATCTATATCACAATCATTGTCTCCATCGTCCTCCCCAATAGCACTAATCCTGTCGTAGATAACGCCGCCACTGGTGAACTGTACTGGTCCTCTGTACCTTGGAGCACTTTGAGAAGAGCTGGACAGCTTATAACCCAAACCAAACTTGTCTTGCTTGTTAGGAACATTGAGAACTTGGCCCCACTTCTACAAAGAACCAGATTTTACAATAGCACGAGCCTCCTTAAACGAGGACATCAAAATCTCTGAACTTTTGTCTTCTACAGGAGGCCTCTCCTGAATCTGCACTGTTTCAAAAGCCTGACACAACATCTCATGAATCTCCCCATCTACTTCCACATACTTAAATGTTGACAAATGACTGATCATAATATCCTCCTCTCCACAGATTGTAACAACCTTCCCTTCCACCATATACTTTAACTTCTGATGCAAAGTCGAGGTAACTGCCCCAGCGGCATGTATCCAAGGTCGGCCAAGCAAATAGCTATAGGTCGGCTGGATGTCCATGATATAAAAGAATGCATCAAAAATCTCTAGTCCTACCTGAGTTGGTAACGTGATCTCACCAAATACCGACCTCCTAGGTCCGTCAAACGCCCTTACCATCAAATCACTTGGCGTGCAGATTAAGCCCTGAGTATCTAACTTCATTAGTGCTTTCTTCAACAACACATTAAGCAAGGATCTCGTATCAACTAGCACATGGGATAAAATAGCTCCCCTACACTCTATGGATATGTGCAAAGCATGGTTATGGTTTCTTTTGGTAGGAGTCAAGTCCAAGTCAGTGATGCCTAAACCATTACCAGCATTTACCTGGGCCACCACTCCTTCCAATTGATTATCAGAAATCTCATGTGGCACAAATGTCGTATTCAAGATCTTCAAAAGAGCATTTATGTGGGCCTCTGAGCACAATAACAGTGATAGGATATAAATTTTAGACGGCGTCTGATGCAAGTGATCCATGATCTTGTAATCACTTTTACAAATAAGCCTAATAAATTCTTTAGTTTCTTTAGCTAAAGAGTCTTTCTCCCCTTGTTGTTGAACTTCTTCCTCTACCACAGCCTTCCCCTTTCCTTTATCAACAACATTTTGTGGCAAGGATAAAATCTTCCCGCTTCTTATGATTCCACCAGTACCCACTATGTTCTCCACATAGGAACCTTCATAAAAAAAACTCACCAATTCTTGCTTCTGACCATTACAAAATACTTCTGCCCCGTAATTCCATGAAATGGCCTTAATGCTCTCTTAAGGTACCGGTCCAGGAGTAGTAATAATCACCGGTGCTAGCCTTGCAGGCACTGAAATATTGATTGTCTGGAATGGGATAGATATAGTAGCAGCTTCGTCATCTTCAGTATTCACTTTATTTTCCCCGATCACCCTATCAAATTGTAAATAACCCTCGTCAATCATCTTATGAATTCCTTCCTTCAACAAAACACAACCTTCAGGTCTTTCCTCACACTCTAAGCAATTATCGGAACACCCCCTTTTAACAACTTGACCTTCACAAAGCTCAACGGAGTCTTCAACTCCTCTACATTAGTTATCAAATTTAGCTTTTCTCCTTCAATGATAGCTTTAGTCCTTGCTACACTGTGGTTCGGCATAGGGTTCTGATTTATATTTGGACCATCATTGGTAAAATTAATGGCTTTGGAATCAAGAAAATCCTGTACTTTATGCTTAAAAGCTTTGCAGTTGTCAATACTGTGACCCGGAGCACCGGAGTCGAAATCACACTTGACATTTGCATCATATCCCAGGGGTGGTACGCCAGTAAGAGACGCCAAAGTCATTTTTCGGACCAACTACAGTTGTAATAAATTTTGTAGTAATTGAGAATATGGCATGGGTGGAGTTTCAAATTGTCTGTCAGTCATTCTCTGCCTTGCCACGTAAGGATGTGGAGCATTAACCCGTTGCTGCAGTGCGGCCGGAATAGCCACAGTAGCAACTCGATGTTGTGTTCTTCCCCTATCTCTATATTAAACGAAATTTGTATCCCCTTCTCTTCTCTTGGGATTGGTAGAATATACTTTCTTCGCTCCTCCTGCAGAAGACCCACCAGCATTTGAGATCTTTTCGGACGTGGTTCCGCTTTCTACCCACTCTTCAGCCATCACTATATCAGAAAACCTAGTAGTCATGCATTCTATCAACTTCTCAAAATACACGCCTGGTAACGAAGCAATAAACATATCAATTAATTCTCTCTCTACCATGGGAGGTTGAACTCTCACAGCCAGATCACGCCACCTCTGGGCGTATTCTTTGAAACTTTCATTGCTCCTTTGTGATAAACTTTACAATTGAACCTTGTTTGGCCCCATGTCACTATTATATTGGTAATGGAAAACAAAATCCTCTGCCAGCTCCTTCCAACTACGAACGTGGGTCCTTTCTAATCCCATATACCACCCTAGCAATGCTCCGACCAAACTATCTTGGAATAAGTGCATCAAAAGCTTCTCATCCTCAGAACAAGCAGACATTTTTCTATAATATGCCTGAATATGTACTTTAGGATAGGTTATCCCTTTGTACTTATCAAAGTCAGGTACTTTGAATTTTAGGGGAACTTTAACCCCTGGAACCAAGCCAAGATCAGACATATCTAGACCTAAAGAGTTTTGCACTTCAAAGGACTTCATTTTCTCTTCAATTAACTTAAACCTCTTATCAGCTTCAGACGGTAGCACGTATTTTGTATCCTTCACTGAAAAGACGTCATCTTGGTTATCTTCCCATTGAGGACCATTAAGTCTATGTATAGCACACACATTTCCTCCCGCAACATTACCATTTTCATTCGTAACACCTCTGCCTGGAGGAACAACAACAGTAGAACCACTTACTGGAACAGAGCCACCTACAAGTGGAGGTATAACACCAGACCCTACATGCACAACTCCTTCTTCATCAACTCGTGCTATTAACGGATGGACCATAGTTCTCAACTGTTCCGGCCCATTGGCGACATTTTGCATTAATTCCATGAACTGGGTACGAGCCCTGACCTCATGTAACTCACCTTGCATTTGATTCATGATCCTCCTTTTACTCCCCCTTGTTGAATACCTGTGAAAACTGGGTTCTTCAATTCTGTAACTGTTGAAAATCGAGCAGAAATGAGAACAAGAACCACCAAGCGCACCTGCTATGCAAATTAAAATGCAAGATGCAAGGATGCAAACATGTATATGTGTTCATAGTAAAATTTCCCCTTTGATACTAGTTTCCAAGAAAATAAGAAACAGCTGAGATGGATAAGAATACTACGAACAATTCATAAATCAAATAAAGTTGAGACAATACGAAGCAACAATGAGAAAGATCCAAATACAGAAGTTATGATCTCATCCAACAAGTCTGATAATGATCAAGATACAAGAAAGCAATGCCAACGTCATATCAATAAACCTTAACGATCATGCTCCTTGCTCCAGGCCAAGGCCTCCATAAGCATTGCCTTTGTATCCGGGTGGTCTGGTCTGGAAACCAGTTCTATGATAAGGACGCTTCTTTTGGATATCACCTCCCTGATATCCTCTCAAGCATCTTCACCAAAAGCATCTTCCAACTTGGGTATCTTTACCTTTGCTTGAATCTTCAGTTCTTCCAAGGCTGATAAGGTATCATGAAGCTTCTGCTCCACCCTGTAACTATGGGAAGACTCCACCCCTATCTCTCTATCTTCTTGACTTTGAGTTGTGTATTTAACCGGTCAATATGAATACAAAGTTAATCCTCTCTTCCTTTGTTAGCAGTCAAGGTGGCATTTCATTGCTGGTTGAATTTGGATATCTCTAGATAAGCTCTGTCTAAATTCTCCTTCTTATGCTTTAAGATGCTGCAAGTACTTTTTAGGTCTTGACCAGTTCGCTCTCACATTCTGACTTCTCAGATAACTCTTTCTCCAGGTTGACTAAAGACTCTGATTTCTTCTTAGCCAAGTAAACAGATTCTCCCTTGTCACACTTCAACTGTTTGATCTCCTATTTCAACCCTTCATTCTCTTTGCGCAATTCTTCCTTTTTTGCCCAAAGCTTGTTATATCTCAGGATGTCAACCGTCGTAGGCTTCTCAATGACTAGAGGATATAAGGCTTCCCTGAGAAGAAAAGGCAACAACACTTTCTCTACTCTCTTCTAGATCTAATCCAAATAAGGGTCATAAGCTCTGCAATCACTTTTACCCAAAGAAATCTTCCCTCTTCTATGAACTCTTCCCCAAGCTTCCTTTATCCTAGCCAGAGTATCAAAATCAGCTACACCTGTGAAGTACAAAGATTCCTGCACTTCTTCTTCCTTCGGGGCCCCCTCAAGGCATAACCAAACTGTCTGACGGCAAGAGAATGGTTGTAGTGGATCCCACCTTTTCTCTCTATCAGAGGCACATTAGGAAAACTCCCACAGCTAAAGGTAATCTCCACACCAAGTAGATCTCGATTAAACCAGATAATATCCTTAGATGTTAGGCCCATAAGTCTCTCTGACCACTCAGATGTATCTTTTGTATCAGCAAAAGCTCCAATACGAGGAAGATGATCCATGAACCATTTGTGGAACAGTGATGCACAACAAGAAACATTTTTCCCTCTCCTATTTTCATTTTTGTAATGCACTGAGTGATACAAATCTCCTAGGAGAGTGGGTACAGGGTTCTTGGAAGCAAAGATGTGAAAGGCGTCAATATCAACAAAATCTGGTATATTGGGAAACAGAACAATACCATATATGTACAATGCCAGAATAGCATTGAAGACTACCCAACAACCTTTCTTAGCAAAATACTGATCTTTAACCACCAAGAAGGATAAAGGAAAACCATAGGCTCTACTCCTACAAGCCACATTACCCACCAGATCAGACTTGCTCAAATAAAGAGCACTGGCCAACTTCTCCAGATCAGGTTCCCCCTTAGAATGAAAGAAAGGAATTTCCTCTAAGACTGGAACTCCCATCAGAAAAACAAACTCTTCCAAAGTAGGAACTAGAACATAATCAGGGAATGTGAAACAGCGCAACTGAGGGTCATAAAACTGTACCAAAGTATGAGTAGCCCCTCGTTCGCAACTTGTGACTTTGTGGACGAAACTCAGAATCTTCCCATAATCTCTTTTGAAATCTTCCATGGCACCAGAACTAGCTATGAAAATAATACCAAATAAAGGCCTCACCTCTGGTAGCAAAAACTTGTAGATGAAAATACTCTTCAATTCAAACTCCATCTCAGCAACCAACCAGATCACTAGAATCAAAGGAAAATAAGAACCTGAGAACACACAGGCATGTTAATACAAAATGATTATGCAAATGCAAACAGGGGATCAAGGTATCCAAAAACTGCTGTGTTGTTGACTGAGTTGAACCAAAATTTTGCTCTGATAAAAAATCCAGAATACCAAAACACTCAAGATCAAAAGTCTGCTTTGACAGAAAACCGGGTTGGTTGAAAGTTAAGGCTTCCTGCAAAACCCTTCCCACTCACAGGTAAGACCTAGTCTCTGAAGAGGTACGGCATCCTATGCAGGTCATCAGTATCATGAACTCTCAGGTCAAGAAACGATGATACGTTCACCATTTTTGGTTTGACAACATGGTCAATCAAGTAGGTTTCAACTGACTTCCCAATGAACGGTCTCCAGAGTTGTTAGTTTTTAGATCCAACACCCCCTCAACTGTCCAAGATGCACAGGATAGAAAGTCTTAAAAGAAAACCTCATATAGAAACGAATTTCATGAGGGCTCGTGCATGCCAAACATGCATGCCCCCACTACTCTCCACACTAATACTAGATATATACTCAAGCCTGGGTATTGGGCTTATCTCTCAGTGGAACAACCCACCCAACAGCACAACACCGGCAGTATAATATGATAACAAAAATAAAGTGTTAAAAATAAATGCAATAATATACAACAGTAAAGTACATCCATATACACAAATATACACCCAAAAAAATTAAACAGACAAGCGCAAGGATTGACTCGCATAGGGAACCAGAGTCTCCAGCTGACGCAACTGCGAAAAGGGCCGGCATAAACAAACAGAAGAGTCGCCACCGAATATTATTTATCCCAAAGAGAAAGAAAGGAAACAATCAAAGAAAACCTAAAAGAACGAGAAAGATAAGGCCATCGCAACCAAATCTTGGGTTCAGGAGTCAGTTATGCAAGGGAAAGGTATGAGCACCCTTCACGTATGTTATACTCAAAGGGATCCACGCTTGTTTTCTGTCAAAAGAGGTAAGTTATCTAAAAGCTACCGCTAAGCGGGGGGGGGGGGGGGGGGGAGAAAAGAAAAGACTCGATAGGACATCACAGCCTTAGGCCTACATATTCCCTAGTGCAATGGGAAAATCAGAGTCAACGTAGTTTGGGAAACTACGGGTGATGGGGAAAGGTTGACCGCTAAGACATCGCCATCTTGTGCCTGCGTATTCTCATATGGTATGAGAAATCAGAGCAAGTGTAGTTCGGACAACTAAACCACCGGTTGGTTAAGTGTTTTTTATGATCAATGTTAAGTTCCCATTCCAACAGTTAGGGTCGATGCCTGTTTGCGGTAGAACAGAAAAGTAACGTACTCTTTTCTGAAAATGATTTAGGTAACAATCCCAAAGGATAAAAGGTTTGAATTTGGTTTGTTAGTTTTAAAGAAGTGGATTGAGTTAGTTTGAGACGCACGTTGTACTAAATACTATGACATAGGAGCGAATGTGTCGCATATCGCCCAAAGGGCATACACTAAACACTCTAAATAATGTTTGTCATTTCCCATATACTTAAGGATCGTAACGTATAATGTTTGTCATTTCTTATTAAGTGTCTTAAAGAAGTTTGAGATGAGAAGAGAAGACACAAGAAAACACTAAAGGGAAACCAGAAACCCAAATTTTATCATACAAAATGGTCCTATGGTTAGGATGAAAGGGGAATCTACCTAATATTGTCATACAAATGATAAACCTAGAGTTGAGATGAAAGGGACTATCCTAATTGTTATCATGCAAAGAACTGAAAGCCTAGTGTCTCTCTTACTCCCATCTTAAACAGAGGACCAGGATTCCTAAGGGATCATGTGAGCAAGCACAAGTAAATAATATACAATTCAATTACGAATGAAAACAAGGATAAAAGAAGTCTCAAAGAGAGAGAAGAAGAAAGATGAAAAAGAAAGATGCACAAGGAACAACAAAATGTATATGCAAGCAGAAGAACAAACAAGTCAAGACCAAAGCTTCAAACACAAAAGGTCAAACCCAAGCAAGATGGACAAACACCTCAAGTCAACATATCATTGGTGCATCCCATACCCAAACCACATCCAAGATGTGCAGACAAACACAAGGGTAAGGCAACCCATCTCCATCAGTCAAATAGATCAAAAACCTTCACAAGGAAACAAAACTAAATAAGAAGCAAAGCAATAAGAAACTAGATGAGCCAAGAGGCAAGGTGAGGCAGCAATGTCAAAAGGTATACATCCAATCATGAGTGCATAAGAGGGATCACTTAAGTTTGACAGTCAAAGTCAAACTTCAAAGTGAATCAACCATCATCTAGGACCATCATAGGATCACATGAAAATTTTCCCAACATTTTTAAATGCTCAAAAATAATTTTAACTAATTAAAATTAAACAAATAAATCAAAAATACATGAAAATACCCAAAATAGAAAACAAAAATTCAAGAAAATCACTATAGGTTCAAAACCATCATAGGATCATGTGAAAATAATTTCATAATTTTAAATGGCTCAAAAGTATTTTTAAACTAATTAAAATCAAGCAAAATAAATTTTAAAAATCATGAAAAATACAAAAATGTAAAATAAAAATGCACAAAAATATAAATTAGAAAGAGAAGAATAAAAGAGAATTTTAGAAAACATTTTGGTATTTTTCTGATTAAAAATGAATTTCCAATGAATTTTTGAAAATAAAATGAATTTAAAAACAAATTAGAAAAAGAAAATAAAACAGAAAAAATAAGATGTGTTGGATCTGAGTTTGTTAAATGATGTGTTAGATCCAATGGCCAGAAAGTGCGCATCCACAGTGGATCTGAGTAAACCTCATCATTTCCAAGCAAAAAGGTCAAAATACGCAGGATTAAAACAAATGGCATGATGGACGGTGAGATCATCATCTTTAACCTCCAGCCACTGAAAAATCCCAGAGATTTGCAGAAAATCGTGCATCTCTCAAACCATAACCAATGGTTCTCGTAGTGGTTTCATTTGATGCGTCTTTTCAAGATGATCTCAACCATATCATCGCTCCAAATTTCTTTAAATCACAGCTTACTCGATTTGAAAAAAACCAGAACAAGATTCCAACACGAATTTGAAAATTTAGCAACAAAACTCAACTACAACTAAAAACCAACTATACAAACAACATCACCATGTCAAGGGCTACATTTTAGCAACAAATTTGGATCAAAATGGTTGAGTATTATACCTGTTGAAGCTCAACCTTGAAGCTCTGAAAATGGAGTTCCCTAGCTTGATTCAGGCCACGATTCTTCAAGTTCTTGATCTGGTTAGCTTCACTGAATGTTGGTGAAGCTAACTGAGTGGAGAAATTGAGTGTTCAAGGTGTGGAAATGGAAATTCGAAGTTTAAGCTTAAGAATTCAAATGGGATCTTAGCAAAGTGGTTTTGGCTATCAAAAGCTTGTGGAAAAGGGTGGAAATGACTTCCTATTTATAGGAGAAGCTCTCTGAATCAAAATGGAGGGTGAATGAGGCAATTTGGATGGAAATCATGCACACCTGCAGTATGAGCAAAGTGTGACTTGCAATCTATCAAAACCCACTAAAATCATACGTTTAAAGGTGCTAATCACTTCATGCAAGTTGGTTAAACATGTTTAAGTAAAATTCGTGCATGAATTTGGTGATTAGGAGCCAATTCAATCAAATTCAAATCTGACTTGGAGTGAAAACCCATCTTTGAAATCCAATTTTTGCAGTCATAACTCTCACAATGTAGGAGGATTTTTGAGATGCTTCTTCTTGCATTGGATAGAGGGAGATGCAATCTTTGAAATGTGAAAAGAAAGTATTGATTTGGAAGCTTGAGCTGAGAGATATGGTCTTTCAAAGTGGCCTCCATGAAAGAGTGTAAAATCATAAAACACTTAGAAAATTTTCAAGTGTTTTAGGGACCAAAAAGAGACCTATAATGTTTTGATGAAAACCAAGACCTTCCATGGGTTTTTAGCTCTTCCATGTTGAATAAAAGTTGTAGAGGACATCTTCAAGTTTATTCTAAAAAAAGAATGGGATCCAAATAATGAAAATTGACCAAGTTATTCCCTTTTAAAGTTGACTAAGAAAACCTTCCAAAACTCAAAATGACCTATAATGTCTTCACACTTTTAATGACCTTCCAAGCATAATTTGAACTTTCCTTGCAAAAGAGAACTTGTTATGGATGATGATAAGAGTTCATTAGAAAAAAAGCCACCTCGATATGTTTAAAATTGAAAGACTTATGCTCATTTGACATAGCATCAACAAGTTGCTATATTAGGTCAAACACCTTGCATCAAACTTGAATCTCTTGATGATTTCTTGCACAATAAGCCATGATGAAACACATATGATGTTGCCTTGAACCACATTTGATGATGAGGAACTTCTAGGGTTGAGAATACCACAAAGTCACAAAGAACACCTAGCTTGAACTTGAAGAAATACAACTTTCTTGCTTGAGAAACAAACCATGATACCTTGATCCCTTGCTAAGAACAAATGCTATGAGAACAAGAATATGAAAAATGCAAGGAAACATAAGCCAAGAACACAAGAAAAGATGAGCAAATTTTGGGGTGCTACACCAATGACTGCAAGAATTATGAGAAGATATGTTTTAAGTATGGGAAGACTAGACATCTTATCCTGATTGTAAGAGTAGCTCACTGACTTGCTTCAAATGTGGGGAGCCATGTCACATAATTACTCATTGTCAGAAACCAAAGAAGGTTCAGTAGGGAGGAAATGTTTTTGCTTTGACTGGATCAGATACTACAACACATATAGATTAATTTGAGGTACACGTTTTATTAATGGTATTTTGTGGATTGCTATTATTGACATGGGTGCAACACATTCTTTTAGTTCTCTTAATCACGCTAAGAGGTTGGATTTAAAGTTGTCTTCAATGGTTAGGAGTATGGTTATCAATACCCTAACTAATGGTTCAATGACTACTTAGGTGTGTTTGAATTGTCCGCTGAATATTTACTGTAAGAATTTTAGGATGTAATTAGTCTGTATACCATTGAATGAACTCAGTTTTATCCTTGGAATGAACTGGTTGGAGTTCAACCATTTCCATATCAACCGTTTCAATAATCCAGTGTCATTTCTAGAAATTGATGCAAGTGACGAGTTGTTTGTGTTTGCTAAGCAAGTGGATGAATTCATGAAAAATGATTCTAAGGTGTTTATGATATTAGCTTCTATGATGGCTAAAAGCAAAGTTGTGATTGGTGAATTACCAGTACTGTGTCATTTTCCATAAGTGTTTCTAGATGATATCAGTGATTTGCCATTGGAGCGCGAGGTTGAGTTCGACATATACTTAATACCCAATACTAGTTCTATTTCAATGGCTCTATACAGAATATCTGTTTTAAAGTTGAGTGAATTGAAGAAGAAGTTGGAAGAGTTGCTTGAGAAGAAGTTTGTTCAACCAAGTGTTTCACCGTGGGGAGCGCCGGTACTGTTAGTTAAGAAGAAAAATGGTAACATGAGGTTGTGTGTTGATTATCGACTACCGAACAAAGTTACTATCAAGAACAAGTATCCTCTTCAGAGAATTGACAATTTAATTGATCAGTTGATTAGTGCTTGTGTGTTAAGTAAGATTGATATGTGTTCATACCATCTCTCACGGAGCTCGGCCTCCTT
This sequence comes from Lathyrus sativus, assembly GCA_963859935.3. Taxonomy (NCBI): domain Eukaryota; kingdom Viridiplantae; phylum Streptophyta; class Magnoliopsida; order Fabales; family Fabaceae; genus Lathyrus; species Lathyrus sativus. Next base: position 419,096,409 of record OZ012740.1, read on the forward strand.
GACGGTGTCACTTGGATGCTCCAGAGAGCCGGCATTTGGCATCTGTGCACAAATCCGCAACCCACTTACGAACAACTCACCCTTGAGTTCCTCAGTTCGTTCAGTTACTTCACCTCTAGCGGCGACCTTAGCCAACATTCCGGCGCCACTTGCTTCCGTATGTTTGGCACGAACTACCAATTGAATCAAAATCAGATTGCCGACATCCTACATTTCCCACGCGGCGATGATGCTCACCGCTGCATTACCGAACAATTTCAACATGAAGCTTTTGCGCTTTGGTCCCAATTGACCGGAATCAATGTCGACGGCTGGGATTCTCTACATGCAACACACATCCACAACCCAACCATCCGGTATTTCCACAGAGCGCTGAGCAATACCATCTTCGCAAGAGATAGCATTCACAAGGTGAACTCCAAAGAACTTTTCTTTCTCCGCTGTGTGTTCAATTACGAACCCATCAACGCCGCTTCGTTCCTCCTGGCCCACATTCAGGCCAACTGCAACCGTGGCTCTAAGCCATTTTACTTTGGCGGGATTGTTACCTCCATTGCACTAGGCCTGAACCTCGGTAACCAACTCCAGAATCTCCATACAATCCCTTCAGTGTTTCTCGACACTGACCATTGCAGAGCTTCCCACCTCATCCGCTCCAGGTCCGATGGAAAGTACCATCCGGTCGTGCGTGGCAAAACTATCAGAAGTATCATCATGCCATCACGTACCCGGATGCACCCACAGGATCGTGCCAACTGGATTTTTGACCTGAATGCCCCTGCTGCTACCGCTGCCTCAACTCAAACCAATACCCAAGGGTCTGTTGACGAAATGCAAGATGAGTTGGACAGAACTGAGCAACCTGAGGCATCACAACCACTTCCTTCTGAAGGCACATCCTACCGTCGCCGCCGCCACCATTCCGAGCCCGAATTCTCTGAAGAAGACCTCCGTCGATCCCTTGACCAACAAACACAGATACTCGCCATGATGCAGCAACAAAATCAGCGAGCAGAGCAATTCGAAGCTTGGTAGAGAACCACGATGCAACAGCTCCAAACTGGCCAGGAAGCCATCATTGAGAACCTGGAAAATCTTACCTTGCAATTCGAAGGACTCCGAGATTATGTCTATCACACCGGAGCTCTGAACTTTGAGGCCCGAGTCGACCAAGCCAGAGGTAGAGGACGAGGCAGAGGACGAGACAGAGGACGTGACCGAGGCAGAGGCCGTGACTAGTTCTTTCTTTCTTTTTTGTTTCCTGTATTTTTCCCTTTCCTGTATTTCCACTTTCTCTGTATTTCCATCCCGCATCATTTCAAATCAGTGGGGACACTGATTGAGATAGTGTGGGAGCGGAGCGTTTATTTCCCGTTTCCTTGTACTCTCAATTCAGTAATTTCAATTCAAACATTTTCCCATTTTAGCAAATAACAGCTCATTTATATGTCTTTTTCCGTTACGCAAATTTCCCCACTTTATTCGACATAAACAAAATTTTTTCAGTTGTTCCTCAAAAGCATCACGAGAATGCGCCAAAGTTCAAACCAAGTTTTGAAACTCCGAGACGAAAATTCTAACAACACTAGTACCGTCCTGACACCTTAGACCTTCGGTTTATGCGAGTCGGTTTCACTACCTACTTGTACCAAAGTTTCAAGTTTCTATGCAAACTCAGCCCCAAGTAGTTTATACAAGCAGTCAGCACCATCCTAAACACTTCTAAGCGAGCGACCAATGCAAATAAGTGTATGATCTCTAAAAAAGATGAAAAATCATGAAAAGAAAGCCATATAGCCCAAGTATAGAGACATGTTCCCTCTAAGTTAGGTGCTCCTCACCCGAGCATTTAGTCCAACGGCACAAAAAATCATTGAAAAATCAATAGTATAAGCTTATGAGCAATGAAAAGATCAAAACAGCTATGAGATCATATTCACTAACAGGTTGACTTGCCATGAAAGTGTATGGACAACGGGCTTAATGTGATTGTGCTAGAACAAACAGGGTAAACTTGACGCGAGAACCTTGATACCGAGCTGCAGTAGCATGCTTGAGACCGATTTGCATAAAAAGGAGACCTCCGAAGACTTATAGTCCAGTGTCGTCACCGTACTCGTTTTGTTCCTATTTAGAATCCCGGTTTTTCCCAACTTTCTGAACGAGGAAGCTGCCTCGTGCTTGCCGACTTTTATTCTTCCTGCTTTTACTTGAGGACAAGCAAAGATTCAAGCTTAGGGGAGTTTGATAATGCGAAATCGTATATATATATATATATATTGACGTATAATTCAACTAATATTTGACTGGTTTCAATCCGATTTCGGGTTTTTCCATGTTATTTGTCTGATATTTTGCAGGTATTTGAAGATCATGTCCAAACAAAGCAATATGAAGAAAAGAATCAATTACAGATGAAATATGGACGAAAACCAGATGAAAATAACATGAAAAACAGCAGATGCATATTTTTCTGATGTGACGACCGTCACACATCCATGACGACCGTCACACGGGCGACGACCGTCACACACCATGACGACCGTCATGCAGGCAAAAACGCAGAACTTCATTTAACGTGCAAAAATCAGTTCCAAGTCCCAAAATAATGGACCACTACTTCCTATTTTCTCTGACTCCAAGTCCACCTTCTGCAAATTATAACCGTTAGCATTTCACCTCTATAAAAGGGGAACGAGGGGAGCTGAGAAAGAGAGCCGCATTCAGATAACGAAGTGCTGCCCAAATTATTTTCCAGAGCAAATTTAGTTTAAGTATTGTTTTTGTTTTCCTTTCCTTTTTCCTGTATTCCATTTCTGCAATTTTCATTTGTGCGCTCTATTGGCTTGAAGACACAATCCTGCCGACATCGTTGGGATTTGGCCAAAAGCCAATTGGATACTTTACAGGTTTTTATTATTTCGTTAATTGTAACTTTAATTCCCAGCAGTATGAATGTTCTAAATTTCTGCTTTTATTTACGCTTTACTTATTCCAAATCCATGTCTAGCTAAACCAGAGTAATCGGTATGTAATAATAATTCAGACGGGATTTGATAATAACCGGTTAAAACCTTTCTTTTTCAAAAGTTGTTTATGGCCTGAGTGTTTAAACTTATTTCCTGAATAAACGTTCGTCGCGACAGCGAGAACTTATTTAAAAGTAGTTTTGCCACGACAGTGGGAAAGTAATTAATGTACGAACCAACAAGCGACAGCTGCGGCTAGGACCAGATAGTAAATACTAGGCATTTGTTTTAATAACAGCGAAAGCACTTTAAAATAGATTAGAACTTAGAGATTTTCAAAAAGCGATTTTAACCCCGAACGGGATAGCGACAGCATACGTTCCGCCTTAAATTTGCGACTAGCGTCAACAACCATCCTAAGACGAAGGTCTTTAGATCACTATTTTCTTCTTAAATAAATTCTGAAAACATTTTATATACCGGTAACTTGTCAAATCCCCGAAGAACATAATTATTACATATCGATTCGCGTAATTATACTTTAAGTAACATTTTTAGTTTCCTTTAGTAATAGCAATTATTCCCTTAAACATTATCTACCTAGCTAAACATAGTAACTCCCGTGAACACTAGTTTGATTACGAGTCCTTGTGGGATCGATATCTTTTATTACTATGCGATAGACTGTGCACTTGCAGTTAAATTGTATTAGACATAGAAAGTCGCGATCAAGTTTTTGGCGCCATTGTCGGGGACCCGTTTAGTCAATAGTGTAACCTTCTGTTACGCCGTATAGACTAGGTTAACTATTTTTATTTTCCCTCTACTGGTTCTGTCGATTGTATGCCAAGTAATCGCCCACAAGGCGGTATCTTAAAACCTTCAGTCGCAGAACTAGAGCGCTTCTTACATTTAAGAAGTCGCATCATTGAGTACCAACGAAAACATAACATTCCCGATCCTCTCACTCACATTCGCAAATCTGAAGAAAAACCAGAGATGGCTGAAGGACCTCAAAACAGACCGCTGAAGGCATACGCTACACCCTCTCAGATGGAGCCTAGAAGTAGCATTGCTGCCCCAGGTATTACTCGAAACGATTTTGAGCTAAAACCGTCATTGCTGTCAGCTGTACAACAAAATCAATTCTCAGGAAATGAAACTGAAGATCCAAACGAACATTTAACGAAGTTTGTACAATATGCAGACACAGTGAAAGCAAATGGAGTAACTCCATACGCAATAAGACTTCGTCTTTTCCCTTTCTCTCTTAGAGATAGAGCGTGGACATGGTTACAATCCTTACCATCCAACTCCGTTACGACATGGGAACAGTTGAAGAACGTTTTCTTAGCGAGATATTTTCCGCCAAGCAAAACTGCTATGCTTAGAGCTCAAATCAACGGATTTCAACAAAAAGATACTGAATCTCTCTACGAAGCGTGGGAAAGGTTCAAAGATATGATGAGAACATGTCCTCACCACGGTCTAGAAGACTGGGTGACGATCCATACTTTCTATAATGGGCTTTTATACAACACCAGATTAACGGTAGACGCCGCCGCGGGCGGTGCACTTATGGATAAGCCATACGACGAAGCCTATCAACTAATCGAAAACATGTCTCAGAACCACTGCCAATGGGGAGGTGAACGCATTCCAGCAGAGAAACCCGCAGCGAAAGGTGGGATGTACGAGATCAGCAGCCTGGAAAAGTTCAACGCTAAAGTAGATGCTCTAGCACAGAAGATCGACAGTCTGACCATTAACCCCACTGCAACCGTCGCTGCCGTAACTCCAAACTGCGAGTTATGCGGAATCGCCACTCATAATGCGCCCGAGTGCCCATTGTTGGCCGGAATCCCACCAGACCAAGTAAATTACGCTCAAGGAAATCCTTACGCAAATACTTACAACCCAGGTTGGCGAAACCATCCAAACTTTTCTTACAAAAGCGATAATGCATTGCAGATGCCTGCTGCTCCGCCAGGATATCAGAAGCCAGCTTCTGCCCAGACTGCCCCTAGGAAATCAAACCTCGAGTTGATGATGGAAAAATTCATAGCTACTCAAGCTCAAACAAACAAAGAATTCCTAAATCAAAACATACACACTAGCGAGCAAATTAAACAGCTAACCGGAAAAGTAGACGATTTAGCCACCCACAATAAAATGCTAGAAACACAGATATCACAAGTGGCTCAACAACAAGCCTCTGCCACTGCCCCAGCTGGAACATTTCCTGGACAACCCGAACAAAATCCAAAAGGGCAAGCAAATGCCGTCATATTAAGAAGCGGAAAAGAATTGGACGAACCGATCGATCCGAGAACCGAAAACTCAGCCATGCAACAAAAACCAACTGAACCAACAAAAAAGGAATCTGAGTTAGAGAAGAAGGAAGACAACGAGAAGGAGGACACCGCAAGTGAAAAAACTCAAACACCTCCAGCGCCATATAAACCACTGATTCCTTATCCTCAAAGACTAATAAACTCCAAAACTTCAGGGCAATTTAAGAAATTTGTAGAGCTCCTTAAACAGTTGAATATCACTATTCCTTTTACAGAAGCTATCACTCAAATGCCCTCGTATGCTAAATTTCTCAAAGAAATCCTGTCAAATAAGAGAAAGATCGAGGATAATGAAACAATTACGCTTACTGCAGAGTGTAGCGCTATTATTCAAAACCACATGCCTCCTAAATTAAAAGACCCAGGTAGTTTCTCCATACCCTGCATCATAGGAAAGTTCGTAATAGACAAAGCTCTATGCGATTTAGGAGCCAGTATCAGTGTTATGCCCCTATCCATATGCAAAAAGCTAAATATGGGTGAACTAAGACCAACCAAGATGTTCGTTCAATTAGCTGACCGATCCGTCAAATATCCTGTCGGTATACTGGAAAACGTTTCAGTACGCATAGGACAATTCTATATCCCAACCGATTTCATAATTATGGATATTAAGGAAGATTCAGTTACTCCAATTATCCTAAGAAGACCGTTCCTAGCTACAGCCGGAGCTATTATAGACGTAAAGAAAGGAAGGCTAACATTCGAAGTAGGAGAGTTCATTCTCACCAAGTTCTTACAAGCACCAGCCATAGACGATACCTGCTATTTAGTAGATGTAATTGACGAATGCATAAGAGAACTTGAAAATGAAGAGACCACATATTCAGAAATAATAAAGATTCAAATACCCGATATTTCTAAAGAGATGATTGGCGTAAACCGTATAAAGACGACAGTCTAAGCGAAAGCTTAGCACTAACCCCAAACCATATGCCAGGTCCGAAGAACCCATCTTTAGAACTTAAAACACTACCCAAAAACCTTAGATATGAATTCCTAGACGATGAACTAAAAAGACCAGTGATAGTCAACGCCGACTTAGGACAACTAGAAACCGCAAAGCTATTAGAAGTCCTAAAGAAGTACCCCACCGCGTTAGGCTATAACATAAGCGATCTAAAAGGTATAAGCCCTTCGATCTATATGCATCGAATTACAATAGAGGAAGACTGTAAAACCTCTAGAGAGCATCAGAGGAGACTGAACCCCATCCTAAGTACAGTAGTCAGAGACGAAGTAAAGAAATTGCTAGATGCAGGAATCATCTATCCAATCTCCGATAGTGAATGGGTCAGCCCAGTTCATGTCGTACCTAAGAAAGGAGGAGTCACAATAGTTAAGAACGAAAAAGGCGAATCAATAACAAAAAGAGTCGTGACTGGAAGCATAATGTGCATTGATTATAGAAAGCTTAACAAAGCCACACGAAAAGATCACTTCCCCTTACCCTTCATAGACCAAATGTTAGAAAGATTAGCCAAACATTCATATTTCTGCTATCTAGATGGTTATTCGGGATTTTTCCAAATTCCCATTCATCCTGATGACCAAGAAAAGACTACATTCACATGTCCTTATGGTACTTTTGCTTACCGCCGAATGCCGTTCGGACTTTGCAATGCTCCAGCAACCTTCCAAAGATGCATGATGGCAATCTTCGCAGATTTCATAGACGACGTCATGGAAGTATTTATGGACGATTTCTCAGTATGTGGACAAAGTTTCGAAGGATGCCTACAAAACTTAGAAATGGTATTAGAACGTTGTGTAAAAGTGAACCTCGTCCTAAATTGGGAAAAATGCCATTTTATGGTCTGACAAGGAATAGTTCTAGGACATGTCATATCTAATAAAGGGATTGAGGTCGACAAAGCTAAAATAGAAATTATAAAAGACCTCCAACCTCCAAAATCCGTACGCGAAAATACAGAGTTTTCTAGGACATGCCGGTTTCTACCGCAGATTTATAAAAGATTTTTCAAAAATCACAAAACCTCTGACCGGCCTGTTGATGAAAGATGCTGAGTTCGTCTTTGACAACGACTGTCTAAAAGCATTCGAAACACTAAAATCAACCCTTATCACCGCGCCAATTATGCAACCACCCGATTGGCGACTACCATTTGAAATCATGTGCGATGCGAGTGATTATGTTGTAGGCGCAGTTCTAGGACAAAGGAAGGACAAGAAGCTTCATGCCATCTACTACGCCAGTAGAACCTTAGATCATGCCCAAATGAACTACGCTACAACAGAAAAGGAACTTCTAGCAGTTATATTTGTGCTTGACAAATTCCGTTCTTACTTAGTAGGAGCAAAAATTATCATATACACAGACCACGCTGCCATTAGGTACCTAATAAGCAAAAAGGATGCCAAACCAAGATTATTGAGATGGATCCTATTATTACAAGAGTTTGACTTAGAAATTAAAGATAAGAAAGGAACTGATAACGTAGTTGCATATCACTTATCCCGAATAGAAGGCATTAAACATGAACCAGTACCGATAAATGACGATTTTCCATACGAACATCTGATAGCCAAATTAGAAAGTGACATGCCTAACTTAATCTCGGAAGATCCAGAACTCGAAAAAGCCGTAGAAGCTGTCTATGCCCAAGTTACATTACCTTGGTATGCCGACATCGTTAATTACCTAGCTGCAGGCGTGCTTCCACCGGATCTCACTTATCAGCAAAAGAAGAAATTCTTCCACGATCTGAAACACTATTATTGGGACGAACCTCTACTCTTCAAGAGAGGGGCCGACAACATATACCGTCGCTGTGTCCCAAAGGACGAAATAGAAAACATCATTTCCCAATGCCATTCAGCACCATATGGTGGTCATGCCAGTACATCCAAGACGTGCGCTAAGATTCTCCAAGCCGACCTATTTTGGCCTAACCTCTGGAAAGACGTTCACATCGTTGTGCTTAAATGTGATCGATGCCAACGAACTGGAAACATCTCACGACGCGATGAAATGCCTCAGAAAGGAATCTTAGAGGTAGAAATCTTTGACGTATGGGGAATAGATTTCATGGGACCCTTCCCGTCTTCTTTTGGGAATAACTACATACTCGTCGCTGTAGACTATGTGTCTAAATGGATAGAAGCCATTGCCGCTCCAACAAATGACGCACGAGTAGTAATCAAACTCTTCAAAAACACAATCTTTCCTAGATTCGGTATGCCCAGACTCGTCATTAGTGACGGCGGATCACATTTCATATCGCGAATTTTTGACAAACTTCTTTCTAAATATGGAGCCCGACACCGAGTAGCTACACCCTATCATCCGCAAACTAGCGGACAAGTAGAGGTCTCGAACAGGGAAATAAAACAAATATTGGAAAAGACTGTCGCTACCTCAAGGAAAGATTGGTCATCAAAGCTGAATGAAGCTTTATGGGCTTATAGGACCGCTTTCAAGACACCAATAGGTACTACACCTTTCAAATTAGTTTACGGTAAATCCTATCATCTCCCTGTAGAATTAGAGCATAAAGCCTTCTGGGCCATTAAGACACTTAATTTCAACTACACTGAGGCAGGAGAGAAACGAATCTTGAACTTACACGAATTAGAAGAACTTAGATTGGACGCTTACGAAAATGCCCGTATCTACAAAGAACGAACTAAGAAATGGCATGATAAACGTTCAGTCCGGAAAAAATTCAGTGTGGGAGACATCGTACTTCTCTTTAATTCAAGATTGAAACTTTTCCCAGGTAAACTAAAATCTAGGTTGTCTGGACCTTTTGAAGTGACTAAAGTACTTCAAAGTGGAGCTGTTGAAATTACCGATAAGACGAATGCACCGTTTATCGTAAACGGGCAACGTCTAAAACATTATAATAAGAACGAAAACAACCCTCAAGTCAGCAGTATAATATTGCTCAAGCTTCCTGCTCAAACCCCCGAATAGCTTGTCACCAAGCTATCGTCAGGCTTTTGACGTTAAAAAACAGCGCTTAATGGGAGGCAACCCAATTTTCCCGTATTTCCCTCTATACTGTATTTCATTTTCATTTTTATTTGAAATCTTACTTTGAAATTTTAACAAAATTTTTAAACTTAAATTGCTACTATTTTTATTTTTTTTGTTTCATTATTTTCTCTTTTATTTAAACTTTGTTTTTATTTCTACCACCTTTTGTTTCTAAAAATTCTGACTTAAAATTTCTATTTTAAACTTTTCAGGATTTTAAAAGCCTTCAAACCTTCCTCCTGTTTTTCTCCGACTAACCTGCGAGTATGGCCGAGTACGACTTCACAAAAGTTCATTTTCGAGGATTAGCTCAAAAGGAAAGATTTGAAGCATTAACTGAGAGAGACATAGCCTTAACACTGTATTATGATAAGTCTACCATGGAGAAGCTAGGAATTACCGATAGCATTCAATTCCTGTTTAATCAATTAGGCTGGGAGAACACCTCCTTGAAAACTCGTTTTGCTACCTATAAGGACCTCACCTACAAATTCCTTAGTTCCTTCAGGTACTTACCCAACTATGGTTTTGGATCAAACACAGAGCTGATCACCTTTAGGATGTTTGGAATGGACCAAACCCATAGCCGTATGTCATTAGCTAACCTCCTAGGATTTCCTAGCGGACCACATGTGTTCATCAGTGCCGAAGATGACGATCTTGATTTTGAACTAAACCAGTTCTGGGGTAAAATCACAGGCGACTATCACCCTGACCCAAATGGCATGTATAACGATGAGATTCATAACCCCGCTTTCAGATACTTTCATAAGACCCTAGCTCACACCCTTTTCGGAAAGGAAGAAAACATTACTACGGTATCTAAAGAAGAGTTGTTTATCTTGTTCTGTGCATCTCAGGGCCGTCCGGTGAATGTCGTGCCTTTTATGATGAGATCCTTCCTACGCCTCACTCAGGAATCACAATCACCAATTCTAATAGGAGGCCTCGTGACAATGATTGCCCACGAGCTTGGCCTTAGATTCCACCTAAATGCAAGCACTAGTTTTGGCACCGTCCGACCCATGAATATCCAGTTTTGCTTTAACAGGCACATTTTAAGAACCATGGGACCTGGACCTTACGAGTACCTTATCAATGACAAACTTGTCCAGCTATTCACATTGCCAAATCATCAGATGACTAGTATCCATAACACGGACAATTGGGTTTATGAATTGGATGAGCCTATGGGACCTCCTTCACCTCAATCCACACCACAGGATTACATGTACGACAGTGATCACATCTCTGAAGCACATGACTATATGTATTATGAGGATGCTGTATCCGAAGCTGAGGTAGACCTTGAGACCCCTCCATATTACAACACCTATCCTGAGCCCATTCCTGACAAAACCACTGACAAAATGGATACTGTTCTGAACCGATTAGACAACTTCGACGCAGCTCTGACCACCGCAAGAAATGAGATAACAAGCATCCACGCCGAATTATCAGTTTTCATGGACATAGTTTGTGACCAGCTCGATTACTACGCCCGGAAGTTTGACAAATTGAAGGCACAAAAGGACTGAGATTTTCGCTTTAGTTTAGTTTATTTTTCCCGTTTTTCTGTACGCTTTAAATTATTTTGATTTTCGCATTGTTTCATTTCACTTATGTATTACATTAAAAAACAATCATTTTAATTAAATGTTATTTAAATTTTGTTCATTCTTCCTTTATTCTGTTTTTATGTTATCATATGCTTCTTGGCTGATTTATTACATTGCGCTATCAATTACAAGCCTTAAAACCATGTTAAAAGCACCCCTGTAGCAAAATTCTGCGTTCTGCAGAATTTGCTGGTGTGACGACCGTCACAGAACCATGACGCCCGTCACAGATGTGTGACGACCGTCATGAGTCCAAAACCTGATATCTGCTATAACAGAGGTTACGTTTCTTCCCCCACTCCCACCTTATCAACTTCCCATCACCACACATCCACACCCCATTTCAAAATTTCGTTTTCCCTCCTTACTACATATAATCCCAACTCCCATTTCATCTTCATTAACCAATTTTGTGCAATTTCTCATTCCGAAGAAACCGCATTCTTCCCCCATTTCATCAGCTTCATCTAGCAAATGGCAAGAAACAATGAAACCCCTGACCTTAGCAATATCATTTTCGGCGACGGCGACTCCGGCGAGAAACAGAGAGCAAACTACGTCGCCTTCCATCAACGGTCGCTACAACCGACCCACTATCCGCACATACCATCTCTCACGGAGCTCGGCCTCCTTGACGGTGTCACTTGGATGCTCCAGAGAGCCGGCATTTGGCACCTGTGCACAAATCCGCAGCCCACTTACGAACAACTCACCCTTGAGTTCCTCAGTTCGTTCAGTTACTTCACCTCTAGCGGCGACCTTAGCCAACATTCCGGCGCCGCTTGCTTCCGTATGTTCGGCACGAACTACCAATTGAATCAAAATCATATTGCCGACATCCTACATTTCCCTCGCGGCGATGATGCTCGCCGCCGCATTACCGAACAATTTCAACATGAAGCTTTTGCGCTTTGGTCCCAATTGACCGGAATCAATGCCGACGGCTAGGATTCTCTGCATGCAACACACATCCACAACCCAACCATCCGGTATTTCCACAGAGCCTTGAGCAATACCATCTTTGCAAGAGATAGCAACCACAAGGTGAACTCCAAATAACTTTTCTTTCTCCGCTGCGTGTTCAATTCCGAACCCATCAACGCCGCTCCGTTCCTCCTGGCCCACATTCAGGCCAACTGCAACCGTGGCTCTAAGCCATTTTACTTTGGCGGGATTGTTACCTCCATTGCACTAGGTCTGAACCTCGGTAACCAACTCCAGAATCTCCATACAATCCCTTCGGTGTTTCTCGACACCGACCATTGCAGAGCTTCCCACCTCATCCGCTCCAGGTCCGATGGAAAGTACCATTCGGTCGTGCGTGGCAAAACTATCAGAAGTATCATCATGCCATCACGTACCCGGATGCACCCACAGGATCGTGCCAACTGGCTTTTTGACCTGAATGCCCCTGCTGCTACCGCTGCCCCAACTCAAACCAATACCCAAGGGTCTGTTGACGAAATGCAAGATGAGTTGGACAGAACTGAGCAACCTAAGGCATCACAACCACTTCCTTTTGAAGGCACATCCTACCGTCGCCGCCGCCACCATCCCGAGCCCGACTTCTCTGAAGAAGACCTTCGTCGATCCCTCGACCAACAAACACAGATACTCGCCATGATGCAGCAACAAAATCAGCGAGTAGAGCAATTCGAAGCTTGGCAGAGAACCACGATGCAACAGCTCCAAACTGGCCAGGAAGCCATCACTGAGAACCTGGAAAATCTTACCTTGCAATTCGAAGGACTCCGAGATTATGTCTATCACACCGGAGCTCTGAACTTTGAGGCCCGAGTCGACCAAGCCAGAGGTAGAGGACGAGACAGAGGACGTGACCAGGGCAGAGGCCGTGACTAGTTCTTTCTTTCTTTTTTGTTTCCTGTATTTTTCCCTTTCCTATATTTCCACTTTCTCTGTATTTCCATCCCGCATCATTTCAAATCAGTGAGGACACTGATTGAGATAGTGTGGGAGCGGAGCGTTTATTTCCCGTTTCCTTGTACTCTCAATTCAGTAATTTCAATTTAAACATTTTCCCATTTTAGCAAATAACAGCTCATTTATATGTCTTTTTCCGTTACGCAAATTTCCCCACTTTATTCGACATAAACAAAATTTTTTCAGTTGTTCCTCAAAAGCATCACGAGAATGCGCCAATGTTCAAACCAAGTTTTGAAACTCCGAGACGAAAATTCTAACACCAGTACCGTCCTGATACCTTAGACCTCCGGTTTATGCGAGTCGGTTTCACTACCTACTTGTACCAAAGTTTCAAGTTTCTACGCAAACTGAGCCCCAAGTAGTTTATACAAGCAGTCAGCACCATCTTAAACACTTCTAAGCGAGCGACCAATGCAAATAAGTGTATGATCTCTAAAAAGATGAAAAATCATGAAAAGAAAACCATATAGCCCAAGTATAGAGACATGTTCCCTCTAAGTTAGGTGCTCCTCACCCGAGCATTTAGCCCAACAGTACAAAAACTCATCGAAAAATCAATAGTATAAGCTTATGAGCAATGAAAAGATCAAAACAGCTATGAGATCATATTCAGTAACAGGTTTACTTGCCATGAAAGTGTATGGACAACGGGCTTAATGTGATTGCGCTAGAACAAACAGGGTAAACTTGACGCGAGAACCTTGATACCGAGCTGCAGTAGCATGATTGAGACCGATTTGCATAAAAAGGAGACCTCCGAAGACTTATAGTCCAGTGTCGTCACCGTACTCGTTTTGTTCCTATTTAGAATCCCGGTTTTTCCCAACTTTCTGAACGAGGAAGTTGCCTCGTGCTTGCCGACTTTTATTCTTCCTGCTTTTACTTGAAGACAAGCAAAGATTCAAGCTTAGGGGAGTTTGATAACGCGAAATCGTATATATATATTGACGTATAATTCAACTAATATTTGACTGGTTTCAATCTGATTTCGGGTTTTTCCATGTTATTTGTCTGATATTTTGCAGGTATTTGAAGATCATGTCCAAACAAAGCAATATGAAGAAAAGAATCAATTACAGATAAAATATGGACGAAAACCAGATGAAAACAACATGAAAAGCAGCATATGCGTATTTTGCTGATGTGACGACCGTCACACATCCATGACGACCGTCACACGGGCGACGACCGTCACACACCATGACGACCGTCATGCAGGCAAAAACGCAGAACTTCATTTAACGTGTAAAAATCAGTTCCAAGTCCCAAAATAATGGACCACTACTTCCTATTTTCTCTGACTCCAAGTCCACCTTCTGCAAATTATAACTGTTAGCATTTCACCTCTATAAAAGGGGAAGGAGGGGAGCTGAGAAAGAGAGCCACATTCAAATAACGAAGTGCTGCCCAAATTATTTTCCAGAGCAAATTTAGTTTAAGTCTTGTTTTTGTTTTCCTTTCCTTTTTCCTGTATTCCATTTCTGCAATATTCATTTGTGCACTCTATTGGCTTGAAGACACAATCTTGCCGACATCGTTGGGATTTGGCCAAAAGCCAATTGGATACTTTACAGGTTTTTATTATTTCGTTAATTGTAACTTTAATTCCCAGCAGTATGAATGTTCTAAATTTCTGCTTTTATTTACGCTTTACTTATTCCAAATCCATGTCTAGCTAAACCAGAGTAATCGGTATGTAATAATAATTCAGACGGGATTTGATAATTGTCGCTTGCGCGAAAATAAGGTGCCGGCATGACAGAAGAGTCGCCACCTTTCGTTATTTATCCCTCAGAGCGGGAAAGGAAACGATCGGAAAAACCTGACGAAAAAGGGTAAGACAAGGTCATCGCAACCATTGTCTGGGTTCGGGAGTCGGTTACGCAAGGGGAAGGTATTAGCACCCCTCACGTCCGTCGTACTCGACGAGATCCTCGCTTGTTTGTTTACTTGGACAGGTTGGTTATAATCTATCTACCTATCAAGGCTGGCTGAAAAAGAAAAGAAAAATGACTCGGCAAAGCGTCGCACTTTATGCCTACGTATTCTCATCAGAGAATGAGAAATCAGAGTCAACGTAGTTCGGCTAACTACGGGGGAAGGGGGGGAAGGTTGCTCGCTAGGATATCGCATCCTATGCCTACGTACTTTCATCTGGTATGAAAGATCAGAGCAAACGTAGTTCGGGAAACTACGGGTTATCTCCTAAAAGAAGTGTTTTTTATTGTTTGCGATTTCAACCGCACTAGAGACTATGACCTGAGAGTGAACGCATCGCATGTCACCCAAAGGGTACCATACTAAACATCCGTCCTCAGATGGCTTAAGGCTCGTAGCGTACGAAAGAAATCATTCATGATTACCGTATTTTAAACTGCTTCGAGATGAGAAGAGAACAGGCCCAACTAGGAGGGAGACTATCAAGTCCTACTGTTATCATGCCATGGATTCATCCTATGGTTGAGGTTTGAACAGGGAACTCCTAGATGTTGTCATGCATAGGTTTCAACCTAAAAGTCTATCATCAAATCCTCATCAAAGGAAATGAGAGTCCTAAGGGATCATGTCAATGATACACCAAAACAGCCAAAAGCATCAACTTTAACAGTAAAATGCATGCAATGCAAGTGAGGGAGGAAATGTGTGTGGGGCTTCAGCCTCCACAAGCTCGTCTCGACCTCAAGCCAGTCATGAAATAACAGTAATCATACTGAAGATAATCAACATGCTATCAAGCCATAACAGATAAGGGAAATGAAGTGCCACCAGGCAAACAAACACACTTGAGAAAGAATCATCTACTCTCTAATCCTAACCCTAACACAGAATCTGATCAAATCTAAGCAAAGCCCTAAAGCAAAACCCTAAACAAGAGAAATCAATCCCAGTCTTCAAGCTTCAGAACAAGCTTACCAAAGAAAGGGAGCTAAGCAAGCAGACTCATAGTGTCTTCCTCAGGAAAGCACTAGGAGGTGTATACTCAGGAGTCATACCCTATGTGGCTCAACCACTGTGATCAGTTTACATTCCTCCTCAGGAGAAACTAAACTCACAAGCAGGCTCCAACATCACTGGATATTTAGGAAATCCTATCTGAACTAGTGGAACTAAGTGAATAGACTCGTAGGACCTTCCTCAGGAAAGTACTAGGAGGCTTCCACTTAGGAGTTGTATCCTATGTGGCTCAACAACTGTGATCAGTTTACATTCCTCCTCAGGAGAAATTAAACTCACAAGTTGGCTCCAACATCATTGGATACTTGAGAAATCCTAGATAAACTAATGGAACTAAGTGAATAGACCCATAGGACCTTCCTCAGGAAAGTACTAGGAGGCTTCCACTTAGGAGTTGTATCCCATGTGGCTCAACAACATGTGATCAGTTTACATTCCTCCTCAGGAGAAATTAAACTCACAAGTCGGCTCCAACATCATTGGATACTTAAGAAAGAGGTGAGAAGAAAGAATGAAAGTCATTCATAGTGCCTTCCTCAGGAAAGTACCATAAACTTCCTTCAAACTTCAGGATCTCAAACCTCACAGACAGGGGACAAGCCAAGCTCTGGGTCTCTGAGTCTTGATCTAAAATCTTCTCTTCATGATGCTCTCCAACAAGGTCTTCAAGGCAAATTAAACCCCACAACAAATTCCCCAAAACAAACCCCAGATATGAACAGATAACCACAGCACAGACAAAATCAATAGGCAACTTCAGAAAATACCTAAAAAATACTAAACCAATGGGGAAAAATCTAACAATTATTCACAAGGGTCTACAACATCTACCCATAACATCCACATAGGCCTCTACCTAAAAATCAAGACAAAACTCAATCAAAGAAAGTGAATTCTTCACCTAAGCACAACCTAAACCCTAATTAGGATACCCTACATCTACCCCAATTAAACTAATCAAAATTTAATTCTAAAATTCTAGAATAAATCCTATGGGGAACTATGATTCATCATCTAATTGCACAAAAAAGAATGGATTAAAAAGACTAAAAGAAGGTCCTAAAACAATTCTTGCAAAATCATGTATCAACTAAAAGAAAGAAAATATACTATATTAAAGAAAATACCACTAAAAATTCCACATTAAAAATAAAATTCCATTTTTATTTTTATATTTTTCTACACAAAATTATCTCAACATAGAAAAAAGAATGGACAAAAAGGAGTTATTTTTCAATTTTTAATGAATTTTCTAAAACAGAAAAATATTAAAAGAATTAAAAAAGAATTTAAAACAATTAAAGGGAGGGGGGGTGTGACAAGTAAGGCGCGCCAGTTCAAATATTTGGGCCAGAATAAGGGGGGGTGCGGATAGAAGCCAGCAAGCCCAAGCGCGTTCCTAAACAAAACGTCGCGTTTCATTTTTTAAACTTTTCCCTCCATCTTCAGATTGAATTTGAGCCGTTGGATTAACATAAAAAGTCAAATATTCCACACGAATTGATGGTGAAGATTGCGTCTTCAACCTCTGACCTGCTAGGGTTTCGAAACAGCCTCCATGCGCCATACCTTCTCCTTCATCTAGCTCTCTCGATTCTCCACCATTTTCCTCGATCCAAACATCAAACTTATTCTACTCCTCTCCCTCTACACAACCACGGTGCTATATTCTTTTAAAACTCACTCTACAAAGAATTATGAAAGAAGGAAGTCTCGGGCACACTTGATTCACACTGATATGCATGGTAATAGAATGAATCCATACTAACCTAGAATGCTCTACGTGCTGAGGGGATTACACTAAGCTAAAAACCTAAGAATATAGCAGCCTAGGGTGCATGTTTTTGATCTCTAAAGCTTTATGGCTCTGTTATGGAACTCCATGGATCGTGCTATAACTTCTAGGGTTTCATCAACTAACCTAATGCATCAATTCTATATCTATAAAACTAATTAAAACTGCATAAATTAGGAGAATTAGGGAGAGAAACCAACCTGTCAAGTAATGGTGGTAGGTGCTCGTGGAGGATGTTGCAAGCCTTGTAATTGCTTCAGGATGATCCTCCAATGGTGGAAATGATTCTGTTTGCACTGGTTTTGGAGAAGAAGCCTTGTAGTGAAAGGTTTCTTGGATTGCTTGAGCTTGAAGGAAGAACTTCAATGGCTATTTCTCTCTCTCTCTCTCTCTCTCCTGAAATCTCTCTCTATCACCAACCTT
Organism: Lathyrus sativus; assembly: GCA_963859935.3. Classification (NCBI taxonomy): domain Eukaryota; kingdom Viridiplantae; phylum Streptophyta; class Magnoliopsida; order Fabales; family Fabaceae; genus Lathyrus; species Lathyrus sativus. The sequence continues at coordinate 419,114,468 of OZ012740.1, forward strand.
GAACTCTCTTCATGGCCTTCTTTTTATAATGATCTTTAGACACTTCTAGATTCATCTAGATTATGGTGGAAAGTTCTTGAAAATCTCATGTGGGGACAAGTTGAATATCTCACATCCCATGCCTTATGCCTTACCATTTTGTGCCAAATTCTCCTTATGAGAGATATTGAGTGTGGATGAGTGAAAAACAAGCTCATCTTTGGCTTGTGTAAGGTTTTTCAACATTGCCTTCTTTTCCAAGTAACAAGTTTTCAAAGCATCACCCATTTTAAAGCTTCAAATCAAAATTCTAGCTAAACCAATGTTCTCAAAATGATGTTTCCAATCAAAATGATATATTGGATGACCTATTTTGGATTTGTGGATCCTCCAAACCAATTTCCAATTTCAACTTTTCAAACTTATATGCCATTTTTAGTTCATTTTTGACCAATCATGTAACTTCATGCTATGAGCTTTTCCAACAATTTGTGACCTTCTTTATAGACTTAAAATCACATTTTGAACAACTTTCATGTTTTGAGTTTTTTCATTTGAGGCTTGGAAATAGGAGTTTTAGGCATTGGCTAAAATGACCTATAACTGACAAATGACCAAAATACCCCTGTCTTGTTCAAACCATAAGTTGAGTTCCACAAATCCTATCAAGGACTTCTACCACTCAAATTAAATCTAAGGAGATCCTCTTCAACATTCATGTTGACCAAGAAGTCATAGGAATCACCCTACTAGGGCAAAAGTTGTCTGCAAGTTGGGTGACTTTCAAGGACCCAGATTCACACACCTCTGCTGACCTGTAATTTGTCAAAACCATAACTTGAGCTCTGTAACTCCTATCAAGGACTTCCACCACTCAAATTAAAGCTTAGAACAAGCTCTACAACATTCATGTTGTGGGGAAGGTGAGATATCAATAACATCTTGAGCTAAAACTGCCTGGAAGATAAGGATCAAATTAGGGTTTTTCACTGACAATCCTTGGGGATCCTGACTTGAAACTTCTCAAACTCCTCACTCATGATGAGTTGGCCTAGGAATCATCTTCATATCATCTCTATGCATCATTCCATGATCTCATGGCCCTTGGATTGGGTCTCAACCTCTCCCAAATCTTCAGTTATCCTAGGGTTGACCCAGTCAAAACCCTAATTCTATCATTCATGGTTGAATCTTCTGAATTCTTGCATAATGACTTCTCTGGGCTTCATGAAGGCTATCAAGACATCTCATAGGCTTTCCCAAAACATCAAATTCATTCTCAAAGTCTCAGAACCATCTGAGGAGCACCCACAACTCTCAAGCTATGAAACACACAACCCTGGTTTTAACCTATTTCTTCTGAGGATCTCTTGAACTTTCTGATGAAGGTATCCACTTTCAAACACTCAATGAATAAATAATTGTTGGTCAAATTTTGGGGTGCAACAGCTGCCCCTATTCAAACGGCTTGAACCTGACTGGGTGAGAAGCGAACGGCTCTCAACCAATCAAGGTACGAGACGGTTGAATATCGGTAAACCCGAAAATTTGCCAACTGCACGAGCACACAGTACTCTGCGGGGAACAAACCTTTGAATCCTGCAACATTAGCTGCTCAACAACTAGCTGGAGAACCAAATCTGACATCACCGTCGGACGATCGAAGCACCCTGCGTCACCGCTGGAGAACTAAATCTGACATCACCGTCGGACGATCGAAGTACCCTGCGTCACCGCTGGAGAAACATCTTCGACTTCAATCAGAAGACATATCATTCACTTGATCGCAATCAATCATCACCTCAGGATAACTGACTTGGTCTTCAGACTCACACGAATCACTCTGTTGTATCTACAACCCTGGAACCTTGTCTTCAGCCACCCGTTGATTCATCGACACGGAAATCTGGACTCACAGGAACCTTCTGATATCGCCTTCGGGCGCTTATGAAACCCATCTTCAGATTAGACATCATTGTTGGAGCGGACATATCACGCTGCTGAGGACTTCAAAAAATCATCTTGACCAAACAGATCCGTCGGGCATCTTCAAGAATCGTCCTGAACCGATAACCTTTCTGGAGCAAACATTCTGTTGGGTATTCCAGGAGTCTTCCTGGGCAACTCTTGCTGGAGACGCCATTGGGGAGCTCAAGTATCATACTAGGCGACCCACTCGGGAAGCTGTACTGGGGTCTTAAGAATCGTCTTAAGCAAATGGCCCTGCTGAGGGACTTGGGAATCATCTCGAACTGAAGACTTCGCTGGGGATCTCAGAAGTCATTTTGAGCGAGCGACCGTGGGGGTTACACCGGGGTCTTTAAGAATCATCTCAAGAGCGACCTTGCTGGGAAGAACATCAAGAATCGTCCTGAGCAACCGGTCTTTTGGTGGAACACCTGTAAGGCAAGAATGATAATGATCTAGATCATGCCTATGATGCATATGCTTCTGCACCATGCCCCACATGGTGGAAATGCTATGCGTTTATGCTAAATGCTATGCAATCATGCACAATGCTATGCAATCATGCACAATGATGCGATCCCGTCAGTAAAATAAATGCCGACAAGGGGAAATCCTCCTGTCAAGGAGAAAGAACCACTCAGGTAGAGGAATCATCCTGCTGAGGAGAACGTGAACACGCCAATATCAATCAGGCTCTGTCTGGGGAATTGATCTTTCGCGAATTGCTGCAGGGGAAGCAACTTCAGCTGACTGCTGCAGGGGACGAAGCTCTACGAGAACTTGGATCTGCTGATATCAATCGCGAGAATGAACTGCGCGGCCGTCTCGGCTACTCTCCTGGGGATGACCACTCTGTGGGGAACCAACTTCAGCTGCTCAACACTCCACTGGGGAAAAACCAATCACGATCTGATCAACTTCCAAGGATTCGGATCTCTTGGACATCTGCAAACTCGGCTGAGGAAGGAGAAATCATTCTGCTTCGATGGAGAGAGTGCGATTCCGGGGAAACACAACACTAGCTGCCCCACGCTCTGCTGGGGAAAATTGATCATGATCTGATCAACTTCCAAGGATTCTGCTTTTATGCGGACTCAGCCGGGGAGGGAAATCATTCTTCTTCACTGGAGAGTGCAACTCCGATGAGGAAACTCAATTTCGCCGGGGAAGAAGGAATCATCTGACTTCGGGGGAAGAGTACAACTCTGCAGGGGAATACAACATCAGCTGTTCCAACACTCTACTGGGGAAGAGGGAATCATCGAACTTCAGGAGAGAATACGGATCTGGCGGGGAATCTCAATTCTGCTGGAGACCTTAGTCTGGCACCATCAGTTACTGCATCCTTCGGCTAACGAACGACCTCCTGCGAAACCCGCACTTGTGACCCGGTGCGGGGGAGACACCTGCTTCGGTGACTTTACTGGGGAAAACACGAGCTTCGGCACCCGAATACTCCTCTGAAATCTGCACTTGTGACCCGGTGCTGGGGGAAACGACATCATTCTTCGGTGCTTGATTCAGCTGATGAGGTGACATTCCTTCAGGATGCGTCTGCTTGGGGAAGAGAATCACCTCTATCCGGGGAAGGCATATCAATACTCACCATCTCGCGTGCAGATTCTGCGGAGAAGAGACTACTGAACTCTGCTGGGGAAGGAGGGCTCATCCTGCTTCGGGGATACGCACGACACATCTTCTGGCAAGTGCTATACCTGCAACAACACAAACAAACAGACAAGATACCCTCCTCAAAGGGGCCTATCAGGGTTATTATCTCGTGACAATATTCAGTTAATTAGTTGTTTCAACAATCAATGGGCCTAGGCCCGCAGGTTTATGTATGCACATTTTATCAAAAAAAAAACGTCGGCGTTCTCATTCGCAAACAAGACAGATAAATGCTAAGCAGTCAAGTAGAATTGCTGAATAATGTGCATTTTATTGATGGTGAACCCCTGAACGGGTAAAAATGTTTTACAACAGAGGCAAGCTCCTGGAATGAGGAAGCCGCGCAAAAAGAAAACATAAATATACATCAGTATTATACAGATGTCGGCAATCGAGGCGTAGACGAACACCATGAGTTGATCCCTCTAAGACCCACTCGACTTCGATACTTCTCCGATGCTTCAGCTTTGGAAGAGATTGATTCAGATAAACGGCCCTCAGGTCTTCCGAACCACTAAACAATGAAAGTCCATACGCGGAACGCAGTCATTTGCTTATTTAAATCCCTAACTTTTGCGTGAACCGCCCTTCACGGGTTTTCAGTCCACCGGGATACCCTTTTTTGCCGAAGCCGCCCAGTGTAGGTTTTCGACTCCGCGGGTGTACATTTTTTCAATATATCCCTAATTTTTGCCCGAACCTTTAATTCTGTTTTTGGTTCGCCGGGATGCCCCTTTTTTGCCTGGACTCTTTCCTTTTTTGTCCAGCGGGTCTCTTTCAAGCAAAGTATTTTTTAACTGCGTCCGCGTTCACCGGGGATGCAAAATCTTCACCATCCATTGTGGATAACAACAAAGCTCCTCCTGAGAAGACCTTGCTGACGACATACGGCCCTTCGTAATTCGGAGTCCACTTGCCCCGGTGATCGGAGTGTGGCGGAAGAATCTTCTTCAGGACGAGATCACCCGTCTGAAAGCTTCTAGGACGCACCTTCTTATCATAAGCTTTCTTCATTCGGCTTTGGTATAGGCGACCAAATGCAATCGATGCTAACCTCTTCTCGTCCATCAGGCTGAGTTGGTTTAAGCGATTCGTAACCCATTCTGCCTCATCAAGTTTCACATCATCCAAAACTCGTAAAGAGGGAATCTCCACTTCTAACGGCAGGACAGCTTCCATGCCGTACACCAAGGATAAAGAAGTTGCCCCGGTCGACGTACGCACCGTCGTACGATAACCGTGCAAGGCAAACGGCAGCATCTCGTGCCAATCTTTGTACGTCACAACCATCTTCTGAACAATCTTCTTGATGTTCTTGTTGGCCGCTTCAACAGCGCCATTCATCTTCGGCCGGTAAGGGGATGAGTTGTGGTGTTCAATCTTGAAGCTCTGGCACAGCTCCTTCATCATCTTATTATTCAAATTCGAACCATTATCAGTAATGATCCGCTCGGGAATTCCATAGCGACAGATGATGTCCCTCTTTATGAATTTAGCTACCACCTGCTTGGTCACATTAGCGTACGAGGCTGCCTCCACCCATTTGGTGAAGTAGTCGATATCTACCAGGATAAAACGATGACCATTGGATGCAGTGGGCTCGATCTTGCCTATCATGTCGATGCCCCACATGGAGAACGGCCAAGGGGAGGACATGACATTCAATGGGCACGGCGGCACATGAACTTTATCAGCATAAATCTGGCATTTGTGACATTTCTTCGCGAATCTGAAGCAATCCGACTCCATAGTCAACCAGTAATATCCTGCTCTCAGGATCTTTCTTGTCATGGCATGCCCGCCGGCGTGCGTACCAAATGTGCCCTCATGGACTTCTTCCATGAGCATACTTGCTTCTTTCTCATCCACACATCTGAGCAGCACGAGATTGTGGTTTCTCTTATACAGCACTCCATCAGGGTTGAGGTAAAAGTTTCCAGATAGCCTCCTCAGAGTCTTCTTATCCTGGGTTGACGCACCCGCAGGATACTCCTTGGTCATAAGGAAGGTCTGGATATCGTGGAACCATGGCTTGCCGTCAGTGGCATCTTCGATTGCGAACACAAACGCTGGTCTATCAAGCCGCGAAAGCACAATTCTTGGAGCCTCATTCCAATAATTGACTTTATACATTGAAGCCAACGTGGCTAAAGCATCAGCCATTTGATTTTCAGCCCGGGGTACATGATGAAGTTCCACCCGATCGAAGAAAGGAAGCAGCCTCCTAGCATGATTCATGTACGGCACTAGATTCGCTTGACGAGTTTCCCACTCCCCTTTGATCTGATTGATTACGAGCGCTGAGTCACCATATATGTCTAGATTCTTGATTCTCAAATCAATTGCCTCTTCTAGACCCATAATACATGCTTCATACTCGGCTTCGTTGTTGGTAACTGGAAACGTCAGTCTTGCAGTAAACGGGATATGAGATCCGTGAGGAGTCGTGATGATAGCCCCGATACCACTCCCATAGGAATTAACCGCTCCGTCGAATATCAACTTCCACTGAGACTTCCTATCTGGCCCCTCATCGGGTAATGGCTCATCGCAATCCTTCGCCTTGAGAAACATAATGTCCTCGTCAGGGAATTCGAACTTCATCGGCTGATAGTCTTCGATCGGCTGTTCGGCAAGGTAATCAGACAATACGCTCCCCTTAATGGCTTTCTGAGAGACGTACTGAATATCATATCCTGTTAACACCATCTGCCATCTGGCAATCCTGCCCGAAAGAGCCTGCTTTTCGAAGACGTACTTGATCGGATCCATCTTCGAAATTAGCATAGTAGTGTGGTTGAGCATATACTGTCGTAGACGTTTGGCAGCCCAAGCTAGTGCACAACACGTCTTCTCCAGCATCGAGTATCGAGATTCACACTCAGTGAACTTTTTACTCAAATAATAAATGGCATGCTCTTTTCTGCCCGTCTCGTCGTGCTGACCGAGAACACACCCCATACTATTCTCCAGAACTGTCAAGTACATGATTAATGGCCGTCCAACCACTGGGGGTATCAAGATTGGAGGTTCTTGAAGATACTGCTTTATCTTATCGAATGCCTTCTGGCAATCCTCATTCCAAGTAATCGCCTGATCTTTCTTTAACAACTTGAACATCGGTTCACAAGTGGCCGTGAGCTGAGAGATAAACCTTGCAATGTAGTTTATTCGGCCCAAGAAACCACGAACTTCTTTTTCTGTTTTCGGCGCTGGCATCTCTTGGATAGCTTTTACCTTTGCAGGATCAACTTCAATACCTCGTTCACTAACGATAAACCCCAATAACTTTCCGGACCGCACTCCGAAAGTGCACTTGCTAGGATTCAGCCTCAGCCTGAACTTCCTAAGCCTTTCAAACAGCTTCAATAGGTTGACCAGATGCTCCTCCTCCGTTTGGGACTTTGCAATCATGTCATCAACATAGACCTCGATCTCATGATGAATCATATCATGAAACAAAGTTACCATTGCCCGCTGGTAAGTGGCCCCTGCGTTCTTCAGACCGAAGGGCATTACCTTGTAGCAAAACGTGCCCCAGGGGGTGATAAACGTCGTTTTCTCCATGTCCTCCGGCGCCATCTTAATCTGATTGTAACCGGAGAAGCCATCCATGAACGAAAACACGGAAAACTGGGCTGTATTGTCGACCAATACATCGATATGAGGCAACGGGAAATCATCCTTAGGGCTTGCCCTATTCAAATCCCGATAATCGACGCACATACGTACCTTACCGTCCTTCTTCGGTACAGGCACTATGTTGGCGACCCACGGAGGGTAAGTGGTAACGGCTAGAAATCCTGCGGCCAACTGCTTCTGGACTTCTTCTTTGATTTTTACAGCCATGTCTGGTCTCGTCCTCCTGAGCTTCTGCTTGACTGGAGGGCAATCTTCTCGCAACGGCAAGCGATGAACCACGATATCAGTGTCAAGTCCGGGCATATCCTCATATGACCAAGCAAAGACGTCACTATACTCTCGAAGCATCTCGACCAGTCTATGCTTGACATCGTTCTGCAGCGCAGCCCCAACTCTGACATTTCTGACGAGCTCCTCAGAACCCAGATTTATGATCTCAATGTCCTCCTCGTGAGGCAGAATAACCTTCTCCTCTTGTCTCAACAAGCGGGTCAACTCTTCCGGAAGGTCTTCGTCTTCATCAATCTCATCCTCGGCTTGATAGATCGGGCAATCGAAGTCGTAGTGAGCCGTAGAGGGTCCAGAGTCGATGTCATCTGTTACGTGGATCCTGCAATAACAAGGGTTAAGTTTAAAGCAAGAATATGCAGGTTAGCACGAACCTCGTTGCCATTTTGCTGTTTTTCGAAACAAACATAAAGCATGAATAACAGAGAACATAACATTTGATTACGAAGAAAACGCCTTTTATTTATTAACAAAATGCATACACATAATCCAACAAGGCCCTGACAGTAAAACCACTATGCCCCGGGCAGGACATAGGGTTGTACAAAGATTGTAAAAAGCAAATCATTACTCTTCACTTGTCAGCTTGATAATCTCCTTGATGGTCCAGTTGTGGAGGCGCTCGCCTGGTTTACTCGGTTGAATCCAGGCGTCAAGATCGCAATCATTGTCCCCGCTGTCCTCTGACGCAGCGTTGATGCTCTCGAAAATTACTCCCCCCTTGGTGAATAAGATCGGCCCCTTCCCCTGAGACGAACTGCCAGAAGAAGATGAAGCTTCAGCTCCAGGAGAATACCCTAATCCAAACTTATCCTGTTTGATTGGTATGTCCAAGACATGCCCCCAGCCTGGGGTGGAACCAGCTTCGACAACGGCTCTTGCTTCCTTAAACGAGGAGAGGTTCAACTCTTGCTTCTCTGCAACAACGGGAGCTACCGCCTTCACCCTGACGGTTTCAAATGCTTGGCAAAGGGTCTCATGGATCTCACCATCCATTTCAACGTATTTAAAGGACGATAGGTGGCTTACCATGATGTCCTCCTCTCCACAGACTGTGACTATGCTGCCCCCAACAGCATATTTAAGCTTCTGATGCAGCGTGGACGTCACGGCTCCAGCAGAATGGATCCACGGCCGACCTAAGAGGCAACTATAGGCGGGCATGATATCCATGATATAGAAAACCGCATTAAACGTCTCTGGTCCAACTTGAATTGGCAGGGTCAATTCTCCGAAGACGTGGCGCTTGGTTCCGTCAAAGGCCTTCACGACCAGATCACTGGGCGTGCAAAGCAGTCCACGGGTATCCAACTTCATCAGTGCCTTCTTCGGAAGCACATTAAGCGAGGAGCCCGTATCTACTAGGACATGTGACATAATCGTGCCTCTGCACTCTATTGAGACGTGCAAGGCGCTATTGTGATCTCTTCCCTTAGGAGTCAGCTCCAGATCTGTAAATCCCAGCCCATTACCAGCATTGACATGGGCCACCACCTCCTCGAGTTGATTTACTGATATCTCCTGTGGCACGTATGCAGCATTCAATACTTTCAGTAACGCGTTGCGGTGCGCTTCAGAACACAGCAACAGGTTAAGAATAGAGATCTTCGACGGAGTCTGATGAAGATGATCTACGATTTTGTAGTCACTCTTCTTGATTAGTCGCATGAACTCTTCAGCATCTTTAACCAGCAAGTCCTTCTCTGCCCCTGCAGGGACCTCCTCAACAGCTTTACCTTTGCCCTTATCCACAGCGTCAGCCCGGACCACTTTCTCTGCTGCAACCTCTGCTGGTGCGAATACTCTTCCGCTTCTAGTGATACCACTGACTTCGGTAAGATTCTGCGCAGTCGATCCGGATGGCTCAAGCTCTATCTTCTGACCATTACAATAAACTTCGGCGCCATAATGCCATGGAACGGCATTGGTACTCTCGAATGGGATTGGTCCGGCCCTGGTGATGGTGATAGAAGGCGGACGGGGCGCGGAAATAGTAATAGGGTGACGAGGAATAGTAATGGTAGCAACTTCCTCTGCCTGCTTCAGCACGACTTCCCCTGACGCATTCTCAATGCTCCGACTGAATTGCAAAATACCCTCGGACATCAGACTTTGGATACCTTCGATCAACTGCTCACACCCATCAGGAAGTGTAGCACAAGCCATACATGACTCTCCACATCCAGGAAAGAAGCCCTTCTTCAGCAACTTAGCCTTAACAAAACTCAACGGCGTCTTCAGATCTTTGACATCGGTCAGCAAGTCTGAACTCTCCTCAGTGATAACAGCATTCACTCCGCCCCCCTTATGATGAGGCATTGGATTTTTGGTGACGTTGGGCACGCTGTCAGAAAAGTTGATAACCTTGGCGTCGACCAAGTCCTGGACCTTGTGCTTAAAAGCTTTACAATTCTCAACCGTATGGCCAGGTGCCCCAGAGTGAAATTCACAAGTAGCATTAGCATCATACTCTGGTGGGGGTGCCCCTGTTAAGGGAGCCATTGTCCTCTTGTGAACCAATTGGAGCTGAAGCAACGTTTGCAGAAGCTGTGCATATGACATAGGTGGAGTTTCGAGATGACGGTTTGCCAGGGGACCCCGATTCTGATATCTCTTATATCCCTGATTATTCTGTTGCTGAGGTGGCTGCTGCGGCTGCGGCTGCGGCGGAGCAGCTGGGATGTTTATGCTAGCGATCTGAGACTGAGGGCCCTTGCCCTTTCTCCTAGCATTAGTGACAGCACTGGCATCTCCCTCTCGACGCTTGCCAGTATAGGGTTTCTTGCTAGCTCCTCCAGCTGAAGATGATTCGCCCTGAATTTTTCCGATCTTTATACCGTTCTCAACATGCTCGCCCAAAGTGATGAGGGCCGAGAATGTTCCAGACATGCCACTGACCAGCTTTTCATAATAGACTCCAGGAAGGGTAGCCACGAACATTTGCACCAACTCACGTTCTACCATGGGCGGTTGGACCCGAGCAGCCAATTCACGCCACCGCTGGGCGTATTCTTTAAAGCTTTCATTATTCCGCTGTGAGAGATTCTGAAGCTGAACTCGGTTGGGAGCCAAGTCGCTATTGTATTGATAGTGGAGGACAAACGCTTCTGCGAGGTCTTTCCAGGTGCGCACAGTAGCGGGCTCCAGGCCCATATACCATTCAAGTGATGGACCAGAAAGACTATCCTGAAAAAAGTGCATCAGCAGCTTCTCATCGTCAGAATAAGCGGACATCTTTCTATAATAAGATCGGAGGTGAACGCGGGGACAAGTAGTGCCCCTATACTTCTCAAAGATAGGCACCTTGAACTTATGAGGCACTTTAAAGTCAGCAATCAACCCGAGTTTGGCCATGTCAACGCCCAATGTGTTCTGATTTTCTATATCTCTCATCTTGTCTTCCAGCGCCTTGAACCTGAGTCGAGCCTCAGCAGTCAACTCAGCCTCTACACCTCTCTGAGAGAAAATGTCATCCTGATGGTCCTCCAGCCACGGTTGAGGCACCACCATATTTCCTGCACCAACATTGCCGTTGACCGGCCCTATGTTAACATTGGCACCCAAACTACCATTGACGGCGCCAGCCGCGTTGAGCCCGAGATTAGTCATAAGATTGTCGTTAGCACTACCGTTGCCTCCGGCAGCAGGAACAACGTTCTGCGGAGTATCCCCTTGAGGAGGAGTAGGCACGGCCCCTCCGTGAAGTATTCCATTACTGTCAACCCTGGAGATGAGAGGTTGAACCAAAGTACGAAGCTGGTCTTGCCCATTCGCAACTACTTGCATCAACTCCATAAAACGATCCATCCGCTCACGAAGCTCTTGAACATCTGATTGTACCTGGTCCATGATTCTCGTTTGATTGGCGCGAGTTGAGTAGCGGTGGATGAGTCTTTGATCAATCCTGGAGATCGAAAGCAGCTCGGAACCTGAGTACCTGAAAAACCTGTCAACATCAAGGGTTAGGAAAAGCAGCAGAATGTATGTCATGCAAAAATGCTTTATGCAGATGCATGCGTGTGTCTGTGTGCTTGAGAGATTTCCCCCGATCCTGGCACCTGCTGACAATAATAAGGAGAGGAATCTGGGTCCAATCATGGAAATAGTAACCTCACATAGCAATAGTCAGATTCGACACATCAAGGACCGAGAACTCGTACGCAACAGTCTTTCTGAGAGAGGCTGCAGTAACACGATAAGAGGCGAAAGATCCTGGATCGGGGAAACGGTACCTGTCACAGACACACGCTAATGGAATGATTATGCAAGCTAATGCAAAATGCAGGTATGCAACAATATATCCCGGTGGCTGCTGCGGAGATTCGGTGTCAACAGTCACTGATGAGAAGGAGACCCCGGTGTAAAACCACTGATCTGATCTGCTGTGAATAACCATCTGATGGGATCAAGATCAAACTTCTGCCCTGACAAGAATAAAGGCCTGATAATAAAGACCCCGGATGCAAGATCAAGGAATATCTGTTGATGAAGTCTTCGGACCCCAAATCACAAATCTGCCCTCTCAAGAACAAACACACAGCTGCTGATGAGATCTTCAAACCCCACTCAAAAATCTGCTCCATCCAGAACAAACCTCTGATGACAATACTCTGATCGGAACCTGCTCTATCAGGAACAGACAAACACCCGATGATAAAATCCTCTGATCAAACCCTTGCTCTATCAAGAACATCTCTGCAACTGAGAATCCAACATAACTGATTCACTGTCGAGAAAACCAGGTAGTCTGGAGGTCAAAGTTTCCTGCAATATCCCAACCCCACTCACAGGTATGGACCTAATCCACGGACAAAGGTACGGCATCCTATGCGGTCGTCAGCGTCACAGACTTTCATGAGCGACAATACGATTCCCAGAAGGAGTGGTATCATCAAGTCATGAAGAGGCCTCTCTTAGCTGACTTCTAAATGATCGGTCCCCAGAGTCGACAACCCTCACGTCTGGACTCCCCTCAGATCCTCAGGACCGGAAAGGAGCACCTCTGCAAGAATCTCGTCTGAGCGCAGATTTTCGTAGGGAACTGTGCCTGCTCAGCAGACAGGTTCGTCTACTACTTCTCCGCAACTATATCTAGGTGTGTACTCAAGCCCAGGTCCGGCTTTTCACTCACAGTAACATCCCTCTCCCACAGCAGCACAGATAATCATATCAAACTGGAAATAAAATGCGGGAAATAAAATGCGGGAAGTAAAAAATGCGATAAATAAACGCAACCCAACAAGCAAACACACAAACGATAGGATTGACTCGCGTAGGGGATGGGAAACGGTCCCAGCATAAGGGATGGGAAAAGTCCCTAGATGCAATGTCCCCAGCAGAGTCGCCAGCTGTCGCTTGCGCGAAAATAAGGTGCCGGCATGACAGAAGAGTCGCCACCTTTCGTTATTTATCCCTCAGAGCGGGAAAGGAAACGATCGGAAAAACCTGACGAAAAAGGGTAAGACAAGGTCATCGCAACCATTGTCTGGGTTCGGGAGTCGGTTACGCAAGGGGAAGGTATTAGCACCCCTCACGTCCGTCGTACTCGACGGGATCCTCGCTTGTTTGTTTACTTGGACGGGTTGGTTATAATCTATCTACCTATCAAGGCTGGCTGAAAAAGAAAAGAAAAATGACTCGGCAAAGCGTCGCACTTTATGCCTACGTATTCTCATCAGAGAATGAGAAATCAGAGTCAACGTAGTTCGGCTAACTACGGGGGAAGGGGGGGAAGGTTGCTCGCTAGGATATCGCATCCTATGCCTACGTACTTTCATCTGGTATGAAAGATCAGAGCAAACGTAGTTCGGGAAACTACGGGTTATCTCCTAAAAGAAGTGTTTTTTATTGTTTGCGATTTCAACCGCACTAGAGACTATGACCTGAGAGTGAACGCATCGCATGTCACCCAAAGGGTACCATACTAAACATCCGTCCTCAGATGGCTTAAGGCTCGTAGCGTACGAAAGAAATCATTCATGATTACCGTATTTTAAACTGCTTCGAGATGAGAAGAGAACAGGCCCAACTAGGAGGGAGACTATTAAGTCCTACTGTTATCATGCCATGGATTCATCCTATGGTTGAGGTTTGAACAGGGAACTCCTAGATGTTGTCATGCATAGGTTTCAACCTAAAAGTCTATCATCAAATCCTCATCAAAGGAAATGAGAGTCCTAAGGGATCATGTCAATGATACACCAAAACAGCCAAAAGCATCAACTTTAACAGTAAAATGCATGCAATGCAAGTGAGGGAGGAAATGTGTGTGGGGCTTCAGCCTCCACAAGCTCGTCTCGACCTCAAGCCAGTCATGAAATAACAGTAATCATACTGAAGATAATCAACATGCTATCAAGCCATAACAGATAAGGGAAATGAAGTGCCACCAGGCAAACAAACACACTTGAGAAAGAATCATCTACTCTCTAATCCTAACCCTAACACAGAATCTGATCAAATCTAAGCAAAGCCCTAAAGCAAAACCCTAAACAAGAGAAATCAATCCCAGTCTTCAAGCTTCAGAACAAGCTTACCAAAGAAAGGGAGCTAAGCAAGCAGACTCATAGTGTCTTCCTCAGGAAAGCACTAGGAGGTGTATACTCAGGAGTCATACCCTATGTGGCTCAACCACTGTGATCAGTTTACATTCCTCCTCAGGAGAAACTAAACTCACAAGCAGGCTCCAACATCACTGGATATTTAGGAAATCCTATCTGAACTAGTGGAACTAAGTGAATAGACTCGTAGGACCTTCCTCAGGAAAGTACTAGGAGGCTTCCACTTAGGAGTTGTATCCTATGTGGCTCAACAACTGTGATCAGTTTACATTCCTCCTCAGGAGAAATTAAACTCACAAGTTGGCTCCAACATCATTGGATACTTGAGAAATCCTAGATAAACTAATGGAACTAAGTGAATAGACCCATAGGACCTTCCTCAGGAAAGTACTAGGAGGCTTCCACTTAGGAGTTGTATCCCATGTGGCTCAACAACATGTGATCAGTTTACATTCCTCCTCAGGAGAAATTAAACTCACAAGTCGGCTCCAACATCATTGGATACTTAAGAAAGAGGTGAGAAGAAAGAATGAAAGTCATTCATAGTGCCTTCCTCAGGAAAGTACCATAAACTTCCTTCAAACTTCAGGATCTCAAACCTCACAGACAGGGGACAAGCCAAGCTCTGGGTCTCTGAGTCTTGATCTACAATCTTCTCTTCATGATGCTCTCCAACAAGGTCTTCAAGGCAAATTAAACCCCACAACAAATTCCCCAAAACAAACCCCAGATATGAACAGATAACCACAGCACAGACAAAATCAATAGGCAACTTCAGAAAATACCTAAAAAATACTAAACCAATGGGGAAAAATCTAACAATTATTCACAAGGGTCTACAACATCTACCCATAACATCCACATAGGCCTCTACCTAAAAATCAAGACAAAACTCAATCAAAGAAAGTGAATTCTTCACCTAAGCACAACCTAAACCCTAATTAGGATACCCTACATCTACCCCAATTAAACTAATCAAAATTTAATTCTAAAATTCTAGAATAAATCCTATGGGGAACTATGATTCATCATCTAATTGCACAAAAAAGAATGGATTAAAAAGACTAAAAGAAGGTCCTAAAACAATTCTTGCAAAATCATGTATCAACTAAAAGAAAGAAAATATACTATATTAAAGAAAATACCACTAAAAATTCCACATTAAAAATAAAATTACATTTTTATTTTTATATTTTTCTACACAAAATCATCTCAACATAGAAAAAAGAATGGACAAAAAGGAGTTATTTTTCAATTTTTAATGAATTTTCTAAAACAGAAAAATATTAAAAGAATTAAAAAAGAATTTAAAACAATTAAAGGGAGGGGGGGTGTGACAAGTAAGGCGCGCCAGTTCAAATATTTGGGCCAGAATAAGGGGGGGTGCGGATAGAAGCCAGCAAGCCCAAGCGCGTTCCTAAACAAAACGCCGCGTTTCATTTTTTAAACTTTTCCCTCCATCTTCAGATTGAATTTGAGCCGTTGGATTAACATAAAAAGTCAAATATTCCACACGAATTGATGGTGAAGATTGCGTCTTCAACCTCTGACCTGCTAGGGTTTCGAAACAGCCTCCATGCGCCATACCTTCTCCTTCATCTAGCTCTCTCGATTCTCCACCATTTTCCTCGATCCAAACATCAAACTTATTCTACTCCTCTCCCTCTACACAACCACGGTGCTATATTCTTTTAAAACTCACTCTACAAAGAATTATGAAAGAAGGAAGTCTCGGGCACACTTGATTCACACTGATATGCATGGTAATAGAATGAATCCATACTAACCTAGAATGCTCTACGTGCTGAGGGGATTACACTAAGCTAAAAACCTAAGAATATAGCAGCCTAGGGTGCATGTTTTTGATCTCTAAAGCTTTATGGCTCTGTTATGGAACTCCATGGATCGTGCTATAACTTCTAGGGTTTCATCAACTAACCTAATGCATCAATTCTATATCTATAAAACTAATTAAAACTGCATAAATTAGGAGAATTAGGGAGAGAAACCAACCTGTCAAGTAATGGTGGTAGGTGCTCGTGGAGGATGTTGCAAGCCTTGTAATTGCTTCAGGATGATCCTCCAATGGTGGAAATGATTCTGTTTGCACTGGTTTTGGAGAAGAAGCCTTGTAGTGAAAGGTTTCTTGGATTGCTTGAGCTTGAAGGAAGAACTTCAATGGCTATTTCTCTCTCTCTCTCTCTCTCCTGAAATCTCTCTCTATCACCAACCTTGAACTCTCTTCATGGCCTTCTTTTTATAATGATCTTTAGACACTTCTAGATTCATCTAGATTATGGTGGAAAGTTCTTGAAAATCTCATGTGGGGACAAGTTGAATATCTCACATCCCATGCCTTATGCCTTACCATTTTGTGCCAAATTCTCCTTATGAGAGATATTGAGTGTGGATGAGTGAAAAACAAGCTCATCTTTGGCTTGTGTAAGGTTTTTCAACATTGCCTTCTTTTCCAAGTAACAAGTTTTCAAAGCATCACCCATTTTAAAGCTTCAAATCAAAATTCTAGATAAACCAATGTTCTCAAAATGATGTTTCCAATCAAAATGATATATTGGATGACCTATTTTGGATTTGTGGATCCTCCAAACCAATTTCCAATTTCAACTTTTCAAACTTATATGCCATTTTTAGTTCATTTTTGACCAATCATGTAACTTCATGCTATGAGCTTTTCCAACAATTTGTGACCTTCTTTCTAGACTTAAAATCACATTTTGAACAACTTTCATGTTTTGAGTTTTTTCATTTGAGGCTTGGAAATAGGAGTTTTAGGCATTGGCTAAAATGACCTATAACTGACAAATGACCAAAATACCCCTGTCTTGTTCAAACCATAAGTTGAGTTCCACAAATCCTATCAAGGACTTCTACCACTCAAATTAAAGCTAAGGAGATCCTCTTCAACATTCATGTTGACCAAGAAGTCATAGGAATCACCCTACTAGGGCAAACGTTGTCTGCAAGTTGGGTGACTTTCAAGGACCCAGATTCACACACCTCTGTTGACCTGTAATTTGTCAAAACCATAACTTGAGCTCTGTAACTCCTATCAAGGACTTCCACCACTCAAATTAAAGCTTAGAACAAGCTCTACAACATTCATGTTGTGGGGAAGGTGAGATATCAATAACATCTTGAGCTAAAACTGCCTGGAAGATAAGGATCAAATTAGGGTTTTTCACTGACAATCCTTGGGGATCCTGACTTGAAACTTCTCAAACTCCTCACTCATGATGAGTTGGCCTAGGAATCATCTTCATATCATCTCTATGCATCATTCCATGATCTCATGGACCTTGGATTGGGTCTCAACCTCTCCCAAATCTTCAGTTATCCTAGGGTTGACCCAGTCAAAACCCTAATTCTATCATTCATGGTTGAATCTTCTGAATTCTTGCATAATGACTTCTCTGGGCTTCATGAAGGCTATCAAGACATCTCATAGGCTTTCCCAAAACATCAAATTCATTCTCAAAGTCTCAGAACCATCTGAGGAGCACCCACAACTCTCAAGCTATGAAACACACAACCCTGGTTTTAACCTATTTCTTCTGAGGATCTCTTGAACTTTCTGATGAAGGTATCCACTTTCAAACACTCAATGAATAAATAATTGTTGGTCAAATTTTGGGGTGCAACAATAATAACCGGTTAAAACCTTTCTTTTTCAAAAGTTGTTTATGGCCTGAGTGTTTAAACTTATTTCCTGAATAAACGTTCGTCGCGACAGCGAGAACTTATTTAAAAGTAGTTTTGCCACGACAGTGGGAAAGTAATTAATGTACGAACCAACAAGCGACAGCTGCGGCTAGGACCAGATAGTAAATACTAGGCATTTGTTTTAATAACAGCGAAAGCACTTTAAAATAGATTAGAACTTAGAGATTTTCAAAAAGCGATTTTAACCCCGAACGGGATAGCGACAGTATACGTTCCGCCTTAAAGTTGCGACTAGCGTCAATAACCATCCTGAGACGAAGGTCTTTAGATCACTATTTTCTTCTTAAATAAATTCTGAAAATATTTTATATACCGGTAACTTTTCAAATCCCCGAAGAACATAATTATTGCATATCGATTCGCGTAATTATACTTTAAGTAACATTTTTAGTTCCCTTTAGTAATAGCAATTATTCCCTTAAACATTATCTACCTAGCTAAACATAGTAACTCCCGTGAACACTAGTTTGATTACGAGTCCTTGTGGGATCGATGTCTTTTATTACTACGCGATAGACTGTGCACTTGCAGTTAAATTGTATTAGACATAGAAAGCCGCGATCATAGACTACCAAGAAGATCAAGATGATCTAAGAAAAAATGAAAGCATCACATAGTTGCAAAAAGAGTTACCATGATAAGAAGAGAAAATAACTTGAATTCTATGAGGGAGATCATGTGTTTTTGCAATTTACTCCTGTAACCGGTGTTTGTAAGCTTTGGAGCATCGAAAGCTCATTCCGTATTTTATTGGTCCTTATCAAATTATGAATCGAGTAGGAGAAGTGGCCTACAGAGTTGTGTTATTGTCGTTTCTTTTGAATCTTCATGATATTTTCCATGTATATCAGTTGAGGAAGCATATTACTGATTTGTCTCATGTTATTCAAGTGGACAATGTGCAAGTTAGATATAACTTGACCGTTGAGGCATCTCCCTTTAGACTATAGGATGACAAAGTGAAGCACTTGAGAAGCAAGGAGATTGTGTTGGAGAAGGTAGTATGGGGAGGAGCGTTTTGTGGAAGCACGTCGTGGAAGCTGAAGAGTCAGATGGGAGAGTCATATTCGACTATGTTTCCTACAGGTAATTTTTTAGGGAAAGAGTTCTCTTAATGGAGGTAGTTGTAACACCCAGAAATTTGATTAATAATTTTTATTCAAACTATTTGTGTTCTCATTTAATTAATTAGTATGTAGTGTGCTTTTAATTAAAGATATTGAGTTGTATGTGTATGTGTATGTGGTGAGGTGGTAGAAGGATTAAAATAATTAAATAATTAGAATTAATTAGAAATAATTATTATTTTTAATTAATTAATTAAAATGAATAAGAAAAGAGGTTTTTGGGTGGAAATAGGAAATAAGGAAAAATAAGGAAAGTGGTGAGAAGAAAAGAGTTAGGCCTAAGTTTAATTAACCAAAGGTTAAATTAGGGTTAGAAATGAATAGAAAATTAGGGGAGCCTTGAGAATAAAATACGTAAAAAGTTGCAGCTTTTGGGAGAAAGAGGGAGGCTAGGGCATGAAGATGGGAGAACAAACCATTAAACTAATTCAGAATTTTGCAAGGAATCTATGGTAAGGGAGAGAAATGGCTTCTATATGAGTGTTTGATATGAAAGGGTAGATAAGAGTGACCCTTACTCTCATAAGGAAAATGTAAATTCTATTTTGATTTTTTGTTGTTATGAGATCATCTAAAAAAAACATGTTTGACTGTGTTGTTATGTAATTTTTTTATTGAATTCATGTTGTATTATTTAGTTTATGAGTATGTGATTGTCATAAGTTTTGGAAATTTGAAGCTTTGAACATGAGTATGAATTTGATGAAAGGGATGAATGAATTGTGTGTCCAATTGCTATGACCTATGACTTGATGTGTGCATCGTAAAATGTTTGATTGTGATGATATTATTATATGTTGTTCAATTCGTGTTATGGTGTATTTGAATGTTACGATGAAGGTTGGAATGATGTATGAGGGGAGAGAAAATTGGGAAAATTGGGATTTTTTAAATTTTGGGTTGATGTCAATAGATTGCATACGTAAAATTTTAGAAAAATATAAAAAATTTAACCATCACAATAAATTAATGTAATCAATTAATCGATTGCATGCAACCAAAATGTAAAAACATTAGAAAGACGGAATGCAAATAGGATTGATGTAAATCGATTTCACCCTGGTCCCAATCAATTGATGCTAGTGTAATTTTGAGAAATTGATTAACTGAAACCTAGTATGTTGTCCTATTGTTTTTGCCATAATTTTAGTTTTGTAAGTCCAAATGATGTGCGGTTTGAAGAGTTGGAGAGCTAACACATGTGGCTATCCCATAGTGATGAATTAATAGGCTATATAGGTGATGGAAATTGTGAAAAATTAATGGTTTTTTTTGGAACGCACTAGTTAACAATAACGACTCAATGATTAATCGATGCAAACAAATGAATTAATGATGAATCGATGTTAATATGATTTAACATGATTGAGTGTTGTGTGAATATGTAATTGATGTAGTCCTGCTGTTTAGTGATGTTATATGGTGTGGATAATATTTGTATTGTTATGAAATGCATGAGTACATGGTGATTAGTTATGTATTGTTGATGTGCATTATTGTTGTTATTGGTGGATAGTAAATCAGAATGGGGGATTACTATTGTGTGTGAATGCATGTGTTTATGGTCATAAGGAGGCTGTAAGCATTATTTTTGTTGTTGTTGTATTGATTTGTATGGACATGCATCATTGTGTTGTATCATTGAAAGAGGTGCGTGCGTTAGTTCAGAAGGCGGAACTAGTAGCTTGTCCCAAGCTCAGAAGGGGGGTTTCAATTTTTGAGAGAATCAAATGTTGAGTTGGTACCATATGCATAGTGTCATGATGTGTCGTGAATCACATTACATATATTTGCATACTGTTGTGATTAGGTGTGAGACTATGGTGATTTTGGTTGTGCATTGAATGTATGACATGTTGTATGTTTCTCTACCTTTGCATTCTTTACATCGTTTATATATAAGTTTATATTTCACGCATTCGCTTAATGTTGTTCACCATGGATATCTTATAGATACTCAGGAATAAAGATGTTGTTGTATGTGGTTGGTGACTTGTTGGAGCTATTCTTCATTTTATTTATCGCTTTATCGAAATTTAGTAGGTTTACTGCTCTCATCTTATAACATCGAGGACGGGGAGCTTGTTATGCTTTGAGTTAATGTTGGTTTTGGTGTTTTGAAGTTTAATACTTTATTCTTAAAGTTTAAAATGAAGTGTTATGAAATCATTTTTCCACTATGTATCATCACATATTTTTGATGAGTTTTAATTGGTGGTCGTTGGTGACACCTTAAATAGTCGAATAAATCTTTTTATATAAGTTTAGAGGTTTATGGTGTTACAATAGACATTTTGGGTCCATCGCTTCTAATTCATCCATCATGTTTGTTTCTTGTTGGCGCTGCTAGATATTAAGAATGTTATCTTCCATGGTTTGGTTATGGCAATGACGGTCGTCCATAGCAGCGCACGTCTCTGCTTTGTCCTTTTCCTTGTTGTAGGACTTTTTGTTGGTTGGAGTAGTTGTCTTCTTGTTCACCGTGATGTGGGATGAGTGCAAAAGACAATACTCTAGTTGGATGTAGTGGGGGGGCGCATGTCAATTTTACCAGAGCCTCACAATGGGTGTCATTTATACTCACTAAAAGTACAAATGCTTGACGATTCCTAGTAGATAACAATTATTAGAGGCTTTAAGGTTGTTAGGATATTGAGAGTTAGCTCAGGTGAGGTGAGGTGAGAAACTATTGTATATGTGTATTTCTCTATGTTATTGGTTATTCTCTCAATATGATGATATTGATGTATTTATACCCCAGTGGTTCGAACCGAGTCTCCCTATGATTTAGCAAACACATTCAGTATGCGTGGTTAACTCCCTAAAATCCAGGCGATATGGTTAAGTCTCATGACTTCTCATATAACGTTAGTTGACTCATCATACTCTCTATGAACGATTATACGTTACAGACGAAGAAAATTGGTTGTTCAGTCGACATATTCTGACTAGTGTAAAGGCGGCGAATCGGGAAGGATAAAGGACCAATCGTGTTCCGCTTGCCTCGCTCCCCAACGTTTTTTTAAATTATACCACATTATTATTATTATTATTATTATTATTATTATTATTATTATTATTATTATTATTATTATTATTATTATTATTATTATTATTATTATTATTATTCCCATTTAAATCATAAAAAGTAAAAAACAAATTAAATTTAAAAAATAATATTAAATAATTGTGTTGTGTTTAAATTGTGTTTATATTTTATTTAAAGTTTATAAAATATAAAATATTTTAAATAACATAATATTATTATAATTATGAAAGCCTTATATAAAACTTTACCCTACACCACCAAATAGGTTGGGCCAGACTTGCTTCTTTCTATAAAATATCTATGTATTTATCCTTTTCTTTATTCATTCAAATTTCCAAGTCCAAAATTTCCATCCTTTTTCCTGAAATCAAAATGAAACACCAAAAACTCCTTCAAAATCTACTAATACTAGTAACTATCCTAATCCTTTCAACCACATGGACCATAGCAGATGAAGTTGGTAAGCAAAATCAAATGTTTATTCTCTCATAATTAAGTATTTCATATTATGTTGTAGGATTTGAATACATTAATCTATGTATTTGTTGCGTAGACGATGAGAGTGAGTTTGATTACATAAAAGGGAGCAAAAAGGGTCCTTTACATTGGGGAGAAAAGAAGGAATGGGCAACATGTAAAAATGGGATAATGCAATCTCCAATTGATATGTCAAGTAACATAGTGAAAGTTGTGCCAAAGTTGGGAGAACTAAAGAAGAATTATAAGCCTCAAAATGCTATTATTAGAAACAGAGGTCATGATATTCAGGTAATTAATCAACCTAGAAATTCATTCATCTTAATATATAAGTTGTACTAGATAAAAATTATTAGGTTTAATGAATTAATATTAATGAGCAAATTACTTCTTTAAAGGTTAAATACTTTTTTTTTCAATAAATATATTTATTTTTAGTTTTAGTTTTTTTGTAAAAAAAAATTCCTTAGACAAAGATTCACCAAATATAGTTTTAATTTCAAATGTACTTAAATAAGATTGACAATATATATCTTTTTCAGTTTATTCAAAAGTTTTGAATTTGAATTTGCACTAGAAAAGAAATAGTGTAAAATTCCTTAGAAAATAGTTGTGTCACCCCTTATGATTTTTTCGGCTTGAAAGAATAATCTCTATTAGCAATAGCCACAACTTTAGTTATATTGTTAAATTAAGTTAAATGAAAATTACAATCACATATATATTAAAATGACACTAATATTTTTTTCATTTTAAAATATTTATTAATTTTGTTCTTTAATATATTAACCGAATGTTTTAGTGATAACTAAAATATCATAAATATAAATAGTATTTATCTACTGTCACTGTCACTAAAAATTTATGTTGTTATATGCTTTTCTTAAGAGAGATTAATATGTGTATATTTTAAAAATAGAGAATGTATAGCTCTAGGTTTAACAAATTTTAGAGTGTAATTTTTTCTTATGTCAAACATAAATTGCTAGATGGACTAACAATTCCTTTTAGAAATTAAAACTAAACTAACACTTACTTTTAATTATTTATAAATTATTAGATTTACTGGAACAGTATTATTTTGCAAACAACTTTTCATAATTTTATTAAAATTATGTTGAATACTAAAACCAGATATTTGTCAGAAAAGTCATATAACAACCGAGTATATTTTTTTAACAAGATAAATGATTGACTCTTAAGTCGTCATCATAGTATAAATGAGGTTGTCGATAAATTAATACTTCACCGATTTTCTGGTTGGTAGCTTAAATTTATATTCTGTTTATAAATGATGGCAGCTGAAATGGGTAGGAGATGCAGGGTCAATAAATATCAATGGGACAGAATTTTTTCTACATCAACTCCACTGGCATTCACCTTCTGAACACACCATTAATGGCCAAAGGTTGGTCTTGCTTCGCTTTCTTAATTAATACTTTTGTTAATTTATGGTGTCAACTTGTCACTCTCAAGTTATTAAATCTAACCAATTATATATATATATATATATATATATATATATATATATATATATATATATATATATATATATATATATATATATATATATATATATATATATATATATATATATATATATATATATATATATATATATATATATATATATATATATATATATATATATATATATATATATATATATATATATATATATATATATATATATATATATATATATATATATATATATATATATATATATATATATATATATATATATATATATATATATATATATATATATAATTTTAGTTGGTCAAAGTTAATTTTTTTGGACTGAAATATTAGGTATGATATGGAGCTACACATGGTTCATGAAACCCTAAGAATAAATGGGAAAAGCAAAATAGCTGTCGTTGGACTTCTCTATAAAATTGGTGGACCCGATTCCTTTCTTACTAAGGTATATTTAATTTATACAAGAAAAAAAAGACTAGATAAGTTGAGATTAGAGAATCATTAGAATAAGTGCAGACTTGAAGATTTAGAGAATGCAATTTATGTGAGTACAATAGTAGTGACATTGTTTGCAATATCTCAAGTAAGAAGTTTTTAATCATTGATTGGTAAAGAATGTGACCTCTTTGACCTAATCCTAGAGAAAAGTATATATAGTATTTTAGACATAGTGAAACGAGCAATGCCATCAGGCTTTTTCTTTGATTTAATGAGCTTGATTTAGCTCTATTAAGGATCGTGATTAGCGACCTCCTTTCGAGGAAGTCTTGTGACATGTTCACCTCGTACGCATGTTGAGTACATGATCACCACATTAGCTCTGATTTATGACCTCTTATATGTGCCATGTGACTTTAGTATACGAGACCGAGATTGTTGTAATAATAGGGCCTAAGGTTGCAATGTTCATGATAGTTCACACCTCCTTAAGCATGAGACATGTAAGGGAGAAGTGGTTTGACGAGGTGATATTACCCAGTGTCGATATCACTCACGTTAGTTATTATTACTAGATTAAATCAACCATGGTCGTGGGATTGGAAACAATGTAGTTTTCCCACTAATGGCTTCCTTTGAAGGTTATTGGTATTCTCCATCAAACAATTATGATAAAACCATTTGTCTTGATGAAAGAACTTGATATGAAATTATCGCCTCCTTAAAGCACTTTGTTTTTACAAAATCCTCATTTTTCGAGGTTCATGGAACATATTATTTTCTCTCAAAATGCTTCATTCTTATAAGCCTCGTGCTTGGGGGATTTGGACTGGAATGAACATTGTTGCTCAATGACCACATATTATTGTACTCATAGCAAGTACAATTGATGCCCATGAGTTTCATCAAATTATGGTGATCAGGAAGTCCTAACAGAGATACATCTCGCTATGCATGAACTACGTCGCTGAACCAAACCTTGCAACCAATCGTCTAGATAATCCAACAACAACAATAATAAGGCAAATAACATTATAACGAGATATAGGTTAAACACCTTTAACATCTATCTGTTGAAATCTTGGACGCTTGAGTGCAATAAAACTTTAGACCCCTCCTATAGCGACATTTCATTCGAAGAGTGACCCTTAAGAAAACCTCACCACCTTCAACACATGAATCACAATCATAGGCATGTCAGATTCACTCAAAATCAAAATTCTCTCCAGAGCCTTGAAGATGGTAGTCTTACGTTGGTATATGAATTATTCCCAAAATCTTACGTTGGTATATGAATCCTCTCTAGAGCCTTGAAGATGGTAGTTTTACGTTGCATGAATATTTGGAACGTTTTTAACGAAGCCACTATCAGAATATAAAATCCTAACCAAGAGATGTTTTTTGGTGCCTTCTCGAACAACTTACAAGTCTGACACTTTAATGAGTCTCTCGCTTAGAAACTTGTGATTCCTCATAGACCCTGGTAGATTTGGTGATATTCTCTACAAGTATTCCTTTGAACTTCTAGAGTTAGATCATAAACATTTACAACCAACTAAAGGCTCCTTAGTAGGTTTTTCAAGCGAACAAGTGCAAGTACGATGATACATCTTCATCAAGTGCAACCAACTAAAAAATGTCAGAGCTACCTACCAAATGTTAATGAACCCATTATTCGTGGAGCAAGTTGGAAAAAAGCTTTGAAGTATACATAAATGATATAATGGCGACAATTCCTGAAAACAAGAACCGTTATAATGAGCAAGAAAACATCCTACGGTCTACTAGGAGAACCATTATAAACGCATCAACAATTTATACAAGTTCAATCCAACCATTTGCCCTACTCATATCCCCAATAATTTCTTCTTTAGAGTTTCGACTATTTGTGATGTGTTTTTCATAAGATATGTTTACAAACCCTTTTACAACCAAACAAGAAATGTTACACTAGCTAACCCTTAAAACAAACATGACACTTTACACCAGGATAATCTCATAAACAGACATAGATTTTATACCCAAACCGAGATCAAGAACCAAATAGAGATTTTTCATGACTAATATCAAGATAAGCAACGAGATTTTCATAGGATGAGTTCAAAACTAAACAGAGATTTTACTTGGCCAATCTTACGAACCAAACTAGATATTATAACTTGTTTATCTCACAAACCAAACAACAAATTATTTAGAATTAATCACATATGATACCAACCCTCTTGAGTAAAATTACAAAGTACCCTTAACACCATAACAAAAACTCTCATAGATAATTTTCACTTTCAAAGCACTAAGGCAATTATAGTGAAGAAATATAAAGATGGGGAAGGGGGTATAAAAGGAGAAAGTAAGATTATAATACATTTTCTGGTGTGTAATGAAATACAGATAAGTCATCTATTTATAGGATAAAATATGCCTCAAAAAGAAAAATGATCCATGGGCTTTTTTATGTGCTTAATCGATTAACCTTGAGTATTAATCAATTAGACAAGCCCAAAAAGGAAGGTTTTTGAATTACATTGTCACTAATCGATTAAAGAAAACTCTAATCAATTGGGAGGCATTACAAAAGTGTTAAATAATTAAACGTAATGTGTTAATCTGTTAAACCATGTTAGAGGCACTCCTAACTGAACATGAATGTGCTTACACACATAAAACAATTTTAGGTGATTTATAAAATAAGATATGCTTCAAAAAAATGAGTATGTCGTGAGAGTCTTATTAGTATTTTAAGAGTTACTCTTTTAATTTTACAATACATTTATCAATTAGATTGCATTATTTGCAAGACTACGAAAGTTGTGACATTTCCTCTATTTTACAACTCTGAAGATTCAAGTTCATTGCTAGATTCACCTTTGGTTGTAGCACTTCACTAGAACTTTGAATCTTCAGATTGAAAAGGATTAATGAGACTTGTGATAACTTCAAGATTTAATGCCATATATTTCTAGATATATGTCATCAAAGACTTCTTCGAACTCCATTTTACTTAAGAGGTTGTCATAGTTGAGATAACTTGTCCTTGATCTCACAAAGGATATCTTTGAACATCTTGATTGTTTGATTCCTCTTGATGAATAAAGACTTCATTGAATTTGTTTGACATAAACTGTTATCATCATCAAAACCATTATGATCAAATAGATTTGCAGAGAGTTTGCTTGTAAGCCCATAGATCCATAGTTGTTTCTCATAGAAGTGTGTGAAAGCGTACACGAAAGAAACATAGGAGAAAAAGTGTTAACTAAAAATCTATTGAGGGTCCAAAATTATTTTCCAACTTTGCTAAGGGATATGTCATATTTTTATTAAGAAATGTGAAAAATGATAGCAATTTTCATATCTATGTCACACCCTAGACGAGATCCTCCCTTCAAGGACCTTGCCTTGGCCATCCACATGTGGGGATTTGAAATTTTGGGACCATTTCCTTTTTCTGTAGGATAATTGGATGTTTTACTCATAGAGATGAAGTTTTTCACCAAATATAGCGAGGTTGACAATATATCAAAGGTTGCTGCAAAACTAGTCAGGCATTTCTATTGGAAGTGAATCATTTGGAGGTTTGGACAACTAAAATGCATTGTCTCATATAATGGAACTCAATTCACCATTATAACATTGAGGAATATTTTCCAAAATATGGGGATCACGAAAAAATTTGTTTAGGCCAAACAACCTAAAGCTAATCGTCAAGATGAATTCTCAAATAAATTCTTCTTGTATGGAATAAAGAAGAATTTTGAAGACTAAAAAGGATTGTTGCTATAAAAAAACTATACGAGTTGTCTCTATAGAGATGAAATAAGGAGATCTCATACTCATAAAGTACCGTTGAAAAAATATTCAGAAAGGACCATAAGGTCTTCCTCTTGTCCTTTTTTTTTGTTGGTTAAGTCTTCGTCATACTAGAGCCTAAAATGAGGACGATACTGGTAGGCTTGGATGATCTACGTTTTTCCTTGAAATTATCCTTTCTCTTCAGCCTCCTTATCTTTACCCCAACAACGTTGCTATTCTTTCCCACCTCGCCCTCCTAAGTTTTCCTGGCTTTGGATTTCTCTAGGTAGATCTTCTTTTATGCTGCTGTCAAAGGCATCATTTTTATGCACAAGAAAAAACACAATGTTAGTCCAAGAAGTCAATAACAAAAGGCTAAATTAAAGTCATAAAATAAACTCAAATATATAAGCCTTGAAACTACATGATCATCCTTCATTTTTATTAGACCCCTAACACTTATTATTTTTATTTTTCTCACAAGTCGGTCCCATCCTTATCAGGCTCACGGAGTTTGTCATAGTCAAACCCGATGATGAACATATGGTCGCTCGTTCAATATAATTGCTACACACTTGGAGAAACCCTTTTTTTAATTCTTGTAGTATAATCAGTATAGGGGAAATAATCCTCTTTTTGGAAGGGCATTAATGGAGATCCAACATCACTTTTGAACCCTTTTTGCCCCATTAAAGGAGAAGAGCACACCTACACTAGGAGTGATGAACAAACCATTATATACAAATTTTGAACCCTTTCACAAAGCCTAAACTCTTGGGGCCGAAATCATGAAGGTGATGTTGATAGTCCTTAAGATGTATGATTCAAAAGAGGTGAAGGGAATATTCATCACCAAGTCATGAAGAATGCACAAGTGCATGAGGAAGGACTCACCTATTACTCCTAAAGTCTATATCTTAAAAAAAAATTATTGTTGTCCAATTAAGGTTCCAAACTATTATCTTCCTTATAGTCATTAGAAGATATGGTGATCATATCAACAACATTGTCATCAGTCGAAACCTTCAGCACCTGAACTTCACCATGCTCGATTATCTCTCTGACGAAGTGCAGCCTCACATCGATGTACTTTGTTCACTCATGATAGGTTGAGTTCTTCGACTGGTGTATTTCACTTTGACTATCAAATTTAATAGTGATACTTTGACCTTGAAGTTTCAGTTCTTTTGTAAAACCTTCAAGCCACAATGTTTCTTTCACAACTTCAGCAAGGGAAATATATTCTACTTCAGTGGTTAATGAGGAAATAACCTTTTGAAGCGTTACTTTCCAACTAATTGTTGTGTCGAACATAGTGAACACATATCCAGAAATAGACTTTTTGGAATGCATACAACCTGCATAATCAGATTCGACAAACCCTTCAATTTCGACTTTGCTATCATCACCACAGGCTACACCATAAATCAAGACTCTTATCAGAGACCCATTTATGTACCTTATAATCCATTCTACATCTTGCAAGTGCGCCTTTTCAGGATTGACCATATACCTGCTTACAAGGCTCACACCATACGCTGTCTGGCCTCGTACAGACCATAACATACATCAAATAACCTACTACGCTAGCATATGGAATGCTACTCATATAAATTCTTTTAGCTTTAGTACTCGGACTTTGAGTAGTACTAAGTTTAAACTGAGGATTCGTTGGAGTCACAACAAGCTTTGAATTCGACATACCAAACTTGTCAAGAAGCTTCTGTAGGTATGTCTATTGAGATAAGCACAACTTAGACTGCTTTCTATCTCTTCGAATGTTAATCCCAAAATTTCTGGTGGAAGCTCCCAGATCTTTCATTTCAATCTCCTTGCTGAGTTCAACCTTCACCTCCATTACATCCTCGACACTGTTTCTACCTATGAGGATATCATCCATATAAAGCAACAAAATAACAAGTGAATTTCTAGGTTGAAATCTGAAGTAAACACAGTGGTCGAACTGGCTCCTTGTGAAACTAATGTGTTCCATGAACTTGTCGAATCTCCTGTTCCATTATCGAGGAGATTGTTCCAGGCCATACAAAGGTCTATTAAACTTGCACACATAATCTTCCTTATTGTTTTCTGCATACCTTTCAGGTTGAAGCATCAGGATCATTTCATCTAGGTCACCATACAGAAATGTTGTCTTTACATCCATTTCTTCAAGTTCCAAGTCGAACTTCGCCACCATGGCCAACAACATTCTAATGGATATATACTTTACAATATGTGAGAACACATCATTGAAGTCAACACCTTTTTTTGAGTGAACCCCCTAGCAACCATCCTTTCCTTAAAGCACTTCGGCATCACTCCTTCAATTCCTTCCTTGACCTTGAAAATCCATTTACAACTGACTAACCTTGCTCCTGCAGGTTTCTCAATCAGCTCCCAAGTGTTATTATCATGAAGAGATTTCATCTTGTCATCCATGTCTTTTCGCCATTAAGTATGATTTCGACTCCTCATAGCTTCCTTGTAATCTCTAGGTTCTTCCTCAAGTACCTCACTTGTAGAGATTAAGGAAAAAGCTACAAGATCTGCATAATCAAGTCTCTGAGGTGGCTTGATGACTCTTCTCGACCTATCTCTTGTTAGTAGGTAGTAATCTACAGTTTCCTTAGTCTTTTCAGCATCTTGATCTTCTTCTTCGACTTTATCTGAATTATGCACTTCAGCATCACTATGCTCCACCTAAACAGGAATATCTACCTCTTCCAGCTCTTCTTCAGAGTTTTCTGCACTTCGACCAGCATCACCAGTTTTCTTGAACACCATCTCGACTTCATTAAAAACTACATCATGACTTGTGATACATCTTCTGTGACTTGGTTCTAGGCATCACAACCTATAACCTTTGACTCCTTGAGGATATCTAAGGAACATGCATCTCAGATATCTAGGCTCGACCTTGGTTGCATAATGTGAGCATAGGTTAAACAACCAAATAGTCTCAGTTTGTCGAGATCATGTGGTTGACCCGAGCAAACCTCTTCAAGTGTCTTCATTCCCAAAGTAGTCGAGGTATATCTATTTATCAGATAAACTGCTATCAGAACAACCTCCTCCCAAAATACCTTCTTCAATCCATCACTAACCAACACGCATCTAACCCTTTCAAGGATTGTTCGATTGAATCTCTCAGCTAAGTCATTTTGTTGAGTACCTTTTATGCCTTGCAATGCCAGACTCGACATAGTAATTATTGAAAGCTTCATTGCAGAACTCAAGGCCATTGTCAGTTCTCAACCTCTTAACCTTTTTTCTAGTTTGAGTTTCGACCAAAACCTTCCATCCTTAGTCTTCTGAATGAATACCCATAATTTTTTGGAATAGTCATCAACTATGGATAAAAAATACCTTACACCTGAATATGAAGGATTCCTTGAAGGCCCCCAAAGATCAGCATGGATTACCTTTGTTAAACTTTGCCCTACAGGAATTTTCAAATGCAAAAGGTTCACAAAACTCCAACTTCTCGACTTTTTCACCGCCTAGCAGGTTCTACTTCCCCAGTTCGACTGGGCCTCTTTCGCTGACATGGCCTAATATCATGTGCCATAACTATGTCTTGGACATCGGTTTCGTGGGTGCAAAATTTATTGAACCACTTACAACCTCAGTCTCAAGGGTATACAAGTCTTGTTTCATCACGCCTCTCAAGACTTCCTTCGACCCCTTCATGTCTTTCAGGATACCTTGATCTCCTTTAAAGATATATCCTATCTCTTTGAATCACCAAGAGAAATTAAATTCCTCTTAAGGTTAGGTACATACCTAACCCCAGTCAATAGCCTTATTGACTCATCATGGAGCTTGAATTTTACAAATCCAATACTTACAATCTTGCAAGCTTTATTGTTTCCCAGCAGCACTGATCCACCATCTCGATCACATAATTCTTAAAACACATCCTTGTTTGAAGTCATATGTCAAACACATCCAAAATCCATAATCCACTCTTTGCAAGTGTTGTTGCTCGGAACCACAAGGACATCAGATGATTCATAATTATCTTGCACAATAGTTGCATTGCCATTGTCCTTACCTCCATGATTATTCAGGCGCTCATGGCACATCTTTCTTGTGTGACCTTCCTTCTTATAGTAATAACACTTAATCCCTGAAATATCACCACCATAAGACTTATGCTGAGTTTTACCTATCTTTTTCTCAAACCTACCATCTCTCTTCGAGGTTTCCCCTTACGGACAACCCTTCACCAACTGATGATGATGGATTCTGCTCATTTCTTTCATTTAAATCCTTCGAATATAAGGTTACTTGAACTTCTTCGAAGGTCAAGGACTCTCTTCCATACAAGAGGGTTTCTTTGAAATGAGCATGTGACTTAGGTAAAGAACACAACAATAACAACACTTGATCTTCATCTTTGGTGGTAACATCAATATTTTCAAGATCAAGAATCAGCTTGCTGAATGTATCCAGCTGCTCTGTCAACGCTTTATCTTCATTCATCTTGAAAGAATATAAAGCTTGCTTCAAGTATAAATGATTCACCAAGAATTTTGTCATATACAATCCTTTGAGATTCATTGAAACACCAGCTATTGTTGTCTCCTTTGAAACCTTCCTGAGAACCTTATCACCAAAGCTCGGAACAATTGCACTGTGGGCTTTCTCGATCATCTTTGTCTTTTCCTTCTCCGTCAATGTAGCATCCATGGCCTCTTCTCCCTTTAACACTTCTAGCAAACCCTGTTGAACAAGAAGGGCTCGCATCTTCAAACTCCATAAACCGAAGTCATTAACTCCTGTGAAATTCTCAACTTTAAACTTTGTTGATTACATCTTCTCTATGTTTACCGCACTAGTTTGTTGTGATCACAAACGATACCTTTCAACAAATAAAGATTGAGAAACAGATTTCTTGGGTGAACAATGAGAACAATTAGAACAAAGGGAGAAAGAAGAAAGGATAAAGAAATAAAGAGGAAGAAGGACTAGGGCAAATTGCTATACTATTCACTTTCTCAATATTACAAAAGACTACAAGTGAATAACACAATTGGCCTCACTCAACAACCTAAGTGATATATCCTATTTATAGACTAACTAGCTAACTTACATTACAAGCTAACTAAATAATTGGATCCTTAACACAAAGCCTAATTCAACATAATAAGTCAACAATATATATTTCAACATTACATACTAGAACTAGCTTCAACTATAATATCCAACCCTTCGACATCACCATGTGACCCATCTTTGACTTCATTGTTGTCTTCTGTCAAAACCCCATTAAAGCTATTCCTTGACAAGAGTTAGAATTCGACCTAAAATCTTACAAATCTGAAGTATTTGAGAAAGAATGCCAACAGGTTACACAGGGAACCATTGATGGGAAACCTAAATTAATTCCTATCCCATATCAATGGTTTATTCAATCCCAAAATAGTAATTGATGTGATTAGTATTAACATACCTCCTTAAACCACTTCTTCCTCCCAAGTCTTGTATTTGAGGACTATGGAGCATCCTATTTTTTTCTCAAACAACCTCTCCCTTTCAAACCTCGAGCTTAAGGGTTGTGGGCGAACATGAATATTTCATCATAAAGCCCACATATTATAACAAACTCGGCCTAGTATGTCAAAATCATGTGAGACACGTAAAAAGTCTTAACATAGATTCAATGAGTTGATCATATGCTCGACACATGGGAAAGGTGAACACGTCACGAGACTTCTTCGAAAAGATTTCACTACCATAATCCCTAATGGAGAAAGCAGAGTCATGTTGTATGAACTTTAGAAGAAAGCCTTAAAAACATTGCACGTTTCACTATATCTAAGAAGTTGTATATACATACCTCAAAGATTAGGTCACACAAATCACATTCTTTACTAATAAGTAACAAACCGCTTGTTTGATATATCACAAGCATCAACATCATTATTATACTCACATCAAATTCAGAACAATAATAAAAGTATTTATAAATCATCTTTTGGACCAATATATGTTTGTTATATTACTTTTTGATTGATGATCTAAACGCAGAATTTTTTTTTAAAGATTCACGGATGATTAATTAGAACATTCATTCACCTACTTATTAATTAATTAAGATATTAATACACCATTTTCTAACTATGAGATTTCATTTTAATTATTAAAATAATTATTTTATTTATTTATTTATTTGAATAATTATATACTTGCAACGGTTTCAGTTGTCAAAATATATCGAAACCATCGAGGATTCTAAAGCAGGAAGAGGCGTTGGGGTGATTGATCCCTCAGAAGTCAAGTTGGGATGCGAGAAGTATTATAGATACATGGGTTCCCTCACTATTCCTCCTTGTGATGAAGGTGTCATTTGGACTATTAATAAAGAGGTATTACTATTTATTATAATCTAAGTTTTATATATAATTGTTTAAATAATTATTTAATAAGAAATATTTAAATTATTCATCATATCATAAGTAGTCAAAGCTTCTTATGAGATGCTGGATCGAACTCTAGTATAATCGAAGGGTAGTTTCTAGTTCGACAGGTATTAAGCATGAGGTCGAAGTCTGTTCGTATGCTGTTGTCGAAGTAATGCGTGTTGTAGTTGAAGTTTGTTCTAACATATATTAGTCAATATTGATAGGGTTGTTAGTATGTTGAATTGGGTCTTGCTTGTAAGCCCAATTATTTAAGTTAGTTTGTACCATAAGGTAGCTTGTAATGGATAATTGCTAAAAAGCCCATTAGGTTAGTGTGCTATTTTTCTTATAAATAGGATGTTAGTTTCTCAATCTTTGAATGAGGAAAAATAGAAAGATAAAATCCTAATTTCAAGAGAGAGAGAGAGAGGTTATTTTGTTATTCTCATATACTTGTAATCTTGTTCTACGAGAAAGGAAAGAATAACAGTCTATAACCAATCCTTGTTGTTCCTTGTTGTTTTACCTTATTATCTTTGTTAACCCTAACCCTTGTGTGTTTCTTGATCATAAAGAAACCAATTATACTTTGTTTCAAGACATCTGATTCACAAAAATTGGTGCAGTGAGCATGGAGAAGACGCCTTCAACAAAGTATGAGATTGAAAAATTCACCGGAGTGAACGACTTCGATCTGTGGCGCTTGAAGATGAAAGCCCTACTGGTTCAGCATGGTTGTTTGGAAGTGTTGAAGGGAGAGGCAGCCATGGACGTTGCGTTAACAGAAAAAGAAAAGACGGACATGATTGAGAAAGTGCACAATGTAATATTGTTGATCCTTGGTGATAAGGTTCTTCGACAGGTGTCGAAAGAGACTACAACATCGGGATTATGGATGAAACTTGATAGTTTGTACATGGCCCAATCTCCGGTGAATCGACTCTACCTAAAGCAAGCTTTGTATTCATTCAAGATGAGTGAAGACAAAGTGTTGGCTGAGTAGTTGGATATGTTCAACAAGCTGATTCTTGATCTTGAAAATATTGATGTGAAGATCGATGATGAAGATCAAGCATTGTTATTGTTGTGTGCTTTGTCTAGAACACATATTCACTTCAAAGAAACTCTCTTGTATGGAAGGGAGTCCCTGACCTTTGAAGAAGTTCAATTAGCCTTGTATTCTAAGGACTTGGATGAACAAAAGGAGCATAAACCTTCGACGGTGGGCGAAGGTTTGGCCGTTAAGGGAAAATTCTTGCGAAAGGATGGTAAGTTCGATAAGAAGAAAGGTAAAAGTCAACAGAAATCTTATAGTGGCGAAACATCTGGCATTCAATGTTATCACTGTAAGAAGGAGAGTCACATAAGAAAGGTGTGCCTTGAATGCTTGAAATATCATGGAGGTAATGGCAACGTAGCCATTGTGGTTTCAAATGGCGACTCGATAAAAGAGTAGATTATAGATTCAAGTTACACTTGGCACATAACTCCAAACAGAGAATTGTTCGAGGAGTTATGTGATCAAGATGGTGGATCTGTGCTACTGGGAAACAACAAATCTTGCAAAATTGCAGGTATTGGATCTGTGAGATTCAAGCTTCATGATGACTCAATAAGGTTATTGACTAAAGTCAGGTACATACCTGACTTGAAGAGAAATTTGATTTCTCTTGGTGAATTCGACAGAAAATAATATATTTTTCAAGGAGAGAAAAGTATCCTAAGAGTCATGAAGGGGTCGAAGGAAGTCTTGAGAGGCGTGAAGAAACAAGACTTGTTTACCCTTGAGGCTGAGGTTGTAAGTGGTTTGACAAATGTTGCATCCACGAAATCTGTGTCGAAGACAGAATTGTGGCAGATGAGATTGGGCCATGGTAGCGAAAGAGGCCTGGTCGAGTTAGGGAAGCAGAACCTGCTAGGAGGTGACAAAGTCGAAAAGTTGGAGTTTTGTGAATATTGTATATTTGGTAAATCTTGTAGGGCGAAGTTTAACAAAGGCAAGCAAATAACACATGGATCCCTGGATTACATGATGATCTTTGGGGGCCTGCAAGGAATCCTTCACACTCAGGTGCAAGGTATTTTCTATCCATCGTTGATGACTATTCCAGAAAGCTATGGGTATTCATTCAGAATAGGAAAGATGAAACTTTTGAGAATTTCAAAAGTTGGAAGATTCTGGTCGAAACTCAAACTGGCAGAAAGGTTAAGAGGTTGAAAACCGACAATGGCCTTGAATTTTGCAACGAAGCGTTCGACAGTTACTGTGTTGAGTCTGTGATTGCAAGGCATAAGACTGTAGCAGGTAATCCTCAACAAAATGGCTTAGCTGAGAGATTCAATTGAAAAATCCTTGAAAGGGTTAGATGCATGTTAGTTAGTGCTGGACTGAAGAATGTGTTTTGAGCGGAAGCTGTTTCAACAACAGCTTACCTGATAAATAGATGTCCCTCGAATGCCTTGGGAATGAAGACACCTGAAGAAGTTTGGTCGGAACATCCACCTAGTCTCGACAAACTGAGATTATTTGGCTGTGTGGCTTATGCTCATATTAGGCAAGATAAGGATGAACCTAGAGCTCTGAAATGCATATTCATGGAATACTCTGAAGGAGTAAAAGCTTATAGGCTATAGTGCCTAGAGCCAGGTCACGGGAGGTGTGTCACTAGTCGAGATGTAGTTTTCAAATTAAGCAGAGGTGGCTTTCAAGAATACTGATGATGTTGACGAAGTGCTGGAACAGGGAAAGATTCCTGTTGAGGTAGAGCATGTTGATGCTGAATTGCGTACCCCAGATGAAGTAGAAGAAGATGCAGAAGATGTTGTCGAAGATGATGAGACTGATAATGAGTACCTGATAGCAAGAGACAGGTTGAAGAGAGTCATCAAGCCACCTCAAAGACTTGGGTATGCAAATCTTATAGCTTATGCCTTAATCTTTGAAAGTGAGGTTCTAGATGAAGAACCTAGAGACTATAAGGAAGTTATGAGGAGTCGAAAGAAGACTGAATGGATGAAGGTCATGGATGATGAGATGAAATATCTTCATGATACAAACACCTGGGAACTGATCAAGAAACCTGCTGGAGCCAGGTTAGTCAGTTGTAAATGGATTTTCAAAGTTAAGGAAAGAATTGAAGGAGTGGCGTCGAAGAGATACCAGACAAGATTGGTTGTTAGGGGGTTCACTTAGAAAGAAGGTATTGACTTCAATGATGTGTTCTCTCCTGTTGTGAAGCACAAATTCATTCGAATGTTGCTTGCCATAGCGATACAGTTTGACCTTGAACTTGAACAAATGGATGTGAAGACTGTGTTCTTGTATGGTGACTTAGATGAAACAATCCTTATGAGGCAACTTGAAGGGTATGTGGAGAAAGGGAAGGAAGATTATGTGTGCAAGCTGAATAGATCCTTATATGGACTGAAAAAATCTCCTCGATAGTGGAATAGGAGATTCGATAAGTTCATGGCACACATAAGTTTCATCAGACGTCAGTTTGACCACTGTGTTTACTTCAAATTTCGACCGGGTAATTCATTTTTTATTTTGTTGCTCTATGTGGATGATATTCTAATAGCAAGCAACAATGTCGAAGATGTAATGAGGGTGAAGGATGAACTCAATAAGGAGTTCGACATGAAGGATCTGGGAGTTGCGTCTAGGATTCTTAGGAATGAGACAATTTAGTGGAATTATCATATTTTGCATGTCATACCTTTTTATTTTTCTTCTTTTGATGAGCGGAGAGACAAAGGTTGACGGATTCGTCTTCGTCACTAGAGCTATCATCCTCGGATGACTTGCTATCGCTTTTCCATGCGATGTAAGCTCTCCTTGGCTTAGCTTGCTTCTTGTGTGACCGACTTGTTTCCTTTCCTTTGTCCCTTTTCATTAAGGGACAATCCGGGTTGTAGTGTCCGGCTTTTCCGCAGTTATAGCACAACCCTATTGCTTTACTCCCTTTATTGTTGTCATTCTTGGAATATCTTGATTGTTTTTGAAAGTTGACTAGATTCTTCTTAGATTGTTGGATACCATTCTTCTTGACGTGGCAATTGTATTGCTTCACAAACAACCCCATATCCTCACTCTTTTCGTCATCTTCGTCATCACTCGTATTGCAATCACCCAGCTCTTTTTCGTGGTACTTTGAACAAGAAGCCTTTAGAGCTATGGACTTCGTTTCTGTATTTTTTGTTTTCTCCTTCTTTTCCTTTTTCTCATATTGCTCTAGACTAAGAAGCACTTGCTCGTGGTTTTGAAGCTTTCCAAAAAGTATTGTAAGGTCCAAAATCATAAGATCGTTTGCTTCCTTTATGGCAGTTACTTTTGGTTGACATTCCCTGGTAAGACATCTTAAAATTTTGTTAGTAGCAACATCATTGACAACTGGCCTACGAAGTGAATATAGTCTATTGATAAGATGAGAAAATCTCTTTTGCATGTCAGTAGTGGTTTCCCCTTGCTCCATGTGAAAGAGATCAAACTCTTGTGTTAAGGTATTGATTCTCGCTAGTTTAATATCATTGGTTCCCTCACGAGCAACTTGCAATGAGTCTCACATAGCCTTAGCAGTCAAACAATGGGAAACCCTATAGTATTCGTCAACTCCCAAGGAGGAAATCAGAATATTTTTGGCTTTTCAATCGTAATTATACTTCTTCTCGTCATCATCATTCCATTGTGCTTCAGGTTTAGGCACAATCATATTATTTTCATCGGTCATGGTTATTTTCATAGGTCTGTTCAAAATAACATTCCATATCTTTCTGTCAATGAAATTTCCCCTCTGAAACATTGAAATTTAAGAGGTTACTTTAAAAATATATATATAAAATAGTGTAACTAGTAGAGGGATATTAAAAAGATTACATAGAGCACATCAATTAAATGACATATTTTTGCTTATAAAAAGAAATTAAATGACATATTTTAGTATCAAACTTACAGGAATATTTTATGTATTATGAAAGTCTTCCAATATTTTTTCATTTAACTGAACTTTTAAATTTTGATAATCATCAGATAAGAAGTGTGTCTAAAGCGCAATTGGAGTTACTGGAAGAGGTTGTTCCTGATGTAAGTATTCTAATTTGTTTTGTTACATATAAATTACATACACAATCAAAATGAACATATGAATTAAATTCAATAATTGAGCAATTTCATTTTGGTAAAAAAACATGAAAAGCTATTTCTTTTTTTTTTTCTTCTTCTTTTTTAGCACCTTGAAACCAACTTGAACCATTTTTATGTATTACTTATTTGTGTACCACTTTATGTGCAGCATGCAGAGATGAATGCTAGACCTGTGCAACTCCTAAATGGAAGAGAAATACAACTATATGATTAAAACTAGGGAATTAATTGACCACATATTAATATTTTGTGGCAATATTATGATACAAGTTCTTATTTTCTTGTGCTACGTTTTTATCAAGTACTTCTTCCTTCCTAAGGTAACCTAAACAATGTTTTTTTAAGTTGTTTCTAAACTTACATTATGAATAATAAAAACATTTTATTATTGTAAGTTATATTATATTAATTTTAATACTTTTTGGATAAATTACTCAGATTTTTCAAAGACCACAACTAAAATCCCTCTAAACACTACTTATATATATATATATATATATATATATATATATATATATATATATATATATATATATATATATATATATATATATATATATATATATATATATATATATATATATATATATATATATATATATATATATATATATATATATATATATATATATATATATATATATATATATATATATATATATATATATATATATATATATATATATATATATATATATATATATATATATATATATATATATATATATATATATATATATATATATATATATATATATATATATATATATATATATATATATATATATATATATATATATATATATATATATATATTATAGGTGTTTTTCATTTTTTTTTATTGTAAATTTCATATAACCTCCTCTATTCATAAATATAATCATTGTGATATATGAGAAAGTGACACGCTTCAGATTTTCACACCTGGAATTTTATATTTATTTTGTTAAAAAATAGTGTATTTCTTTAATTTCTATTTGTAAATAAAAATTAAACACCTATCACCACAATCAATATAAAGAACCATAGTCAAATATAAATGACATTTCACCGCGTTTATTTTTGTCAATCGTGATAAAATATACTACCTATAAAAGCTAACTAATATTAATTCAGATCACAAATCGCGTTGAAAGAAAACCTTAATTTCTCTCGCCTTATCTCAATCTCTCAAAACTCAAATTTAACTTCTCCATCTATTATGAATTAAGGAAAAGTTTCATGAATCTTTGCAACACTAAAGTAGCTCATTTCTTTATCTTAGTTCTTCATGTATCTTTTCAATGAAAGGTATGCTCGTGAAACATTCGACGAGTTAATGTTATTGTTGTTCAAAATTTTTGTCTTGTTTTTCTTGTTCATAATATACGTGAAATATTGGTTTATTATTTTTTTGTTGTTAAGATGATATTGTAGTTTTTGTAGAGATTAGTAAATGATTTAAGTTATTGTTGAAGTATTTTGTAGTTATTATTATGTTGTGCTTTCGTTGATAAATGTTGTTGTTTGTGTTACTGTAGATATTCTTTATTAGGTGTGTTGATATTTTTGTGGAGGAATGTTGTTGTTTTATTAAGATTACTTATTGTTTATGTTGAAGTATGCTGATGTTTTTGTTGATAAATAGTGTTGTGTGTATTATTGTATATGTTTTTTTATTAGGTATGTTGATGTTTTTGTGGAGGTGTGTTATTTTATTAAGGTTACTTGTTGTTTGTTGTTAAGAACAAACTTCCTTGAGTTATAGGACAAGGTAACCTCCTGAATTCTATAATAACTAGTGAAATATTTTCTGCTTTATTTCTCATTCTACTGCTCTTTAAATAGCAGCTCAATTACAGAAAAGATAGATTCTCACAATCAATCCAACGGATATCCTAAATTGTAGGGATTGATAGTGGGTACTGCATAGATTTGCTACTAACGGTAATGACAGAAATTGGTAAGATATTTGGTGAGCTGTAATTCTTCTAGAATCCTAGGATAGTACAGCTGTTAAAACTAATTTATTCATAATTGCTGAGATATTTGGGCCTTGTCTTGATCTTGTAGGTCTTCCTCCTATGTTGGGCTGGGCTGCAATGTTGGAATCTTCTGCTTGTTCTACACTGCTGTTGTTGTTAGTAATATGGGTGTTAACATTACCGCTGCCTGGGAAAATCACCTTGTCCTCAAGGTGATAAGTATCAGAAATGTGGGACCAAGTTTCCCAGCTAGTGTCTTCCGGATTAAGACCTTGCCATTGGATCAGAACCATAGGAGTGGGGGGGTCTGTTGAGGTGTCCCTTTTTGAGTCCAGTATGGATAGAGGTGTTATGATGGGATGATTGTTGTGGGATGTAGGTGGTAAAGCAGGGGAAGAGGAAGTGATTGGACCATGATGAGGTTTGAGAAGAGAACAGTGGAATACAGGGTGTATTTTAGAGGATTCTGGCAGTGCTAGGCGATAGGCAACAGGTCCGATTTGTTCTGTAATTTTGAAAGGGCCATAGTATCATTGAGATAGCTTGGTGTATGAGGAAGTGTGAACGGATTTCTGACGGTAAGGGCGGAGTTTGACGTAGAACCAGGAGTCCACTTTGAAGGATACATCGCGCCGTTTAGTGTCTGCATAAAGTTTCATTCGTGTTTGGGCTTTGGCAAGGGTATTTTGTAGTTTGGTGATGAGTAATTGTCTGGATGTGAGGAGTGAATCTACTGCCTCGACGATAGAAGATCCTAATAGATAGTGACGAATGTTGGGGGGAGGTTTCCCAAAAGTGATCTCAAAAGGTGAGTATCCAGTGGATGAGTGAATGGAGGTGTTATATGACCATTCAGCAAGGGCGAGGTATGTATACCAATGGTTGGGCTGTTTGTGCATGAATGCTCTAAGGTATTGTTCCAGGACTCGGTTGAAAACTTCTGTCTGCCCATCGGTTTCGGGGTGGTATGCAGTACTCATTCGAAGTGTTGTACCATAGAGTTTGAAGAGTTCCCTCCAGAAGCGACTAATGAAAACAGGGTCGCGGTCTGAGACTAAACACTTAGGAAAACCATGATGTTTACACACGATATACATGAATAGAGTGGCAATTTTGAAAGCCGTGAAGTGAGTAGGTAGGGTGCCTAAGTGGACACCTTTTGAAAATCTATCCACCACGACAAGTATGACTGAGAAACCGTGTGAGTTGGGTAATCCGGTGATGAAATCTAAGGATAAGTCTTCCCAAATGGCAGAAGGAATGGTGAGTGGTTGAAGGAGACCGGCTGGTTTCTTGGTGATGTGTTTGATTTGTTGACAGGTGGAACAGTTGGTGACGAAGGTTTACACGCTGTTTTTAAGGCCTTCCCAGAAGAAATTGGATTTGAGGCGTGCAAGGGTTTTGGTGATGCCCATGTGTCCTCCTAAAGGAGTAGAATGCAACTCTTCTAATAGTTGTGTGCAGAAGGGACTGTCTCGGTCCAGCCAGATACGGTTTTTGTATAGGATAAGACCTTGGTGTATGGTGTGGTTTGGGTGGGATGATGGGTTGTTTCGTATCTCATGAAGTAGTTTGTGGAAGGTTGGACTAGTTTGAAGTGATTTGCGAAGATGGTCGAGAAAAAGGAAGTGGGGAATAGAGAAAGAGAGATGCGTACCTGGGCCTTCTGGAGCTCGTGATAGTGTGTCGGCGACTACGTTACTCTTTCCAGATTTATATTGGATTGAATAATCATAGCCGAGAAGTTTGGCGAGGTATTTGTGTTCTTCAGGAGTTTGAATAACTTGAGAAAGAAGTTCTTTGAGTCTCTTATGATCAGTAAAGATGGTGAATTGATGTCCCAATAGGTATTGTCTCCACTTTTTAACTGCGGCAGTAATGGCGTGAAGTTCCATAACATATGTGGAGGATCGTTGTAATTTATTACAGAAAGGCTGACTGAAGAAGGCAATGGGGTGTGAATTTTGCATGAGAACAACACCCATAGCACTTCCTGAAGCGTCGATCTCGATATCAAAAGGAATGGAAAATTTTGGTAAAGCTAGAGTGGGGGTTTGTGTCATGGCAAGTTTGAGGTTATCAAAAGATCTTTGGGCTTCTGGTGACCAGATGAAGGCGTCCTTGCGAAGTAAGGTTGTGAGAGGTGCGACTATAGAAGCGTAACCCTTGACAAATTTTCTGTAAAAACCAGTTAGACCAAGGAAACCTCGTAGGGATTTGATGGATTTGGGTTGAGGCCATTCAAGCATAGCTTGGATCTTCGAAGGTTCGGGTTGGACTCCATTCTCAGAGATGATGTGTCCAAGGTAAACAAGTTGACGCTGAGCAAAGGAGCATTTGGATTGCTTGAGGAAAAATTTGCCTTCGAGTAATTTAGCGAAGACTTGCTCTAGGTGTATGAGGTGAAGTTCGAGGGAAATTTTATAGACGAGTATATCATCGAAGAAAACTGCGACAAACTTGCGAAGGAAAGGTTGCAGAAGCTCATTCATAGCTGCTTGGAATGTGGATGGGGCGTTGCAAAGCCCAAAAGGCATTACGCGGTATTCGTAATGGCCTTGGTGTGTTCGAAAGGCAGTTTTGTCGATGTCTGATTCGTGCATTTTGATTTGGTGAAACCCTTGGCGTAAATCCAGTTTTGAGAACCATGAAGCACCACCAAGTTCATCAAGCAATTCGTCTATGGTGGGCATCGGAAAACGGTCACGGATAGTGATGGCGTTAAGGGCCCTGTAGTCCACACAGAAGCGCCATGTTCCGTCTTTTTTCTTAACAAGTAGAACAGGGGAGGAGAAGGGGCTGCGGATGGGTTGTATGAGTTGGTGATGGAGCATATCTTTGACCTGTTGTTCAATTTCATTTTTTTGGGAGAAAGGGTAGTGGTAAGGTTTAACGGAGACGGGTGAAGAAGAAGGACGTAAGGTAATACAGTGGTCTGTGTTTCGTGAAGGTGGTAA
The DNA here is from genome assembly GCA_963859935.3 of Lathyrus sativus. Taxonomy (NCBI): domain Eukaryota; kingdom Viridiplantae; phylum Streptophyta; class Magnoliopsida; order Fabales; family Fabaceae; genus Lathyrus; species Lathyrus sativus. The sequence goes on from OZ012740.1 coordinate 419,159,156, forward strand.
GGTAGGAGTATGGTTGAAGATGGGTGAGTGTTTCATGATTAGTTCGTTGATGGGTGTAATATGGTGGGTATTAGGCTCTGGGTCGGGTTGTAGGATTTGGATGTGGAAAAATTCAGAGGCTGAATTAGTTTGAACACATCGTTTGAGTTGGTGGGATGAGATGGATAGTGGGCCTGGATTGGCATCAACTTTCAAGAGGATGTTGGTGTTGTTGTAAGTAAATGAGAGGGTAAGGGAGGTGTAGTCCATAAGGACTAGGCCCAGAGATTTGAGCCATGGGGCCCCAAGGATAATGTCTGCGCCACTGAGAGGTAGAACGTAGAAATCAACAATGAAGGGGTGGGATTGAAGCAATAGTGACACGTCGTTGCACAGCTGTTGGCATTCCAAGAGTTGACCGTTACCCACCATGACTTTCAGTTTGTTCACAGGGGATGATGGTAAATTAAGAAATTTGGCTATTCTACTCTGTATAAAGTTGTGGGTACTGCCTCCATCGATGAGTACGGTAACGACATGATTAGCAATTTGTCCTAGTATACGAATGGTGGCGGTGGCGGCGGAACCAGAAAGGGAGTGGAAGCTGATTTGGCCATCGAGATTGTCAACGGTTGTTAATGAGTTGTCTGGGTCATTGGTTATGGTAATGGGTGGCTCGGTTGTTTCTGGGGAGGAATCTAGATCGGGGTCGTCAGAGACAAGTAAGAAGAAACGGCCTTTACATTTATGGCCTGGAATAAATGTTTCCTCGCAATTGTAACAAAGTCCCTTTTCTCGCTGGTTCGTCATTTCTTCTGGTGATAGTTTTTTGAATTGGAGGCGTGGTTGTGTGGGAACAGGGTTAGAGGTGTTGGAAAGTGTAGTTGTGGACGAGTTGTTTGGTGGGTATGAAGTTTTGTGTTTAAAACCGCGGCGGCGTTCATCTATCTTGTCTTCCTGGATTTTTGCTAATGCGGTGGCTTGGGAAAGATTATTAGGTTGAAGGGCTTGAACCTCACGGCGGATCTCCAGAGAGAGGCCAGAGATAAAGCAGCTGAGGATAAATGGAGGTGGGAGGCCAACGATTCGGTTAGCGAGTCGCTCGAAATCGTTGAGGTATTGATTAAGTGTTCCGCATTGGGTGAGTTTGAAGAGGGATTGACTGGGGTCGTCATAGTAGCTTGGGGCGAAACGAACTTCAATGGCGTGTAGGAGTTCGAACCAGGTGGTAATGAGTCCGTTCCAAAACATGTATTGGTACCAGCTTAATGCTGAACCTTCCATGTAGAATGACGCGACGGTGAGTCTTTCTTCATATGGTGTTCTGTGATAGTCGAAGAATTGGTTGATTTTGAAAATCCATCCCATGGCGTCAGAGCCATTGAAACGGGGAACTTCGAGTTTTATGTGAGGACGAGGATGTGGTGGTGGTGTGGGTGCTTGTGGAGGAGGTGGGGGTTGTGTAGTAAGGGTAGCGAGTTGGTTAAGGATTAAATTAACTTTTTCGGATAAGTCGTCCAAACGTTCCGCATTTGTGGGACGTGCTGCCATGGAAAGGTGAAGGGAGGATCAATTGAAAGCACCAAATTGTTAAGAGCAAACTTCCTTGAGTTATAGGACAAGGTAACCTCCTGAATTCTATAATAACTAGTGAAATATTTTCTGCTTTATTTCTCATTCTACTTCTCTTTAAATAGCAGCTCAATTACAGAAAAGATAGATTCTCACAATCAATCCAACGGATATCCTAAATTGTAAGGATTGATAGTGGGTACTGCATAGATTTGCTACTAACGGTAATGACAGAAATTGGTAAGATATTTGGTGAGATGTAATTCTTCTAGAATCCTAGGATAGTACAGCTGTTAAAACTAATTTATTCATAATTGCTGAGATATTTGGGCCTTGTCTTGATTCTTGTAGGTCTTCCTCCTATGTTGGGCTGGGCTGCAATGTTGGAATCTTCTGCTTGTTCTGCACTGCTGTTGTTGTTAGTAATATGGGTGTTAACATTTGTGTTGAAGTATATTGATGTTTTTGTTGATAAATATTGTTGTTTGTGTTATTGTAGATGTTTTTATTAGGTATGTTTTTGTGAATGTATGTTTTTGTTTTATTAAGATTAGTTATTGTTTATGTTGAAGTATGTTGATGTTTTTATTGATAAATATTGTTGTGTTATTGTAGATATTTTTTATTAGATATGTTGATATTTTTGTGGAGGTATGTTGCTATTTTATTAAAGTTAGTTGTTGTTTATGTTGAAAAATATTGATGCTTTTGTCGATAAATATTGTTGTTTGTGTTATTGTTAATGTTATTCTTTGTACACTACAACTTTCATTTCGTTCGGCCAACATGTCATACAAGATGAGTTTATTATATCGTATGTGGTTTGAGTGTGTTACTAATTTATTTGTAAAGCAATTAATATTTTTAAAAATGAACTAGTAGTGAACTAGAAGCATTGAAACAAGTTCAAAATGGTAAAGAGAAAAATGCGGATAATGAATTGTATAAAGTTCGTACAACATTTATTAGTGTAATTTGTTCTTATAATATAATTTAATTTTTCATATTATTGATTTCTAAATAAGAATAAATGGTTATATGTTTAGTGAGCAGTTAATGAAATAAGAAATTCACAAGTTATATAATAAACTCAAGTATACATATCCTTATAGTTGGAACCTATAATCGTGGTGATAAGTTGTTCGCTAAGTATTTCACAACATTGGTAGGAACAATCATGGTGAAATTTAGAAATCTTCCAAGATGCTGACGTTGGATTTCGAACCCATGACCTCAACCTTTTATTACGTTTGTTTTATACAATCGTAGTGATATTTTACGCGCGAGATGTGTTTTTACCACGATTGTCAGCTCGTTGTAGTAAATAGGAACATACTACCACACCATTCGTTATCACAATTGTGAGATCCTAAACCTCAATAAATTTTTTTTTATAATATATCATACTTCGTAGAACAAGTCATTATAAAATAAAAAAGGGTATCAAATTAATATAGATAATATGAAAAGTTATTATAAATGAGTACTATGATCAAAAACTAATAATTTTAAAATATGAATCTCGACCCTGCGTCACAATATCAGAGTGTTATTACAAGTAAACAAACTTGCTGACTTAATAGTTAAACAAAACATAAACATAAAAAAAAATTAATGAAGTGGTCGGCTACACCATCTTTCATAAAGCACTGCAAATGGCTACTCCTCAGTCTCGTCATGAGAATACTTGACATATATTCACATTGGAAAACACAGAAATGTTGGAGTGAGAATATCTTCTATAAAATACATGGCATAATAATAGTAAGGACAACATAATCACGATATATCACAATTACGCAATTCATACTACATTACATAGAATCATACAACATTACGTAGTCCACACATAACTACTTATGAAATACACTTATCCTCTGCTCCCATACATGTGGTACTCTCACTGAGCTTAGGGTTTATTTTCCTTAATTCTAATAGTTTTGAAAAATAGATGAGCTACGTCCATAGACATGCAATGTCTAAAAATATATGTGAACTACATACGCAGGGCAACATTCTTCATTAAACTCTACTTTATAGGAGTATATAATATCTATTTTATACTACTTAATTTATTTTTCTTTTCTAATTAGTATATATATCCTCTGCTTTACTATTAAAAAAGAAACTTGAAAACAAAGAAGCGAATTCCATACTTTTTATATGAAGTACTTTGCTTAACTTCACATGCCTTATTTGTCTTTGGCGGTATTTATCATCCATTTTTGAGACACTCTTGAATAATATAAGGTATGGAATGAGTAAAATAAATAAGTTGACTAATGAAGCTTCTGAAACTGGTTGAATTTTGAAGAGCAGTTCCGAAACTAGGAGCCATTGGTATGGTTTAGCACCTAGAATGTCTGTTTCTTCTAACAAATCAAGACAATATTTTGTTTGGCTAATGAAATACCTCTGTCCAAATTACCATGAAGACATGTAATGTTTATCTCAAATTGGTGTAGAAAACATGTTTATGGGGTTGCAATAGATAGAATAAGTTTAAATTGTTTTAATTTCAACTACTGGACCGAATGTTTCATGGTAATTTAAACCCTATGTATGAATGAAACCTTTGTAAACCAAATGAGTTTTGTATCTTTTTATTGAACCATTTACATAATTTTTTAGTTTAATGATCCATTTGTAGGTAATATGTTTTGTATTTTAAAGGGAAGTAGTTAAATCTTAAGTATTCTTCTTAACAGATGTTAATTACTTTTGAATAGCTTGTTGCCTTAGTCTTTGGAACAAACTGACAATCTCTTTACAACTGTCATCAATTTCTATTATGCACTTGTAACATAAGATATGATTAAAATGAATCTTATCAAGGAAGCCACTGAATTTAAAGAATCACATGAAGAAGTTTTGAGAAAGCATCTTGAAAGTAGATTAGAATCAGTTGTTAACTCATATGAAGTTATCTAGTTTGCTCAAAAATTCTTTAATAGCTGCAAAAGGGATGCCACTATTGAAGATAGGGCTGGAACAAGCAAAGATGTTTATTCTGAAGCAGAAGAGGTAGAGAAAACTACTAAAGAGAAAGAAGACTTCAGAAGTTTTGAGAATAAGAATCTAGATGACACTAGTAGAAATACAGAAGCGGCAGATGGATTCGTCTCACTTGCCACTAGATCAGGTACTGAGGCTGAACTCCAAATTGATTCTAATCTAAACACTTCACTGAGAAAGTCTCCTAAACCCTCACCCCCTGAATCCAATCAAGTTTCCGCTATGTCCATTATTCCTCTAAATATTGACTTTTTCTTACTAAAAACTTCAACTTCAACACCAAAACAAATCAATGAATTTCTAATTTAAATCATCCAATAAATTGATGCTTATATTCAAACTGATCTTACTTCATTAGTTCCCGATGAAACTAGAAGCGGTCTGGATGCTAAACCCCTCAACATTTCCTCACCTTCTAGCAGTTTCACCAAAACCATCTCATATCATCATGTTCAGGACCTTCCCTCTGACATTCCTGAACATGTTGTATCTGAGCAACCAACTGAAAACAATGACCAAACTATTGTCTCACCTCAAATCCACTAAATATCTGATCAACACAAATCTCCATCGACTAATGCTCTAGAAAATAATACCATATATGAGTTTATTCCTAAAAATCAGAAAACCACATCTGAACATATGACCAATCACCAACCCTTACCCAATCATGTACTTTCTCGGTTAGAAGTCTTCAAGACTGGACTATTTGATGAAGCAAAAGCGCTTGTGGAAGAAGGATTTTCACCCACTAACTCTATAGCTTTCAATGGCAAATGAGAAAGATTCATAAGAATGTCAATCTGATCATTGAAGAACGTAAAGATTTCTCTACTAAGGAAGTTGGTGTGTCTAGTCAAAGGCAACTACAGAGTCTTGAAGCTAAAGTAATCACAGTTGTTGAACGACAAGAAGATATGAGAAATCATATGACTACCAATCAAGTCTTAGTGGATGCTAAATTCAAATTCGTGGTTGAGAAGCAAGAAGGATTTGGTTCTGACCTAAGGGCAATCAGAGAATTATTGAAGAAATCTTAGGCCTAAGATTTAGAACCTGCTTATATGTTTTTATGATTGTTGTTAAATCTTGTTGTTTGGATTGATTCTGTTTACTGTTTATCATGTTATATCTATGAATTTTCATGTTTGTGCTCTTATGATTACTCTATTTAATTTATGTTTGTTATTTTTCTTTAATATCTCTAAAAGTACTATGAGATTTGCTCTTGCTGGCGAAGTTAAGTTTTGAAATGATTCAAAGGAAAATTTTCATTAAATAAATTACATTTGTAGAGACTTGACAGTACAATAAACTTGTCTATTTCTAGCCTTATTTATCACTTCAGTCATCTCTCTCTGTGTTGCTTAAATATTCTCTCCAGTATCGATCTGCATCCTCATCTTCAGCTAAAGAATATTCAGATGCATTCTTGTGCTTCTTTGATTCTGAAATTTCATCTCTATAGATAGCCAATCTGGTTTGAATATGTAACACCCCACTTCCCAAATTAAATAAAATATAAACATTATAAATAAACATCAGAGTTTTCCCCAAAATAGTGGGATATCACATCACCAAATTTTTATAAAAATACTTTATTAATTATTCTCAAAAATAATACAGTGGAAAACATTATTCCAACATTCTCGGCCATCCGCCAAATTTCGTAAAATCTTTATTATTATAATTCACAAAAAAAAAGTGATACGTCACAGGATTACAATAAGTTTGACATAAAACAATTAAAACACCCATATCCCGTGTTACGTATCAGAGCATCCTAGACTCGACTGGCACACCACCATCCAAGCTATCTAAGTACCTGGATTATCTGTACTTCCGGAGAAGCACAGACACAACAACAACCAAGGGGTGAGAAAACATGATCAAAAATATATTGGTAATGTAATACATGTAAACAAGGTAGTAAAACACACCAACACACCAATATTCACCCCAACAACTCCATATAACGAACCTACTGTTCAAATTACAATATAACATATTATAATGCAAATATGCAACTCAACACCATGCATGCGGTACCGACTCATTGGTTCATTCAATCGAACCTGGATAGATCACTTACGCTCCTCCTGAGACATGATCTATCCCCCACCATTCTCCACCAAGGAGTACGGATGAATCACTTACGCTCCTCCTGAGACATGATTCATCCCACCAAACCATGATATGCACACACCAATGCATAACTATCATATTTAGGCACACTAAGTGCACACGATCCTCCTGATCATATCATCATACATCAATGCATATATGTGTAGATATATTACACCAACACCATATAAATCAATCGGATAGTAAATAAATTCATACTATAACACCATATATAACCACATCCCAACACCCCGGAACACACAATCCTACTGATCACTACATACATATACGTTAACCAATTGTTCACCAACAATATCAAGGAAAACGAGTACCATCACCAAGTAAACAAGTTCATACTTTATCACCAAGATATAAACACGTCCCACCACTCGGGAATACACGATCCTACTGATCACTACACCATGCTCCGCATGATTCATACACCAACTAATTATCCATTTAAATAATTAGTAACGGAAATCACATACTATCACCGAGTACTCACTCTATAACACTCAATCATCTCCCCTATAATCAACAAAGTCCAAGGGCACTACACTCTTAGCGCACACAGTATAACAGCATAGAAAAACCCCATTCTGCTACGCTCGCTACACCCTCGCTAGGCGAGCTCCCAGTGAATGCTCGCTACCTGTTCGCTTAGCAAACCTCCTCGCAAAGGCAAACAGAACCTACTAGACTCACTCGCTACCTCACTCGCTAGGCGAGCACCTAGCGAACGCTCGCTGCCTTCTCGCTAAGCGAAGTGCTAGCGAGTTGCCTGCGACTTCTCAAGTTCTCACAGTTCAGAATTCTCACTCTTCTCTGATTCAAGCCTATTCTATAACATCCACTTCCTATACTATCCGTATTACGACCAATGCATATTAGGCTTATCAATCTTCCTATAATTCTACTCCAGATCAACATTACGGCACACTACCGACACTTTAGAGTTACTCTGAACCTTACTCAAACCAAACCAACACCAACAGTCAATCAACAATGGCAACATCAAACATTCGTACATCATCATATACATATTATTCCAAAGTCATCACTTAAACAATCTATCGACACATCAAAAAGGTCACACAGAACTTCCCTAAAACCGTAAACCCAACCTATACGCCAAATTAACCAAAAACAACAATTCACCAACACTCAACATATTTCAATCCATCAACATCAACATAACTCAACAATCAATAGCATGTCAATATAAAACTTCATCAACGATACATTCCTACGGGGTTAAGGAATCCCCACTACCCTATACATGTATATACCATTCCCAATCAAGTTTCTCCCCCCTTACCTTGTTAATCGGTTGATCGATGAAATTCTTCCTGGATTTGGTCTCTTGGCCTCCTCTTTTCTTTCCGTTCTTCGTTCCCTTTTTCCTTCGTTCTTCTCACTTCTCTCGTTCTTTCCTCTTCTCTCTTTCTATCGCTCTATCGTGTTATTTTCTCTAATACTTCCCCATCCCTTCATATTCTATTTTCCTTTTTATTTCCTATCCCAATAATAATAATAACTAATAAAAATAATATAATAATAATAATAATAATAACTAATAAAAATAACATAATAATAATAATAATAATAATAATAATAATAATAATAATAATAATAATAATATTATTATTATTATTATTATTATTATTATTATTATTATCACACCAATTTCCCACGATCTATGGTAATCCCTTTTCTCTCTATTCCAACTTTTCTAATATCTCCTTGCTACCCCTTCATATTTCCTTCCTCACGGTTTCTATCATGACTTTTCATATTTCCATTCTAACTTCCCAATAACCCTTCCACCTCTTATTTTACTTATTTCAACCACTAATATTCCCAATAATAATTCTAATATAATAATTATAATAATCATTATAATAATAATAATAATAATATAATATAATACTATTATAATATCATAGTAATATTCAACATAATAATAATAATAGTAATACACCCAACAATAATTATAATTATAATAATAATAATACTAATGATAATAATAACAATTATATTAATACTAATAATAAAATAATATGAATAATAATAATCTTAATATTAATAATACTAATATAATATTACTAATATTAATAATACTAATCATAATAATACTATTAATAATAATAATAATAATATTATTATTATTATCTCACCAAAATAATAATAATAATAATAATAATAATAGTAATAATATTATTATCTCACCAAAATAATAATAATATTAATAATACTAATAAATATAATAATATATAATAATAATACCCCCACCAATATTACTATTATTCATTATATTATCATATTCACACCAAAAATCATAATAATATAATAACTATATTAATAATAATATTATATTCTCCATATTAATAATATTACTACAAATATTAATAATAATCATGAATATAATAATAATAATAATAATAATAATAATAATATTAATACCACCACCAATATTACTATTATTTCTTATATTATTATAAACTCACCAAATTACCACCAATGATCTCCCATCTCAGGGACACCCACCAAACATCATCAAATACACCCTACCAAAGGGCACATCAACATATAATATTTAAAATAATAATAAAATGACTAAATAATTAAAATGGGTGTTACAGAATACGCTTCTCTTCCTTCAGTTTCTGGCTTTCCTTTGCTGCAATTGCAAGATGTTACACAGAATGTTCCCTTATGGTCAAACTTCTGTCTTTTGTTGTTTCAACCTTCTTCAGTAAATTATTTTCTCCTGCATAACCATGTTGCATATTTCTGAGAGGCATGTAGCTATGAGTTTCTCTTTTCATATCTAACTCTTTCTTGAAATTATTTCGTATGAACTGGATGAACACTTAAGATCTCTAAAAATTGATATACTTTTATAGTATGTTTTAAGTAGTCAGTCAAGTACCTTCATGTACCAACCATCTTTGACCGTCTTAGAAATCATTTCTACTTGGTTATTACTGCTTTAAGCCCTACAAAGTATTTTTTTAACCGTCTAGGGAGCTTTAAATGCATCTCTGCCTTTCGTAGTACTTTACTCATTTTGATGTGACAAAAGGGGGAGAAATATTGAAGTATTTAAATTGTTGTTATCCATTTTAATTTGATTATATTTCTCGAGTAAACAATTTTAACCCCTCTTTTACATTGATCAAAGAGGGATTTTACAAATTTCCTCTTTTTCTGGAAGTGTTAAAATAGTTAAAATTATAGTTTTCTTAAAAATGGAACTTAAGATAAGTTCTCAAAACTTAACTTTGGACTACTAGACTCGGGGAAAGCTTACAAACCTCGTACCCTGCTGTTGCTAAGAAAACTAAAGATCTTTTAAAATTTCTTAGAAACGGAACTCAGGGGGAGCTATCACACCTCTTGCTTTGATGATATCTAAGAAAATTTAAAATAGCCCAAACGTTGTTCTTTAAATACTCTTGTTTGTCATCCTCAAAAAGGGCAAGATTGTTAAAGCATGATTTTCTCTTGATGTTTTCCACTTAGGTTTTGATGATAACAACAGTATTAAAAGAATAATGGTGTTATTTAATATGTGATCATCTATGTAGGTCATAATGCTTGAAAAATCTTACTCAGAATCTGTTGAGGAATGACTGTTGTAAAGAAGAACATATTACCAATCTATTTTCTGGAATGGATTATGATGCCGATTATCTTAGAATGAAGAAGCATCACATTAGTTCTACTCTCATATTGAAAATAGCTTCTGAAAAGGTGTTCAAAATATGTGACAAAAATCATAATTATTCATGCCAAAGAAAGAGTGCCACTATGTTCAATAAGTTTTGTAGCTATAGTCTACAATCACAAGGCTCAAGAAGTGTTGACATACATTTTGGACAATCTCTCCCAACGGCTTTATAAGTACATAATTCTTATGAAGACTCAGTGGTCAAAGAGTTCACCTCTTGTACCTTAAAAGAGATCAAGGTACTTTCTGATCATTCATCCTTCAACGGATAGTTCCTAGAAATATACTATTTAAGAAGTCAGAAGTTATACTAAAAGCTTGAACAAAAGAGAAATAATAAGAAACTAGTATGCACAAGAAGATAAAGGTGTTTCACACCTCTAGCCGATTGAAGAAACAAAAAAAATCAACAGTGGATAACACTTGTGTATATGCAGAACCCATTATTATTGTTGTTAAATGTAATAAGGCTTAAGGTTTCTTAAATAATTAATATCCAGGAAATCCTTAATTACTTAAGATCTTTGTTAGGATAATTACTCTGAATTTGATACACCTTGTTCCCCTTTCTTCAAAATATGATGTTCCTAAGAAAAGGTAAAGTCTTTGACATGAGGTCTAAGCAAAGAAGTCTTAGACATGTGCTCTAAGTAAAGGCAAAGTCTTGGACAGGAGGTCTGAGCAAAGAAGTCTTAGACATATGCTCTAAGCAAAGGCAAAGTCTTGGGCAGGAGGTCTGAGCAAAGAAGTCTTAGACATGTACTCTAAGCAAAGGAAAAGTCTTGGACAGGAGATTTGAGCAAAGAAGTCTTAGACATGTGCTCTAAGCAAAGGCAAAGTCTTAAACAGGAGGTTTGAGCAAAGAAGTCTTAGACACAAGCTCTAAGCAAGGTAAAGTCTTAGACACGAGCTCTAAGCAAGGTAGAGTTTTAGACACGAGCTCTAAGCGAGGCGAAGTCTTAGGCATATGGTCTAAGAAAGAGAGGTCTTGACTAGGAGCTAATTGAGCAGGTTAAGTCTTAGACACAAGCTCTAAGAAAAAGAAATATTTAATCATAATCTGGTTAAACAGAAAAGTTCCAGACTGTAAGTCAGTGTTGTAAAAGTATTTTGTTTAAATACATAAGTAAGTGTACTCAAGCATTGATTATAGGAAATCTCTCTTGCTAAGCAAGGGGTTGGAGTACTCTCAATTGAGAGAGGAACCACTATAAATCTGTTGTGTTTGTTGTGCTTTTTACTTTGTGTCTGGCTTCAGTTCTGTTGCATTTATGATATGGTTTTGAACGTCTATTCAGAATCATATCTCTCTTCTGAATAACAAAAGAAACGAGAAGCAGATCTGCATTTTGCCTCACACAATTCAACCCCCTTCTTATATGTTTTCCCACCTTCAGTTTCATCATGATAGAATATGTATTTGTGTGTTTTGAATGTTATAATAAAGACTGGTTTAGGGTACAAGAGATAGGTGATGAGGAAGACAAACGATGTTGAGAAAACTAGAATTTTTGGAAATTCGACCTGTGTCAATCGATTGACACCATATGTATATCAATTTCACACGTGTTATTTTGTAAAAATATGGGAATTCTCACTATGTCAGTCGATTAATAAGAGGGATTAATCGATTGCATGCAGCCAATAAGTGAAATTTTGGAATGGCAATGAGTAAATGGATTTGATGTCGATTTATTGACATCCCATGTCAACCGATTGATGTTGGCTTAATTTTGAAAATTTTCTGAGTTGGATTATGTTTATTCCCCGGTGACTTTTACCGTAACTTTAGTTTCGTAGTTCCACATGAAGTTTCTTTTAAAGGATTAGAGAAATAATGCGCAGAGATGCCTCATGGTAGAGCCATGTGAGATAATCTGTGTTTAAATGTATGTTTAATTTGTGAATATATGTCGTGAATCATATGTATAATTGTGCGATGATTGTATATGCTTATTAATAAATTATGAGATGAGTGGTTCAGAGTGAGAACTACTCATGATGCATTGAATGCATGAGTGATTATAGTCAATTGGGGTTGTAGTATTTGCCATGTTGTCGTCATATGATTATTTACAGTCAGAGTGGGGTTGTATTCGATTGTGTTATTATCATTGCATGATTAAATGCCATGTATCATATGTTATCATTGTTGTAATATAGGTATGTTTGCTAATTCAGAGTGGGTACTAGTGACTTGCCCCAAACCCAGAGTGGGGGTTTGGAGCTCGAAGTTGGTTCTTGGAGTTTGAAGTTGATTAGAACCTGGTTCAAATGAAGAACCAAATGTCGAGCCGGTATCGCATGCATATGGAGTTGAGTTGTGAGCCCAGTTTATAGTGGGGATTATGACGAGTATAAGTTGAGTCGATGTTGCATTACATTATGTAATGATTGTGCAAATGAGATGTTTGTGTATTGATGAATACTCTTGTATGATTTGTGTGATCGGTGATTGATCATGGTGTGAGTGAAATTAGAATGCGTGATATTGTGGTGCATGTTTGATATGTGCATGATTTGTCATGTGTGAATCTACTCTGATTATTTTGTGCATTGATTATTATTTGAATGTATTCTCATCTACATTTTTGTGTTGTTGCATATGTGCTCCTCTAGAGTACATATAATTAGTTACTTAAGTAGGACCTTAAGGCTAAGGACGTTGTTATGCTTCTTTAATTGCTTGTCGACCAAGTCTTATAGTTGAAATCACTCTGATATGTAACATGAGGGAAACAAGTTGTTCTGTCATTTATTTTATGTTGCATTTTTCTGTTGATTTTAACGATGAACCACTTTTCAAACTAATAATGTTTTTGAGGCTTTTAAATGCCAAGTATTTTATAATTTCCATTGTTTACCAAACAATTTTATTTTTAATTATGTGGTTCAAATATGATTTTGATTTTTTTTTATAACATCTTACTTGAAAGACATATGTGTTATACTTGTTTCTTTTAATTAATTATCAAGTTAGGAAGTAGGGTTTACACCCCCTCCTTCTTATTAGTGGAATCACAGGTACAACATAAAATGATTTTTAAAAGAGTAGGATGATGAATAAACAAAAGGAATAAAATCAGAGTTAAAAACATATTTGAACACAACATAAATAGACAAGCAATATAAACAAAGAGAGATAAGGGATAAGACGAGTAAAGCCTAGATTTATAGAGGGGATATTTGAAAAATGTTGTTTGAAAACAAAATCTTTGAGAAAATGAGGGTTTAAAACATTTGTAAAACAAACAAAGAAATGAACAACAAAATAAAGAAATAGACGGAAAACCAAAAGAAATAAAATAACTGAAAAGTAAAAGAGATAAGAGACTGATTAACGCCTCCTAATTGATTAGGTAGCCTTGTAATCGATTAAATGTTGTTTCAAATTAGGAAATAACTAGGCCCATGGATGGTAATTTTTTAAGGCAAAAAGTTTCCAATATAAAGAAGTATTTACACACTTCAACCACATGACTTTTATGAATAATCAACTCTTTCATCTCACTCATTCTCCTCCACTTATATGTTTAATTCAGTAGGAGTTTTATTAGTTCCGAGAGAGCAAAACACTCATATGAGATTTATGTATCCCTTGAAACATCAATGCACAACTCCTCTTGTATACCAAACCTGCAAGCAATACCTGAAAAGTAACAACAATATTGAGGTGAGATAATAATATCACTGAGTTCCCAATCTTATGAGTCCACTCGGCTCTACAAGGTTCTAATCAAATCCTAACTTAAGTCAAAAAGAGGGAAAATACATGAGTGCATAAAACTAGAAATGTATGGAAACATGTCTCTTGAGTTGATAAACTCAAACAATCACTAATCTGAAACCAAATCGAGGTATCTTTCCTCAACAAGCCCTACGTCTAAGGTAATCGACTCGGGTCCTGGATCCTTGTATCATAAGTATATTTCCTCGGCAAGCCCTATGCCTAGGGTTATCAACATGGGTCACATATACTTATATCATAAGTAACTTTCCCCAGTAAGCCTTATGCCTAGGGTTATCGACACGAGTCACGAATACCTATCTCATTCTCTGACATACACATGGATTTTAGATTCTAAGAATAAAATCCACCTTAGGAATCGCCGCTTCCTGTGGAACTCTAAACCCATTTCAAGCCTTTTACCCGTATAAGACTCACCCCACTTTGATATCCACCGCCTTTGGGATTCAAACCCTGGTCATTTAAGTATTGGTGCATACATCCCAATTCTTACTCTATAAAAGCATCACAACTTGGGATGACACAATCAAGGGGTTGTTTTCGACTAAGTGACTAGATATATAACAATATGATTGTATTCGACAATCACAAGGCGATCATATTCACCTTATTCACACAACAACAACAAATGTTTCATACAAAACATCTCACTCTCAACTATGGCGATCATACATCCATGATACTCACCTAGGTATCAAATCGAATAAACGTCGTCGTCTAATATTATCTAAGTCATATTCGTAAACTAAGTTATCCTTCTAGTCCATTTACCTAATTATAAACCTAGGTTAATAGGTCGACCTAAGTAAGTTATGTGTCGACCTATAAAGGTCCTAGGTAGGCCTATAAAGGTCTCCAGCCAGCCTATAAGAGGAAACACAAGGACAATTGCTACAAGGTTCAATATTAAGACTTGGGCGTTGGCCTAAGTAGCTACATGTCGATCTATACTGAAGGGAAAACTTTTATAAGTCGACCTAAACTCGTAAGTGTCGACCTATAACATTATTTTTCACATAAAAACCCAATTTTTGATGCATAACTCCTTTCAAGACCATTCTTAAACTTGTTTTTATTACACTTGCATAATTGAGTTCACTTCTAACAATAATAATCATTCACAAGCCAAGCCATACGTACTATGGATAACAACACACAACATAGATATAACTTCATGACTCCTCAAGTTTATGATTCACATAGTTATAACCACTACAACAACAAAATTCACCCATATGGAACAAAACAATCATGGAGAATATGTTCAAAATATTATTCATGGTAACTCATGGCTATATGGAAATATTTCAATATTAAGAGCAAACATTTATCATAATATCATGGATTTCACTAACTATTCTATGATTCTAACAAAAACCGTAACTCCTAAAATATTAAGTTTCTAACTAGAACTCACATGATTCAAGAAGATGATGATAAGCTTGATGAAATAGATATGAAATTGGAGATGATGATGATCATCCATGGCTTTTCCCTTCTTCTTCCTTACTTCCTCTTCTTCTCTTCTTTCCCTTTTCTCTTTCTCTTTTCTTTTTTCACATTTCCTTTCCTTTTCCTGATAACTAATTTTCTCTTTCTTGTTCTCATCCTCTTTCCCATCCACACATATTTTTCTCTTTCATTTTCCACCACACAACATAAATATAATATATAACTAGTATAGATATATAGTATACTATATATTGTTAGGTAATGAACTAAAATATCTCAATTGATATTTTGTCTCCTAATACCAATTGATCAATTATTAATGTTAATAAAATGTCTTCTCTTATACTTATTAATAATGGTCCTTTTCTTTTAATAATAATTGATCTCTTCATAATCCATTAATTACTCTATTGGCCAAAACTGACAACACTTAGAGCATTTAAGGGTCTATGGAATATTACATAAGTCGAGGTAGATAATCCTAAATGAGTATAGGTTATGATATTTAGGGTTCGTTTATATTTATCTTGAAATAAAAGCTTACTATTAAAATGAAGTAATCAAAATTTTATTTAAATAATTAAAGATGAAAAATGCATTTAAACTTTAACTATTTTTTACATAATTTAAACTTTGATTTTATTAATTAAATTAATGAATAGGAGAATAATATAATTAATATCTTCACTAAATATAATAAAATATTAAAATATTTTAACAATATATATCACAGAATTATTGTAACTCACTTGCAATTTTTATAACTTTTTTACTATTTATTAAAGAAGTTTGATACAAGAAGAATTTGGAGATGTGGATCCTCTAATATTGTTTTGCTGCAGCCATTAGTTCATCCTTTATGACAATCTTTAGATTAATGTTATGTTTCTCTTTTCCTACCGATTATTGCATTTATTTATCCATTTCAATCATTAGATGTATCGCCAATGAAGTTGTCGTGGAAGTTAAGTTAATAAAGCATACAACTCAAATATTGTCGGTCATTTAAATCAATGATGTAATATGGCAATCAATAAAATTCGCTTTTTTCAAATTCATTTTTAAATTGTCTTGATTAAAGCATCTTTAAAATGTTAAAACTTACTTTAAATGTATTAGATTAAGAAATCAATCTTTTATAATTAAAAATAATCTTTTATTCTTTTAATTATTTATTATGCTCTATTCTATTATAAATTAATTATATATTATTTACTTTGTTTTTATAGTCAAATATGTATTCCAATGGGTACTAGGGGTACCCAACCCATCATACAATTGTCATTTACAACAACCCAACCAATATAATAGTTTCATAGCTATATAATAAAGAGCAAAAGCTTATGAAAAATTTGACGGACATTTTGTCCATTTTTGACTCATCCAAATAAGTAAGAGAGACACCACATATTCACTCAAAATTTTAAGGTGATAGGTGTATGGGTCCTCTTACTTATAAAGTGATAAACCTTCACTTTTCTAAGCAATGTGGGACTTAGAACTCACACTTGATTCTCAACAACTCAAATTTTTCTCAAAAATCTAATTGTTAGGAAAATAACAATAAGAAAACAAATTAATTTCTACGCATGCGGAAGCATACACAAAAAAAAGAAAAATAAGTAAATAATTCCAACAAAAACTCATAAAATAATACTTCATATCGTAATTTATATAAGGACAAAATTATAAATTCTCCCATACAATTGCAAATTTTAAAGAGAAAATTGCAAACACTCTAAATTACAATTTTTGAACGAAAAATTGCAAACACTCCACATTACAATTTTTGAACGGAAAACTTGTAAACCCTCTCTCAATTACAATTTTTGGACGAAAAAATTGCAAACCCTCTATCAATTGCAAATTTTAGACGGAAAAATTACAAACCCTCTCAACAAACTATTTTTGAACGGAAAAATAAAAAACCCTCTCAACAAACTATTTGTGAACGGAAAAATAGGAAAGTCTCTCTAAACACACAAGTATCCAAATCCTCAAAACACTTAAAATACTACATTTTGTGGTTGTGTTTAAAAAACTAAAACTAACTATCTCTATTTATATTAATACTCAATTCTATTTTTTTTTTCTACCACCCGATGTGAGACTTGGATGAATATACTATTTGATCCAACAAATCCTCCCTTCATCCAAAGTCTCACATATCTTCACTTTGTCTTCAAATTCATCTTCAAAGCGATCATTATAATTATAATGATTAGCCATATTTGTAAAATTGTTACTCTTCTTTCCTCCTTGATCGAAACTAGGCTCTGATACCAGTTGTTGGGAAAATAACTAAATAAACAAATTTTTACGCATCCGGAAATATACACACAAAAAAGTAAAAGAATTAAATAATTCCAACAAAAACTCAGAAATCATACTTCAATTTGTAATTTTTATACGGACAAAATTACAAACCCTCTCATACAATTGCAAATTTTAAGGATAAAATTGCAAACCCTCCAAATTACAATTTTTGAACAGAAAAATTGTAAACCCCGTCTCAATTACAAATTTTGGACGGAAAAATTGCAAACCCTCTCTCAATTGCAATTTTTAGAATGAAAAATTGCAAACCATCTCAACAAACCATTTTTGAACGGAAAAATAGAAAACTCTCTCAACAAACTACTTTTGAACGGATAAATAGGAAACCTTCTCTAAACACACAACTACTCAAATCCCCAAAACACTCAAAATACTACATTTTGTTGTTGTGTTCAAGAAACTAAAACTAACTATCTCTATTTATATTAATACCCAATTCTATTTTTTCTACTAATCGATGTGGGACTTGGATGAATATACTATTTGACCTAACATATTCTCCTATCCTATAGAAAAATAACAAACTCTCATACAATTGCAAGCACGCGAAAAAATAACAAAAAAATGATTTTCTACGCACGCGCAGGAGCATACCCACAAAAAAGAAAAATAAGTAAAAATTTTAAGAAAAACTCATAAAATCATAATTCAATTTATAATTTTATAAAGAGAAAATTACAAACTCTTTCATACAATTGCAAATTTTAAGGAGAAAATTGCAAACCCTCCAAATTACAAATTTTGAACAGAAAAATAGAAAACTCTCTCTAAACACACAACTATCCAAATCCCCAAAACACTCAAAATACTACATTTTCTTGTTGTGTAGAAAACATATAACTAACTATCTCTATTTATATTATTACTCAATTTCTATTTTTTCTACTATCCGATGTGGAACTTGGATGAATATATTATATAACCCATAACAGTTGCTGGAACCGGGCTCTAATACCAGTTGCTGGAAAAATAACAAAAAAAACAAATTTTTACGCACGCAGAAGCATACCCGCAAAAAAGAAAAAGAAGTAAAATTTCAACAAAAAAATCATAAAATCATAATTCAACTTGTAATTTTATAAAGACAAAATTACAAACTATCTCATACAATTGCAAATTTTAAGGAGAAAATTGCAAACCCTCCAAATTACCATTTTTGAATGGAAAAATTGTAAACTCTCTCTCAATTACAATTTTGGACGGAAAAATTGTAAACCCTCTCTCAATTACAATTTTGAACGGAAAAATTGTAAACCCTCTCTCAATTACAATTTTGAACGGAAAAATTGCAAACCTTCTCTCAATTACAATTTTGGACGAAAAAATTGCAAACCTTCTCTCAATTGCAATTTTTGGACGGAAAAATTGCAAACCCTCTCTCAATTGCGTTTTTTGGACAAAAAAAATGCAAACCCTCTCAACAAACTATTTTTGAACGGAAAAATAGAAAACCCTCTCAACAACCTATTTTTGAATGGAAAAATAGGAAACACTCTCTAAACACACAACTACCCAAATCTCCAAAATATTCAAAAGACTATATTTTGTTATTGTGCGAAAAAACTAAAACTAACTATCTCTATTTATATTAATACTCAAATTCTATTTTTTTTCTATTACCCGATGTAGGACTTGGATGAATATATTATATAACCCAACATCCATCACCATGAACATTGTTGGATTCTATGAAAATTTTCAGTAGAATTAGCAATGCCATCATTAAAGGCCCCTTTATTTCTATTCAACCATATTGTCCAACATGTAGCCAACTAAATCAAGCAAGCTATCTACTTCGAAGTTGACCCTTTTGTTTCCAAAAACCAAACCAACATATGATCTCCGCAATTTTCCTGCTGTATATGTGGAATCCCACTCATTTCTTTACTTCCTTCCCAAACGTTATACTCCGAGGGCAAGTAACGAACGTATGATTGTTGTCTTCAACCTCATGGAAGCAACAAACACAAATCTTATCATGAATGTTAGTGATTATGCCTCTCATCGTGAGATTGCTTCGTGTTGCTAATCTATTAATTAGCAATCTCAAACCAAAAACTTTTACTTTCAATGGCACCTTCGAAAGCCAAAGAATATCCAAAGCCATGTTGATGTTAACCTCCAAAACATGATGATTTTTCACATACAACATAATTTCATTACAATAGCAACTGGAAAACTTGTCGAGTGCACCCTTCGACCATCTAGTAGAGTCATGCATTCTAAAAGTCAGTTTTACATTGACCACCAACAGTAACAGCTCCCTGAATTCAACTATTGCACATCCCGTAAGACCCCTGGAATTCACACAAATATCCCCCTCCCACTCACCTCAAACCCACCATCTGAAATCTGCCACCGCGCCAACTTTACGATCCACAACTTTAAATAGTGCAAGAAATAAATTTTGTAATGTTGTTGAACCAATAACTGAATTCCAAAATGGAATATGCCTTTCATCGCCCAATTTCCAAGAAAGTTGATTAGTGAAACCAACCTCCTCCCTTACATCTCCAAGCAAGTTTATATCTTTCCACCAAAGCGATTCAACTTTTGATCCTCCTTGCTTTACTTTAAATAAAATTCTTCTTGCCAAATTTTCATATTTAAATTCAAGAAGTCCTCAAAACAAATGGATCTACGTTAGCAAACACACACACACACACACACACACATATATATATATATATATATATATATATATATATATATATATATATATATATATATATATATATATATATATATATATATATATATATATATATATTCTTAATCTTTGATGATTGGTGTAAGATGCTTAAGAAATATCAAACATTTAAATGTCAGATCAAATTTTAATTTAACCATGTCATTTAAAAGCCAAAATCATTGAGCCATGTCATTTTGGTCCTAAATAAAACAAGAAAAGAAGGGGAAAAAAAACAATGATGCTTTATAGAGTACATATTTTTCAAATTAAAAAAAAAAAATAGAAGAAAACAATTTGTTTATAAACATTTTTCGTCTCTATTATATTGTGAAATTACACGTGTAATTTTCATGTCAAAATAAAAGAGCTCATGATTCACAAATGATATTGCAAATGACACTTCTAACATGACGAATATACGGCTTACTACTTAAAAAAAATTGTAGAACAAGATTTAGGAGCAATTTTAATTAGGATTTGAAGCAATTTAAAAAAATAATTCATGAAAATATCTTATTGTATCCACTCAAAACTTTTGTTTAATTTTAAAAAGTTTAATGATATTTAACATATGAGAAATTTTGTAGACTTCTTTTTTTATGAATTGTTTAAGAAGTATTGCTAGTTTCACATTCACTAATACACTCTTTCAACACGCCCAATGATAATTAGCAATGCCATTCACTCTAATATTTTTTACTTCATAACCAATTTCATCTTTACGGTGTACGCACCATGATAGAACTTGTAAGGCATACCTTTGGGGAAAACAATATTACCCATGGTATCAACATAATCACTGATGAGGTAGGTTTTCTGAGAGTTGTTAGGGTAATGGTACCCTTCTTCTCGAATGGGTGAGAGAAAACGTCTTGGGTGCGAGATCTTAAACTATGACCAATCGAAATTTTGTTAAGTCTACAAGTTTTTGGGTGAGAGACTTGTTAAAATGATCACCTTTGAGTCTATTCTTGAAGGATCCTATGAACATCTTTTAATTAAGGTTCACCACCTTGATGGTGATTTCGTTGAAACATGCTAGATACTCTTGCAAGCATTGAGAGTCCCCTTGATGCACATTAAAGAGGCTTGTTATGGATAACTTGCGATGATTGTCTACAGAGAACTGGTGGATTAGTTTTTAGAATAGGTCTTGATTTTTGGTCATTATGAATTGGGGAAGATTCATATACCAACGTAAGGCTCAATCCTTTAGGGTTCTTGAGAAGAGTTTTTCTTTGAGTGAATCTCATGAGCCTATGATTTCCATCTATGCGTTTGAGGACTTCACATGTTCGTAAGGGTCAATCTTCCAATCGAACACCACCAAAAGGGACAATTTGAAATTATTCGGGGCAAGGGCTTCCCAAATTTTGAAAGATAGAGTTTGAGGGTCTTCAATATATATTTCCTCTTAGAATACGTCTTCATGTTGTTGTTGTTATTTTTGTTGGATGATCTGGATAGTGGCTTGTAGATTTTAGTTATGGTGGAAAGTTCATCCATATTGCCTTGCATCTTCGATATAGCTTCTTGATCGTCATAATTGGATGTAACTATTATCGCCACAACTATGAAACGGTACCTATGTAAATAAAACTCTTCAAAATGTGCAGCCCACGAATGTTTTATCAAGGTTATACGGTGGGTGCTAACTGCACTTTTTGTGAGTATAATAATATGACCCGTACTTGAAATGATCAAAGAAAAGGTTGTAAGTCAATGATTTATAATGAACGTGGGCCTTAACTCAACCCTAAAGTTAGATATTTATAGCCTTTCATAATCTAGCAAGAAGTAGCGAGTCTATAGGCTATTTTTCTAACTATTACTAATGTGAGCCCATTTCATAAGGCAGTATGGTGAATGATTCACTTTTGAAGTTATCTCACGACATATATCACTTAACCTAGATTGAGGCCTCTTGTAGTCGTCATAAGGATGTAAGTAATTGGGTCGAGTTAGATAATCTTAAATGAGTCTATGTTACAATATTTATGACAGTTGAGTTTGTTAGACGATGGCTCGGATCTAGAAGGGGGGTTGAATAAATCCCAATTAAAAAATTGAGTCAGCGCTTAACAATTTAAAATTGGTTTTAAAAATATTTTTAAGTGCGGAAGCGGCCTTGGAAAAAACACGTCTAAAACGAACCGTTATTGGAAGATCAGATATGCGTTAAGCTAACGGATATGATAATAAAACAAGAGTAGATTCAATACACTAGTCACACTAATCAATTGATTTCACCACTAATTAGTAGTGCTAGTTCCAATGCTCAACACAACCCACAAAACAGATCAAGTAAACTAAGTAAGCTTTGGTTCAGGCAATTTATCGAACACTTGGTGTGCGAAACACTCCAAGTGGATTTTGACTTAAGTAAGTAACTCTAAAATCCTTGTACAAGTGTTTATTGTACTAAAGTTTAAACAATACCAGTTACTTACTGAATTCAATGCTCAAATCAATAAAATTGCTCAAACTAAAATCACTTAATTTTTAAGCTGAAAATGAAAATACTGAAAAATAGAGGAGACAAAGATTTGTTGAGGCAGTTCCCTCGCCGTCCTCACTTCAGGGTACGTCTGTCCTCAATTCTAAAAATGGAATTGAGATGATTTATAATAGATATCACCGTAGAGTTGTAGTAGTTTATACAAGAGTTGATAAGCAATAATACAAACAATCCCTATAGATGTTGATAATGCTATCACTTCTTGCTCCTTGATTCAAGTTGAATCAAGACCTTCGATCTTTGTGAACTGACCTCCAATTCCAGTCCCTTTGTTGAATAACTTCCAGTTCTTCAAACCCTCGGCTCGGCTGATCTTAGACACCAACGAATCGAACCCGAAACTCTCTTCAACACTTCAAAGCCCCAGCTACTAGATTGATGAAATCTTCCATTTCTCAATCACCTTCGCACTACTGAAAGTTGGTAAAGACGATCCGTACCAAAAACCCACAAATTCATAGAATCTTGGAGGGCAAAACCTTCAAGGTTTTATTCAAGAAAAACCTGCCACAATTCTCCACCCGAACCAGATCTCCAATAAACGGATTTGAACCTTATCACCTTGAACGAGACACAAAGCACTCCAAGAATGGTTGTGTGTAATTGCAGTGTTGTGTGTTGTTTGAGGATGAAGATGAAGAGAAATGTAGGCACCTATTTCACTTTTCTTGTTTTCACAATTTACTCAAAATTCAATTGTTAATTTGTTAAAATGAACAACCTTCTATTTATAATAATAAGCCAATCAACCAACACAACAAAATTTCAAACACAGTGAAAATACTTCATTAACTGTACCAACGCGCGAACGGTCGACCATAGCAGGTCTCTGCGTCGACGCATAGCCTGCAGTTTCTGGTAATCTGAAAAACCCAACAGTATGCGTCAACCATAGGTCGGCGTGCGCTGACTCGTGGGAAATGTGAAGTGTTCATGTACCGACTGATAGTCGACTCAAGGTTGCCATGCGCTGACCCGTGTGAAAGTGAACTATGTTATGCGCTGACTGGTGGTCGACTCAAGGTTGCCATACGCTGACCCGTGGGAAAATGAACTAGGTTATGCACTGACTGGTTGTCGACTCATAGCTTCAAAATCTGCAAAAATGATATATTTGTTATTTCGTGCGTTTTGTCACGACTGAATATTAATCACGTGTATTGCCGATGATAATATGACGAGTTAAAGAGATATAGGAAGGATATGATATGTTAAGTATTACAATTGTCTTATGGGTAGAACAGACAACTCCGATTGGTCTGAGGTTGTACTTTGTCATCATCGAAACTTGAGAACATATGTTGTGTGACAGTTTTCCCTCACATACTCCCCTTTTTGATGATTACAACCTGCGCGAAGCTAGTGATAACAACATTCCAATATTATTAACATAGTAGCATAAACTCCCCCTTTCTTTTGTAATCCTGCACTTTCATGGAAGAATAATGTGGAAGAGCTGTTGTGATCTACTAATGTGGAAGAGCTATTGTGATCTACTTGGCTTTTCTCCCCCTTTGACAACATCAAAAAGAGATAGAGAAGGTAAAGGTTGACAGAAAAACAAATAACAAAACACTCAGCATGTAATAAGTAATCATTTACCAATATTCACACATAAGATTAATAATGAAAGAGTAAAGCAATTAATAGATAAAGTATATTGAAACACTCAAATGGGCATAATATTCCAAAAACCATAACAATATAAAAATAACACATCATAGACAATGAGAATAAGCAAGCACGCATCTAATATCCCCGGCCCCTCCCCCTGTACGCAACATTCAGATTGCGGTAAGGATCAAAGTAGTCAACAAATGCTTCCACAGATATGGCTGTTTCCTGGCTTTCGTTTGATGCAGCAAGAGCCTCAAAACGGGCATCCATCCTCGTGGAAAAGGAGTTGAACCGTTTGTTTTGTGTTTGCATCTCATTTCAGATTTGTTCCATCCGCACATCTTGATTTCTCATAAAGTGTTGTTGTTCCAACTGCATGGACTACAACATGTTGAGAAGTTCAGAGTTGTCTGACTGCGGAGGAGATGGTGAAGATTGAGGAGGTTGATGTTCTTGAGGATAGCCATGGTATGGGTTATAATATTTTCCCAGAGTGGTCCAACCTGTGTACTGCCATTCACCCCATCCTTGATTATTGTATCCTTCTTCTTCTTCGTCAAGTGGAGCTGTGTGATGAAGCCAATCAGTATTCGTGAACCCATGTTGGTCTGGTTGGTGGTAATTGTCATGTGCCTCATATGCTGGTTCATCTACCTGTTCCGCTTCATTTTCGTCTTCTTCGACCAGTTCCTCTTGTTCTTCGTCCTCACAAAAGTAGCCCATCATGGCAAAAGCTTTCGTGCTGAATTCTTTGTCGGAAGACATGGAGACACATGGAAATGATGGATACACGACGTTAGCCGCGGTGAGAACCTCTGAAATAAAAGACCCATAAGCAAGAGCAGTTCCTCTGCCTGAATCTCTCAAAGAAAATATTCGACTAGCAATGTAATAGGGCCAGTTAATTTTAATCTTATTTTTCAGAATGTATATAAGATGCACCTCAACCTGTTCAACTCGAGACAAACCACCTTTCTTCGGCCGCAGGATGCGAGCCACAATCCATTGAAGGATGCGCTCCCCTGTTTGTAGTTTACCAGCCGTAACAGTTCTGGGAAAAGCATCAATGTTTACAATATTCTCCGGATAAGGCCGTTTCAGCATATCATTTAAGGCACTCTTAAATTCATATCCAGGCACGGTGCGAGAATCAGTTACCTCGTGAGGAGGATTTTCATCAGCAGCCACTGTTAAATCAAAATATTTACTCCATACTTCAGAATTCAAGTTTACTTGTGTTGTGCCGATCGTGGTGTGAAAATCCTGACCTTCAAACTTGTCATGCAGGAAAGTGTAGAACACGCGTACTAAGTCTTCACTGCATTTGGTGTTGCATTCAAGAAAGTTTACAAAGCCTTGAAACTCCAGCAGAGCCATGACTTGAGTGAGATGCATGCGTTCCGTCGTTGCTTTGTAGAATGCATGTTGCTGAACAACTGATCTCTTGCCAATATCTTTGTTGAAGTTGTCAACAACAGATGGTGGAAGTAAAGACACAGCAGTAATGGGTAGGGAAGCAGATGATGAAGCCCTTGATATTTTTCCGGTATTTCTGCGGAATAATGAGGCCATGGATGATGATTTGGAGATTTGGTAGAGGTAGGAAGCAAGGATTTGGAGAAGATTGTTGAAGTGATTTGGAAGAGATTATGATTAACCTTTTTATAGATGGTGATTATGGTTTTGGGGAAGTGGAAGAGACAAGGGGACACTAGGAATGAGTAGATGCAACTTACTAGAAATGTGATACCAATTGCACAATTAATGTATAATGCACAATTAATGTATAATGTAGGAAGATGGAACGATTTTCAAAGGAAAAAATATGAATTTTTGCGCGAAGCATCGACCATGCCCCCGCATGCATCGACGCGTACTATTTTATTTTTGACAAATATAAAAGTATATAGCGTGCGTCGACCTCTGTTCTGTTTTGGTCGACTCAAAGTAAGCAAAAATGCAGATTTTCAATTAATGTCATATATAATGCCACATTTGATGCCTACCTACAATGCCACAAAACAATTTGCATCCAAACAAATAACACTCGTAGCAAATGTCTTATATATACAATATTGGTCAAACGATACAATAATTGAATCATGAATATTTTGAGAGAGAAAAAAAAATGGAACAACATCACCTCTATACCGGAAAAGCTTGATAACAATATACTTGTGCTTGCAACAAAACTTAACTTGTTAGAAGTACAAGAATGTAATTGTAAATGAAGTAAGACGAAACCAGCGATTATTATACCTGATCCAAAATGTCGAGAATGCCAAGTTCTCGACAGATATGAAAGAAAGGTTCAGTGGCTAGAGGCTTTGTGAAAATGTCCGCTAGTTGATTTTTGGTGTCAACGTGTTCAAAAACAACATCACCTTTCTCTACATGATCTCTAAGAAAATGGTGTCAAATTTCGATATGTTTGGTGCGAGAATGTAACACAGGATTTTTGGTAAGATTAATACCACTTGTATTGGCACAGAAAATGGGAAAACGATCTAGTTTTAGGTTAAAATCCAATAATTGCTGCTAAAGCCATAGGACTTGAGCACAATAACTACCGGCGGTAACGTATTCCGCTTCGACGGTTGGCAAAGCAACTGAAACTTGTTTCTTGCTGTGCCAACGGACCAAGGAGTTTGAAAATAAATGACAAGTACCACTAGTGCTTTTCCTATCCGATTTGCAACCGACAAAATCGGAATCGGAGAAACCTACCAATGAGCAATCATTACCTTTGGAATACCATAGTCCATACTTCGGAGTACCAGATAGGTATTGAAGTATACGTTTGACAGATTTTAGATGAGATTCTTTGGGACATGATTGGTATCTTGCGCACATGCACACGCTAAACATAATATCGGGTCGAGAAGTAGTAAGATAGAGAAGAGAACCAATCATACCTCTATACCTTTTTACCTTTACGTCCTTACCGCTTTCATCTTTATTCAGGTTTACACATGTTGGCATAGGAGTGTCAATGGCCTTCGAGTATGCCATGTCAAATCTCTTGAGAAGTTCCAAACAGTATTTTGTTTGACTCACGAATGTTCCTTCTTTAAGTTGTTTAATTTGCAATCCGAGAAAGTATGTGAGTTCACTCATCATACTCATCTCGAATTCACCCTGCATAAGGTCAGAAAACTCTCTCACGAGATTCATGTTAGTAGATCCAAATATAATATCGTCAACGTAAATTTGTACTAATATCAAGTGTTTTCCTTGACGTTTAATGAAGAGAGTAGTGTCAACCTTTCCTCTTGAGTAACCTTGATCAAGTAAAAATTTACTTAGTCGCTCATACCAAGCTCTAAGAGCTTGTTTGAGTCCATATAAATCCCTTTTTAGTTTGTAGACATGATCAGGATACTCATGAGACTCAAAACCTGGAGGTTGTGCAACATAGACTTCTACATTTATGTATCTATTAAGGAACACACTTTTAACGTCCATTTGAAATAACTTAAAATTCTTCGCACAAGCGAAGGCAAGCAAAAGGCGCATAGCCTCGAGTCGGGCCACCGACGCATAAGTTTCCTCATAGTCGATGTCTTCCTCTTGGTTATACCCTTGCGCGACTAAGCGCGCCTTGTTACGAGTTATTACTCTGTTTTCGTCCAACTTATTTCTAAACACCCATCGGGTGCCGATTACTCGATGTCCTTGCGGAGGAGGGAGAAGGTCCCATACCTCATTTCTCGTGAACTGATTAAGTTCATCTTGCATTGACAAAAACCAGTTTTCATCGAGTAAGGCTTCTTTAGGGTTTTTAGGTTCCATTTGTGAAACGAAAGCGAAGTGATAACAAAAATTACTTATCTTAGATCGGGTAGTAACACCCTTTGATATGTCTCCGAAAATGTTGTCTATTGGATGATCTTTATAAGACTTCCAAGCTTGAGGGAGAGCATCACTTATAGATGGATGATCTACCTCAGTTTCTTCATGTTGGACATCTTTTTCCTCCTCAACTTTTGCTTTGTCGGGCTGATCAATTCCTGACTCTGCATCTTTGAGTATGTCTTCAGTAGATGTACCTGCACCATGAAACACACTACCTTTTCCAACATTTCTCGGATAAGATTCATCAAATGTTACATGTACCGGTTCTTCGACAATAAGTAATCTTTTATTGTAGATCCTATAGGCTTTACTCGACTGAGAGTATCCAAGGAAGATACCTTCGTCAGCCTTAGAGTCAAATTTACCCAAATTTTCCTTTCCATTATTTAAGATAAAACATTTGCAACCGAAAACATGTAGGGTGAGACACGTTGGGCTTGCGCCCTTTTAAAAGCTCGTAAGGTGTTTTGTTTAGAATGGGGTGGATGAGCACCCTATTCAAAACATAACAAGCCGTACCTATGGCGTCGGTCCAAAAATATTTCGGTAGTCTACTTTCATTGATCATTGTCCTTCCCAACTCTTCTAAAATGCGATTTTTGCGCTCCACCACCCCATTTTATTGAGGAGTCCGTGGAGCGGAGAAGTTATGATCAATACCGTAGTTACCGCAATATTCTTCAAATAAATGGTTTTCAAATTCACCTCCATGGTCGCTTCTAATTGACACAATGTTTGTGCTTAATTTATTTTGGGAAAGTTTGGCAAAATTTTCAAAGGCGGCGAATGTATCACTCTTGCTAGCCAAAAAGATAGTCCAACAAAATCTAGAATAATCGTTCACTATTACAAATCTGTAATAGTTTCCACCTAGGCTCTTGATTCTAGAAGGCCCAAATAAATCCATATGGAGAAGCTCGAGAGGTCTTGTAGTAGAAACAATATTTTTAGATTTAAAAGATATCCTCATTTGCTTTCCCATTTGGCAAGCATCACAAAGGTGATCCTTGGTGAATTTTATTTTGGGGAGACCTAGGACTAGATCTTTTGAGACTACTTTATTCAGCAAGTCAAAGTTAACATGTGCTAAGCGCCTATGCCATAACCATGAATCTTCACTCATTGTTATGAGGCATTTGTCACTTGTTAACGATACTTCATTCAAGTCAAGCATATAGACGTTGTTTACTCTTAGGCCATTAAACATATTCTTCTTGTCATTATTATGCACAATTTTGCAACACTCTTTTGAAAACGATACATTGTATCCTTTGTTGCATAATTGGCTAATGCTAAGCAAATTATGTTTAAGACCCTCGACAAGCAACACATCGGAAATAGTAGTGGAATAAAGGTTACCTACACTACCTTTACCAAGTATTGCTCCACGATTGTTATCACCATATGTTACATACCCTTTCTTCTTAGCCACGAAGTCTATGAATAGGGATATATCTTCGGACATGTGTCTTGAACATCCACTGTTGAGAACCCATCTTCTCTCAGTGGTCTCGACACATTGTACCTATGAAAGAATAATCAGCAAGAGGAGGTACCCAGTGGCATATTGGGTCCTAATTTGTTAATGACAAAGTGGTTGCATTTGGGCAACCATTGATAGATGCCTTTAGGAACCAAAAATCTCCTAAATCGGTATTTAGCAATGGAATGACCTTTCTTGCAACAATATAAGCATGAAAAGTCAACTTTAGAATTGCCTTTTCTCTCTTGATCCCTAATTACATAGGTATATTTTTGATATGGATTCACCATATTTTTTCTAAAATTAGCTTTATCAATAGCAAATGTAATTTTAGGCTCAAGAGCCTTGTTAAGTTTGGCCTTTAGGTTTCTAACTTCACCTTGCCAAATATAACAAGCATCACATCCAAAGTCGAGGAATTTGCTATAGTCCTCACAATCCGATTTATTACTTTCCACTATGGAAGCCTTAAGTTCCTCAAGTTTCCTTTCGGACTCTTTAATTTTGTGCTCTAGGTAAGTAAAAATTCTTTTATTAGAGGCAAGTCTCTTAAAGGCTTCTTTTGCTTCATCGTGTAAAGTATTAAATGCGACTTGTAATTCGAAATGTGACATTTTTGAGGAGTTTTCATATTTAGAGTGACGTACCTGCTTTTTCTTATTCTTTTGATGTGCGGAAAGGCATAGGTTCACAGATTCTTCTTCATCGCTTGAGCTTTCATCAGAGGAGGAGGAGTCACTATCGCTTTCCCAAGCTATATATGCTCTTCTCGGCTTTGATGACTTCTTATGTGATTTAATAGATTCCTTTTCTTTTCCCTTTTTGTTTAAAGGATAATCTGACTTGTAGTGACCGGGCTTTCCGCATTTGTAGCACGATCCTCTGTTTTTAGTTCCTTTGGTGTCATTATTTCGAGAGTTCCTTGATTGCTTTCTGAAGTTGACAAGGTTCTTTTCTGAGTGTTGAATGTCGTTCTTTCTCACATACCGATTGTAGCGCTTTACGAACAGCCCCATATCCTCACCCTTGTCATCTTCTTCATCATCACTAGATGAATAATCACTGTGCTCCTTAGATTGAGACTTCGAGGAGGAAGTCTTGAGAGCAATGGATTTCTTCTCAACAGTCTTTGTTTTGTCCTTCTTTTCTTTCTTTTCATGTTAGTCGAGGCTTAGGAGCACTTGTTCGTGCTCTTGTAGCTTTCCGAATAACGTTGTTAGGTCCAAAATAGTAAGATCATTTGCTTCTTTTATGGCGGTCACCTTGGGCTGCCATTCCGTGTTTAGACATCTTAAAATTTTATTAGTAGCAACGTCATTGGCCACCGGCCTACCAAGTGAATGTAACCTATTGATGAGAAGAGTAAACCTTTTCTGCATGTTCGCAATGGTTTCCCCTTGCTCCATGTAGAAAAGGTCAAACTCTTATGTTAGTGTATTAATTCTAGCTAACTTCACATTATTTTTCCCCTCATGAACGATTTGAAGTGAATCCCACATGTCTTTTGCCGTAGGACAATGAGACACAGGGTAATATTCATCAACTCCTAATGAGGATATTAAGATGTTTTTAGCTTTCCAATCATAGTTGTATTTCTTTTCATCATCATCGGTTCATTATGCTTCGGACTTAGGCACAACCACATTATCCGCATTGGTCATAGTAATTTCTATTGGACCATTGAGAATAACGTTCCATATTTTTCTATCTATGGAGTTTATGTGCACCCGCATACGATCCTTCCAATAACCGTAATTTTCACCATTAAAAACGGGAGCTCTATTATAAGCCCCTTTAGGTTCGTTTGCCATTTTCTATCAAAGTTATACTTGAAGCACAAAGTGAACTGGTGCTCCTGATACCACTTGTTAGACGATGGCTCGGTTCCAGAAGGGGGGTTGAATAGATCCCAATTAAAAAATTGAGTCGGCGCTTACCAATTTAAAATTGGTTTTAAAAATATTTTTAAGTGCGGAAGCGGCCTTGAAAAAAACACGTCTAAAATGAACCGTTATTGGAAGATCGAATATGCATTAAGATAACGAATATGATAATAAAAGAAGAGTATATTCAATACACTAGTCACACTAATCAATTGATTTCACCACTAATTAGTAGTGCTAGTTCCAATGCTCAACACAACCCACAAAACAGAGTAAGTAAACTAAGTAAGCTTTGGTTTAGGCAATTTATCGAACACTTGGTGTGCGAAACACTCCCAGTGGATTTTGACTTAAGTAAGTAACTCTAAAATCCTTGTACAAGTGTTTATTGTACTAAAGTTTAAACAGTACCAGTTACTTACTGAATTCAATGCTCAAATCAATAAAATTGCTCAAACTAAAATCACTTAATTTTTAAGCTGAAAATGAAAATACTGAAAAATAAAGGAGACAAAGATTTGTTGACGCAGTTCCCCCGCCGTCCACGCTACGGGGTACGTCTGCCCTCAATTCTAAAAATAAAATTGAAATGATTTATTATAGATATCACTTGTAGAGTTGTAGTAGTTTATACAAGAGTTGATAAGCAATAATACAAACAATCCCTATAGATGTTGATAATGATATCACTTCTTGCTCCTTGATTCGAGTTGAATCAAGACCTTCGATCATTGTGAATTGACCTCTGATTCCAGCCCCTTTGTTGAATGACTTTCAGTTCTTCAAACCCTCGGCCCGGCTGATCTTAGACACCAATGAATCGAACCCGGAACTCTCTTCAACACTTCACAACCCCAGCTACTAGATTGATGAAATCGTTCGTTTCTCAATCACCTTCGCACCGCTGAAAGTTGGTAAAGACGATCCGTACCAAAAACCCCCAAATTCATAGAATCATGGAGGGCAAAACCTTCAAGGTTTTATTCAAGAAAAACCTGCCACAATTCTCCACCCGAACCGGATCTCCAATAAACGGATTCGGACCTTATCACCTTGAACGAGACACAAAGCACTCCAAGAATGGTTGTGTGTAATTGCAGTGTTGTGTGTTGTTTGAGGATGAAGATGAAGAGAAATGTAGGCACCTATTTCACTTTTCTTGTTTTCACAATTTACTCAAAATTCAATTGTTAATTTGTTAAAATGAACAACCTTCTATTTATAGTAATAAGCCAATCAACCAACACAACAAAATTTCAAACACAGTGAAAATACTTCATTAACTGTACCAACGCGCGAACGGTCGACCATAGCAGGTATATGCATCGACGCATAGCCTGCAGTTTCTGGTAATCTAAAAAACCCAATAGTATACGTCGACCATAGGTCGGCATGCGCTGAACCGTGGGAAATGTGAAGTCTTCATGCGCCGACTGATGGTCGACTCAAGGTTGCCATGCGCTGACCCGTGAGAAAGTGAATTATGTTATGCGCTGACCGGTGGTCGACTCAAGGTTGCCATGTGCTGACCTGTGGGAAAATGAACTAGGTTATGCGCTGACTGGTGGTCGACTCATAGCTTCAAAATATGCAAAAATGATATATTTGTTGTTTCGCGCGTTTTGTCACGACTGAATATTAATCACGTGTATTGTCGATGATAATATGACGAGTTAAAGAGATATAGGAAGGATATGATATGTTAAGTATTACAATTGTCTTCTGGGTAGAACTGACAACTCCGATTGGTCCGAGGTTGTACTTTGTCATCATCGAAACTTGAGAACATATGTTGTGTGACAGTTTGCCCTCACAGAATTATATTTATCTTGAGATAAAAACATACTATTAAATGTAATAAAAGCATTTAAACATTAATTTTTTTAATTTAATTAATAAATAGTTCTTTAAAGTCTTAACTAATAAGTAATTAATATAACTAATATGTTCATGTAATAATAGTAAATATAATAAAATATTAAAATATTTTCACAATTATAGCTCACTTTTCTAACTTTTCTATTATTTAATTAAAGAGATTTGATACAAGTAGAATTTAACAATTGAGTTGTTGTTGGCAGTTAAGTTAGTAAAACACACAACTTAAATTAACTTAAATTATGTGAGGTAATTCAACGATGTAATAGTACAACCAATTAATTTTTTATTTTCTTCAAATTCATTAATGAATTGTCTTAAATAAAACATCTTTACATTATTAAAACTTACTTTCTAAAAATATATCAAAACCACTATACTGAAAAACAATAATGTGTTACTTAATATTGCTAACTACATTTATTGATTAAACAAAGTTTAATGTAAATGCAAAAAAAATAGATTATCGGCATGTTCTTCCACGTCTGTCTTTCCACCACGATTTCAACTAATGAACTAATTAAATGTATTAGATTAAAAATTTAATCTTTTATAATTTTAAATAATAATCATGTTTTATTTTATTATTAATTAGTTAAATATTATTTACACATATTATAATTTTTTTCAGACTTCAAACTTTTTCATAATTAACATATTGTACACAATAATTATTAGTTAATATATTTAGATTTCAAATAATTGTTATTAATACAAATAGAATTTTTATTAGGATTCAAAATTAAATATTAAATTTTAAAATAACAAAATGTATTATATGAATAAACAAACTATTTATATAGAGTTTTTACCCAATAAATTAATCATAATGTGGAGTGATTCAAAATTTCAAAATAAATTTTCTCTTTGTTAGAGCCCGGTTGCAATATACATTTAAGAAAACATAGAAACTTTGAACATATAAACTTTCAAAATAAACTTCCTGTTATTAACTATTACTGAGATCAAACAGAATATAAAATATAAATATTAAATTTGTAATATATATATATATATATATATATATATATATATATATATATATATATATATATATATATATATATATATATATATATATATATATATATATATATATATATATATATATATATATATATATATATATATATATATATATATATATATATATATATATATATATATATATATATATATATATATATATATATAATTTTGTAAGTTAACTAATTTAAAAGGATATGTTATTTTTCTATTGCAAGGATACACTATTTTTTGAGTTGGTCAACGTAATAGATATTATTAACATAAAAAATATTAGGGTTGTATTTGAAATTTTTATATTGAAAAAAATATAGTAAAAATTTATATTAAAAACTTTAGTTAGAGCTAATTATATTTATAAAAAAAAAGACATTCTAATTAAAAAAGAAATAGATTAAATAGAAACATATATGATATAAAGTGTCTCAATAATTTAATAGGAACACACAATAAATGACTTTATTATATTCTTTTTATAAGTAATTGACTTATATCTAGAAGTTCCATTTATTTCATTTAAATATATACATAAATATTATTTTTTTATTCAATAAAATCATATAAACACAATTAATTTTTAAATATGATTTTTATTTTTCCATCTTCAAATAGTTTTTTCAATAATAAATTTACTAAAAAATTTTTTTATTTTATTTCCATCTCCAGAACAATTTTATTATATTTGTTTTTAAAATAGTGTTTAAAACCAAAAAACTACAACCTAATCAAAGAAACCATTTTATTTGGTTGGTGTAAGATAACTATGAAATATCACACATTTAAATGTTAGATCAAACTTTAATTTAACCAAACATAAAATTATAGAAAAGAAAAACACAAAGAAATAAAAATATGACATTTTATAGAGTTACATATATTTCAAATGAAAAAAAAATATTAAATAGAAGAAAACAATCTGTTTATAAATATTTTTTTGTCTCACTTATATTGTGAATTTACATGTATAATTTTCATGTCAAAATAAAAGAGTTCATGATTCACAAATGATGTTGCAAATGCCACTTCTAACATGACAAATATTGGTCTTATTACTTTTTTTAAAAAAAAAAATTAGAAAAGTTTTAGGAGCCTATTTAATTAGGATTTGAAGCAATTTAAAAAATAATAATTCATGAAAAATTCTTATTGTATTCACTAAAAACTTTTGTTTAATTTTAAAAAGTTTAATGATATTTAGCATATGAAGATTTTCTATCGACTAACACACTCTTTCAGTACGCCCAATGATGATTAGCCATGCCATCTTTATAGTGTACACGAATTTGAATACTTTTGAGTATCAAAGGTGAGTTGTATTTGAAAATTAAATCTTAGTTTAGAGCTTACTTGAGGTATTTATATGTCCTACATGGGTATCTTAGCAGGTTGAGAAAAAAATTAACTTAATCTGAACACAAAGAAGTTAATGTTGTGTTTGGAGTATTTAATTTAATTTCACATGCACTATTTATCTTTAGCGGTATTTATCATGTATTTATGGAACTTGAGACTCTTGAATAGTATAAGGTTGAATATCATAAGACATGTGTAGTGGAAAAAATTGAGATTAAATTATTGATTAATTTAATTTATAAAATAAGAATCACCACCACACTTTTATTTTTCAAAAGAATTGAGAAAATAACGAATAGAATCCACAAAAGTTTTAAAACAAAACTAATAAAACAGAGAGACAAAGGGTAAAGAGGTTGGTTATGCAATGACAATGTGTTAGCACACAAAACATCTATAGTAATCTATAGGAACCTCTTGAAAATCTATGTTTAATTATCTTTAAATGTGATGTTTGCAAAAGATGGTGGAGATGAGAAGAGAAACATTTTTTTTAGGATTTTTGTGTTTGACAGGACACCCCGAGCCTCATGCCTACGTACCTACAAAGTACAATGAAGGATCAAAATCTCGTAGTTCGTAGTAAAAATAATAAGAATTTGTTGTGATTGATTTTAATGAATGGAAAAGACAACTTGTCATTTTAAGAAGAAAACTCAACTAGTCACCCACAAGTGTATGTAAATAGACATTTGCACCACTATTGAGAAGGACTCCAATTTCATCTATTGTGTACACGACAATGATAGAACTTTATAAGGAAAACCTTTGTGAACATAACTATTAAACATGATATCAACATAATCACTAATGAGGTAGGTTTTTTGAGAATGGCTAGGGAAATGGTACCCTTCTTCCTAAATGGGCAAGAGAAAAATATTTGACTATTGTATGTGGATGATTAAATACATGTGGATGAAAGGAAGGGTGAGTGACCTTATGGTAGGGTGTAAAGAGTAATTAGAGAAAGAGAAAATAAATTTTAATTATTTTATTATTTAAAATAATAATTTGATTTTTATTATTTAAATAAAATAAAAGAAATAAGAATGTGTAGAGAAATTAACGACAAGCTGGTAATTATGTGAATAAGTTGGGGGTAGAAGAGGGAAAGGATAATTAGGAGAAAATAAATTTATTAGAAAAAGAGAGAAGTGGAAAGAGAATCAGTTTTCAAAGAGAATCCGTTTTCATTGTACGTAAGAAGTTAGAAAAGAGGAGAAGGAGGCTAAGGCTAGAGAAGTCAGAGCTTGGAAGAATTTGACAAGAGAAATCAAAGTTAAGGGGGGAGAATAACCTTCAATAAGGGCTTATGCATGAGGGGTAGGATAGTGGAGTCTTTAACCTCATATAGGGTTTGTTCTTCTTTTGATTTATGATGAATGTTGATGAAAACTTGATGATAATTATGTTTTTACATGTCATGATGTGAACTGAAATTGTGTGTTGACATGTTATTGTTGTGTTTTGAAATCAATTGAATCTATGAAAATTGATATGAGATTGAATGATTTGGGGCATGAATCTAAGAGTTTAATTCATGAGAAAAATGGATATATTGATGATAATTATTGTGATTTATGTATTGATCATGTTAGAAAATATATGGGGATGTTTTTGAATGAACCAAATTGGAATTGGTTTGGTGGTTGAAGTTGGAAATTAGAAGAAAATCACGTAACATAGCAAAATGGAATTTTTAGAAAAAAACTCCAGTGGCAATTGATTGCATCAAATAATAATCGATTGTATTAGTTGAAAATTAAAAAAATAAAAATAACAGTACAATTGATTTCACTAAAGAACAATCGATTGCCTATCATTGAAAAGTGATTTTTTACGAAGTCAGTAGTAAAATGTGTTTATATGACAATTCATTGTTATATTTATATGATAACGTGTTGTGGTTTTGGTGAAGTAATATGAATGAATGCTTTGATTAATTGATTATGAGTTATGAGTATGAATTGATAAATTATACATGTTGAGATGTGTATTGTTGAGTTAAGGGTGAGTTGCATATATGTGAGTTAATAGTTTTATTGAGCTAAATTATTATATGTACTCGAGTTGTGTTGCTATGCTGAGATGTTAAGCATTGAGAATAAGAATGAAATATAGGAATGTTGTCAATATGGATTATTTTAAGTTATGCTTGTTGTATTGTTGCATCTTTGAAATATAATTCTGTTGAGATGACTTAATAACATGCTTGTGTTGCACTATTGATTGATAATGTGTATTTCGGATTTTGGTGTGATTTAATCTGAAGCAGAGAAAAGTACACAAGAAGGGGGATTGAATTGTGTTCTCCGTTTTCTTAATCTGCGTCTAATCAGATTTCAGAATCCAAAATGATGTTCAGATTCTAATTATACTTAGTTGTTGAATGTTAACAGAAATAAATCAATAATAGCAGAAGACACACAGATTTATACTAGTTCCTCCCAAATAAGAGTAGTTCAGTCCCCTTACTTCACAAGAGCTTTTCACTATAATCAAAACATGATTATAACCGCTTATGCATTCCGCATAAGACTTTTACACTGCTCAGACCCTAGGTCCGAGACTTCTTGCTTAAACCTCTAAGGCTCAAGACTTCCTTGCTCAAGTCCTATAGACTCAATAATTTCTTGCTTAGACCATCATCCTAAGACTTTCCTGCTCAGGTCCCTCAGACCCGAGACTTTCTGCTCAAACCCCTCAGGCCCAAGACTTCCTTGCTTAGACCTCTGCCTAAGACTTTCCTTCTCATTTTCCACGAACCTAAGACTTTCCTAATTAAACCCCTCAGGTTCAAGACTTCTACTTAGACCCTTGATTTGAGACTTCCTTGCTTGAATCCCACGGATTCAAGACTTCTGCTCAATTAATCCACTTGATTAAGACTCTTAATGCTCTAGCACATATCAGGAGATTTACATGTCTCAAGCATCTTGCCAAGAAACTTGGATTTGCTTAATCAATCAACTTGATTAAGACTTTCATTGCTCTAGCACATAGGAGGAGACTTACATGGCTCAAGCATCTTGGCGAGAGACTTGAATTTGCTTAATCAATCTACTTGATTAAGACTTTTATTGCTAGAGCACATAGCATAAGACTTACACGACTCAAGCATCTTGGCGAGATACTTAATCTAAACTGCTAAACAACATGTTCAGCAAAATAGAGAACAAGGTATCTTTGATATAAGTATCAGAGGTACAGGGAAATCACCATAACAAACACCTAAAGCTCTTAAAATTTCTAAGATATTTAATGTGTAAGAAATCTTAAGGCTTTTACAATTACAACCTACAATAGAAATTTTGCATAACCAATTGTTTTGATAATTGCTGATCTTGTTACTCCTCCATCCGGTTGATCCTTGTTGAAGATTCATTTTGAACCTTTAGCTACTTATATAGCATATGCAGAAGACTAGTCGTTGGATAGATAACTTGATCAATTGTCTTTCCTTTCTTTGTAGTACAAGAAGCGTTGAAGATAAATACACCAAAAGATCTTGATCCATTGTGTATCATGTTTAACCATTGAGTCTTTAAATAGATCCTGTACTATAGAGTCGTTGAGAGTAAATATTCGTAAAGCATGCCAAATATTATTGAGCCTTTTGAACTAAGACTCTAGCTGACAAACTAATTTGACAATGCAACTTGCTTTTTGAAGTGCGAATATCTTTAGTTTTATCACTAACTCTGAATGATCATTAGATGCCAATTTATATTCACCAAGTGTAGAGACAATAATGTTTCTTCTTCTGATGCTGAGACCTTCAGCTTTAGAGTCTCGCCAGATATCACTTAGAGAGTGTTCTTCAGATTCTGCACCACCAGAAGCTAGCAATTCAGGTTCTCTCAAGTGTGCCTTTGTATATCAGATTCTGAGTATAAATATTTACAAGTATTATAACCTACATACATGAAACACACATCAAATATAACCATTTTTCTTTTAACACTTTGTAATCATCAAAATCCGAGGAATATATATCATGAACAAATCTTGTTCTTACAATCTCCCCCTTTTTTATTCTGACAAACATAAGTATTTAAAAGACAAAGTTGGGAAATTATAATTTTCTTTGCAACATTAGAGTATGAGGTTTGTAAGCCCCCCTGAGTATAACAGTCCAAAGTTGAGTTATGTAAACCCACCCTAAGTACTACTTTCAAGAAAAAGTAATTTAATTTTCTTAGTATAACATCAGAGTCCGAGGCTTGTAAGCTCCCCCTGAGTCAAATTGTCCAAAGTTGAGGTTTGAAAGCTCCCCCTTAGGTCTATATTTAAGAAA
Source organism: Lathyrus sativus (assembly GCA_963859935.3). Taxonomy (NCBI): domain Eukaryota; kingdom Viridiplantae; phylum Streptophyta; class Magnoliopsida; order Fabales; family Fabaceae; genus Lathyrus; species Lathyrus sativus. Next base: position 419,199,718 of record OZ012740.1, read on the forward strand.
ACTAAAAGGAATATTTTAACTTCCTTTGGCAACATCAGAATACAAGGTTTGTAATAAACTATTTAGCTCCCCCAATTAAGTCAGCCTCCTCCCAGGTTATAACAAACTTTTTAGCTTCACATCTTGGGCTTTTAATAAGATACAAATAAATTTTTTAGACTCACATCTTGGACTTTGAAAAAGATACAAATAAACTTTTTAGCTTCACGTCTTAGGCTTTGAACAAGATACAAATATTTTAGCTTCAACATCTTGGGATTTGAACAAGATACTCAAATAATTCAACTTCTCCCCAGAGATAAGACATTGAGTCATCTCTGTAGAAAGATATCTCTTATATACACCACAATTAAAAATCAAACATTAAAAACTTTTTTCCATATAAGTGATGTAAGTGGCACACTTGTTAATTCAAAATCCAAGCTGAAGTCCTTATCTTATCATGGTCCGAAAATTTTCTTTCATCTAAGTGATGTAAGTGGCACACTTGTTGATACTATATCCAAGTTAAGGTCATTCTCTTAGCATGCAAATACTCATAAAGGAAAATGTGGAATTGCTTAGGATTATTTGACATCCAAGTTCAAAGCTTCTTCCCTTATGATATTATTCTCAAATGTTTGTGATGAATAGGTGAGATATCTCCCTTAAAAAATGACAATTTATCTTTTCTTTCAAACAAACAAAACTTTTAGCTTCACACCTTGGGAATTGAACAAGATACACAAATACCCTTTTAGCTTCATCATCTTCGGCTTTGAACAAGATACAAATTCCACCCATAGTTAGGTGGAATTACGAATGCTCTAATTTCCCAAAGTCTCTTTTTGGGAATACGTAGGCATAAGGCCATAAGATCTTAGCATGCACACCTTTAAATAAAACCCCTAAATATGTACAAAAGGTTCCTATAGAGTACTATAGATACTTAGGATGTTAATAGCTTCCCTTTGTATAACAAACCTCAGATTCCATATCTCTTTGCATTTGCAGGGAAAACATTTGCACACAGGGTTAGTTTAGATTCCTTCCCCTTCTTTTTAAGCATCATAGGATAAATATTAGAAATTCGAAAATGGCACAAGCACGGTTCACGAGGATTTCTCCATCTCAGGATTGGTGGGGTCATGGAAATTGGTCCATGGAAAAATGGCTACTCTATCCCATCCCCTAAGAGGGTTAAGCCTATTTTGTACCTTTTTTTACTATTACTGTTAACATCATTTTATTCTTTATTATTATTGTTGATATTATCTAGTTACTTTCCATATTTGTTTAAATGCATTTGTTTTAAGAGTGTGATTAATAGACGTGTGGTGAGGAAAAGTCCTAACTTGGACTTAAGAACATACTTTAAGATAGGAGGTGGTATAATAATGGAGGATTATAGGGAGTGAGTCCTGAACAAGCTAACTTGAAAATCTAACAACTCAGTGGAGGTACCTTCTTGGAATTACTGATATTGAGCAAGCAAGTCGTGAATACATTACTTTTCCATTGAGAACCTAAGAAGCTGAGTACTTTAGTAACCTTTTACCTATTTGGCCATTTTAAGATATAGTGTGGTGACTATCGGGAATAGTTGATATGCGATACTACACTCAAATGAGATTCATCTTAAGGATATTGCAGCTCTCACGAGTCAATTGATTTGATGGTAATATCCTAAAGAAGGGTCAGTGATTTTGGGAACCTTGTTAGAACCCGTTATACGAGTACAAAATGAATCTCTAGTACATACCTTTAGGATGGGTAGATTCATGGCTCCATGCTCGTGACGATAAACCCTTAAAACCATGTTTGTAAATATCTATGTTTGTGCATACATGCATTCATACAAAAATTTCAAAATTTTTCAAAAGAACTAAAAAACAGGTTGTTGCAAATATCATAAATTGTGTTATGGATTTTGGTAGAAGAAAAACTCAGAAGTACACCTTCAGAAGTCCAAGACTGGAAGACCAAAGAAGATTTGGAAGATTGATTGCTAATATTGAAGATTTTAGAGCTAAGTATGGAGGGCTTTTGTCTCTTTTAAAAGTCAACATGGTGGAAGAAGTCCTATCTACATTGGTTCAGTTCTATGATCCGGTGTACCACTGCTTCACATTTCCAAATTATCAGCTCACACCAACATTGGAAGAGTACTCTCAGTTGATTGATTTACCCATTTCTGATCAAGACCCATTCTCTAATTTGGAAGATATTCCCAAAGATCAGACCATTACAAGAGCTACCTCCTTGGAAGTGTCAGATATCAAAGCTCACATGACCACAAAGGGAGGAATTCAAGGTCTACAAGCTAAGGTTTTGATGGGAAGAGCCCAATACTTTTCCAGTATAGGAAACATGGTTGCTTTCGAGGTTATCTTTGATCTGGTCATCTATGGATTATTCCTCTTTCCTAACATTGACTACTTCGTCGACGTCAACGCTATCAGGATATTCTTAATTAGGAATCTAGTTCCAAATTTGCTTGCAGATGCTTACCACTGAGTGCATCTAAGGAACTTGTACAACAGAGGGATGATTACATGTTGTGTACCATTACTCTATAGATGGTTTATTTCTCACTTGCCTAAATTTGTTGCTTTTTGGGATCTCAAAAGTGGTATGGGATGGTCGAAAAAGATTATGTCTCTCACTCACTCTGACATATATTGGTACAATCGGGTCTATGACGGAATAAAGATCATTGACAGTTATGGAAGTTTCCCCAATGTACCCCTCATTGGTACTAAATGAGGGATCAACTACAACCGAGTTTTAGCTCGTCGTCAGCTTGGTTACTCTATGAGGGACTTACCATACAACATTTATATGGAAGGTTTTTTCTTCAAGGAAGGAGAAAATGACAGAGAACTTAAAAAGGAAATTGTGCATGCCTGACGTCATATTCACAAGAAAGGAAGAGAATCTCTGGAAAAACCGAACTACATCTCTGTAGAGCCTTATCTCCAATAAGTACAAACTAGAGCCATCAAGTTGAGGATACCTTACCCTCATCAAGGAGTGTTTCCCCTAAAGGAATATATCCTCTACTTTATGAAAGATGTAGAGAAACTTCATATTGCTTTTAACAAAACTAAACGTGAAAAGAACTCTTGGAGGAACAAATATCAAATTGTCAGCCTAGAGAACACAAAAATCTAGAATCTACTAAAAGAAAAAGATGCTCTGATTGAGATACTTGAGCAACATGTTGTGGAAAGACAAGAAGAATGGGGAAATTTACTCTCCCCTTTCACTTGGAAAAAGATCGTCAACCCGCCAATAATTGAGGAAGCCCGGTTCAAGAGGCAGAAGAAAATTCAGCAACAAGGGCTTGGAGCCTCATCAAAGAGGGTTCTTTAATGTCTATAGGATTAGTTTTCCTTTTCTGCATTATAAATATTGTACTTTTATAATCTTTTCAGTTTATCAAATAAAAGTGTTTTAGTGTTTATGTTATCCACTGAATGATATTTGCAACATAATTGTTGAAAGTTCTTTAAAAAAACGAAAGAGCATTTGCATCCTTTGCACATTATGCATCATTCTAGCATTTCATATCTTTCATAAAAAACTTACACATATTTGTCACACTTTAGAGTCAAACTGTCTCATTCATACAATACTCTGGCCATTCGTCATAAAAAACGGACGATCTTGAGGAAGAAAACACATAACTAAGAGAAGAGGTCACTACTCTAAAAGAAAGTATGGAAAGACTCAACATCATGATAGAAATAATGGCAGCGGCTCAATATCAACTGTCTCAAATGACTGCGATCTCAAAAATTGTCTCCGCACCAATCTTTGGAGTACCCGTCAGTCTTCCCCAGTACACCATGCCCAAAGGTTTTCCCTGGGGCATACCTCTCAATTTCATGCCTGAAGGCTATATATCTCTGATCACTAAAGACTCAAGAGCTACAGCTAGAGTCTCTAGGCCTGAAGGTTACAAACTTCAGGTCAATGAAGATGCAAGAGCCACAACAGAGATTCCTATAATGAAGTTTATCGACTTCAGGTCACCGAAGCACTGACAGCCGCAATAGTAATGTCTGTACCACAACCTGTGATACATACTACTCCAGAAGAACAATCTTTCACGCTGCTCCAAGAGAGGTTATGGGAGTATATGAAAGGATGGATGAATTCCAAGAGCAGTTCTTGGAAATGCAGAAAGAAATTCAAGCTATTCGTGGATAGGACTTGTTTGGGAAAGATGCTTCTGACCTCTGCTTAGTCTCAAATATTTAAATACCACACAAATTCAAGATGCCTGACTTTGAAAATTACAAAGGCAACTCCTTCCCTCAAAGTCACTTGGTGATGTATGCTCAGAAGCCAAACGGAAAATCAATAGTTATTGATCCACTACTTTCAAGACAGTTTAACTGGTGTCGTACTCAAATGGTACATGGGGTTAAACCGTGCAAATATCAGTACCTTCAGAGACCTTGGAGCAGATTTTGTTCAACAATACAAGTACAATTTGGATATGGCTCCTGACAGGGATCAACTCAAAGCTATTGTCGCTACTGCGAAAATCGGCGCCGGCTGAACAGAAGAGTCGCCACCGTGCGTTATTTATCCCACGGGAGGGAAAGGAAACGCTCAGAGTAAACCTCGCACAACACGGGAAAGGTATGGTCATCGCAACCAAAACCTGGGTTCGGGAGTCGGTTACGCAAGGGGAAGGTATTAGCACCCCTCACGTCCGTCGTACTCGACGGGATCCACGCTTGTTTTCGGGTATGGATTGTTATTCTATCTAAACTATAGGTCAAGGGTGAAAAAGAAAATAAAATGAAAATAAAAATGACTCGGCAAAGTATCGCACTTTATGCCTACGTATTCTCGTCTGGAACGAGAAATCAGAGTCAACGTAGTTCGCCTACCTACGGGAAAGGAGGGGAAGGTTGCTCGCTAGGATATCGCATCCTATGCCTACGTACTTTCACACGGCATGAAAGATCAGAGCAAACGTAGTTCGGGCCACGTACGACACAAGTCTGTCCTTGATTGATTTTATTCCTTCTGAAAAGGTTTTTCTGATTAACAGTCCAAGAGGACAAAAATGACGTCTTGATGAGTTCACATTCTTTTACGGAAGAAGTGTCTTTTATTGTGTTTGAAATCTTTATGGTGTTTTTCTGTTTGTTTTAAGAAAGAAAGAGACAGAACTCTAACCTACAGTTGCGAAGGGAAACAAACTAACCTAATGTTATCATGCATGGGTTAAGACCTAGTGTCTATCATGCTCCTCTCTCGCGCAGAGAGAAACAGAGATCCTAAGGGATAGGCAGAAACAGAAACAATATCAGATATATACAGTAAAACAGTAAAATGCATGGATGCAGCAATACAAGCGAGGCAAGGGAGTCCCACTCAACCTCGAACCTAGAAAACAATAGGCGAAAGTGAACAGGCTTCACTTTCAACCCAACAGGGTAGACAGCAAACAATACAGTTCAGAAAACCAATCAATACATCAGCAAATGCAATACAGCAAAAAGAAACAGCATCAGCAGCTCTGAATCAACAACTGGCTTCAAGCAATCTCCAATCAGCTACAGGCTTCAACAAGCATCAATCTCCATCTTCATGGCCTTCAGACAAGGGCTTTGATCATCAGTCTTCCATCTGCAGTGGCTTTTCTTCATGCTCAAACCTCCAGGATGAGGGATTAGTCACAAGAGTGAATTGGGTGTTAAGCAGTCAGCTGACTACCAAAGGTGGTGAACAGACTGCTTCTAACACAAGAGACATTTTCTCTCAAGAGTTCTATCTCATAGACACCATCACCAAGCCTTCCAAAGGAAGGGGGTGAGTGTCTTAGCGAGACTCTGAATCACAGAGAAGAATGGATGCAGACAAGGCAATCCATGTTTGAGAAATAATCATTCTAACCTAGAGCTCTGCCTAGCTCCTAAACCCTAGTCTCCTCAGCAACTGCTAGCAAGAAACTCCTCCTCAACTCTGACAGTTGATCTTCAGCATTTGACTCTTCAATGGCTTCATCTCCACAAATCTTCAGCTTCCCCAGGGCCCCAGACAAACCCAATACCCAAACAAACAATCAATAAACCCCAGAGGGCACACCACACCAGACAGCAGATATACAGACAGTAATAATAGCAGTAGGGGAATCCTAACTCTTTCTAAGGGATCTAATAGCTACCCATAGCCCCTATAGTCCCATAACTAATCTATTCAAACCCTAAGTCCTAAGGGAGAAAATTGAACTTCCTAAGTTGTCACCTAAAAACCCTAGTTTTGTTCATGATATTCAAGCATTTATTAATCACCTAAAACTAGCCTCTAAAAATGGGAACTAAAATATTTCTACAAGCTTAACATCTCATCTAAACAATATGAAAAGAGTGATCAAAAAATATCAAAGCATGTGAGAGAACAAAAATCATAAAAATAATGCATGAAATGTAACTATTTAATGTGACATTTATTTAGAAAATATGAAAAAAATATGAAATAAAACTAAAAATGAAATTTTCTTTTCCTATAATATTCTAGACATTTTAATGAAAACATGGTAAAAAGAAGGGATTAAAAAGCATTTTTTATGAATTATTTATGAATTTTCAAAGATTAGTAAAAATTAAAATGAAATAAGAAAAAATAAAATGAATTAAATGAGGGAGAGGGGTGCATTCAGTAGGCGCGCTCAGTTCATTATTGTATGGGCCAGACAGGGTAGGGTGTTGTTAGCAAAATGGATAAGGCCCAGCATCAATCAGAATTATTGAAATAAAAGAAAAACCAGCAGGGGGTGAAAATAGCATCAGAAACACGTTGCAATTGGTTTGGGCTTGGTTGCTGGGGGTGGGGATAACAAAAGAGACTCAGGCCCGCCCGTTTCAATTAATGAAACGGTGCGTTTAGAGCCAAAGTCCTTCCCTCCAATTCTGAAATTAAACGCTGGCCATTGGATCGCGCTTACAGTCAAAAGTCCAACTCCAAACGAAGGGCCACGATTTCATCTTCTTCAATTGGCCTGAAACTTAGGGTTTCTCTTCACCATGGCAGCCATGCACGACCTACATTCTACCTCTCTGTTCTCCTCCTACACGCCATGAATCCTCATGCTGTAAACATGAAATCTGCTCCAAATCTCTCCCTCTACAATCCTAGGGCATCAATTCACTTTGAAATTCACCACATCAACAAATTCGATTGGATCAACATTCGGCCTCCATTGAAATGCACTGATGTGGACCATCACCAATCTTCCCCAAACTTAGCCTAAATTGAACTACAACTAATGGAGATTAATTTGATCAATCAAGCCACAATTATAACACACTAATCTAAGAGATTCGAACACAAACAGTTTATGGCACCTGTCACTAACCATCACCAAATCTCTCCAAATTCATCTAACTTAATCTCCTAACCACCTAGATCAATTCTACACTAACAAAATCATGCCTAACTAACTGGATCAAGCAGTTTGAATGAAAACTTACCTTGTGCAAAATCTTGCAAACAGCTATGGAGATTGATGATTTGAGGCTTCCAAGGCTTGAATCTTGATCCAATTACTCAGGTATAGATTCTGTATGCAGTGTTGTGATGATTCTTTGCTTGAATTTTGCTGTCCACTTGCAACTTCAATCTTGATGCTCTTGAAAAAAAGTGCTCGAAAATGGATGATTCACACCAAAACTTTGCTTCAATTATGATCTATGATGATGATGGAGTCAGATTGAGTTGATTTTGATGAAAGTTGATGAAGGTTTTGAGAGAATTACAATGAAACTCCAATGAAAAAGTGTGAGAAATTTTGTGGAATTCTTGGTGCAAATGAAGCCAACCCTTGCCAAATTCTCCTTTCATGAATATATAGACCCCAAATGAACATTCTAGATCCATCTTGCACATTCCCTTGTTTTCAAACTTTGGCTCATTTTTGATTATGTTTCTTAAATGATAAGCAACCATGGATAACTTCATTTTTTCCTTCTAAACTCAAAAAAGTGTGTGAACCATTGTTCTTAGAATTGTTTTTCCATTCAAAATCATATATTGGAAGTCTCCATTTGGACTTGTAAATCTCCCAAACCATTTTCCAACTTGAAATTATTCACTTTATAAGCCTTTTTAGTTCATATTTTGACCAATTATGCAACATCATGCTATGAGCTTCTCCAATAACTTGTGACCTTCTTTCTAGACTTAAAATCCCATTTGGAGCAAGTTTGATGTTGTAAGTTTTTCCATTTGAGGCCTCCTTGTATGAGTTTTGGGTATAGGTTAAAATGACCTGTAATTCACAAATGCCCAAAATACCCTTTGCTTGTCAAGACCATAAGTTGAGTTCTCCACATCATATGAAGGCATGCCATACCATTCTAGAAAGCTAAGACAATGAGGAACAATTCTTATGTTGACCAAGAATTCATTTGAAATCTCCTTGAGGGGCAAAACTAGCTTGGAAGTCAAGTCACTTTCACAGACAAAAGTTCAGACACCCCAAATGACCTGTAACTTGCAAGGACCATAACTTGAGTTCTATAAATCTCCTTGAGGTCTTCCACCACTCAAATTAAAGGTCTTGAGATCCTCTACAAGTTTCATGTTGGCCAAGAAGCCATTTGAAGTTAGCATTTTGACTTATCTTGCTTGGAAATTTGACCTAAACTAGGGGATTTTACAGAGAAACCCTAATTTAGTAACTCCTCTTCTCCTTGATTTTTCTTGAATTCTCCTTGTCATATCTCCATATCTTTATTCTCCATGTCCAATGTTGATCCCCACATCTCTCCAATAGACTTGAATGCCCTTTTAAGTCAGTCAATTAACCTAGGGTTGACCTAGGGTTGACCCAGATGAAACCCTAGTTGACTGTCTTCAACTATAGCTCTTGTGCTTTCATCAATGACTTGTTTTCTTCTCCAAATGACTTTATAAGTCTCTCATAAGGTCTAGATGCTCTCCATGCTTTCACTCCACAGCTCACAACCCTCTAGTTGATCCTCAGATATCCTCAGCTAGGAGATGGACTCAAGGCTTGATCTGCTGAACTCTTTGCTTTCAAATTCTTTCCTGATGACTTGAATATGATTGAATTGGAATAATAACCTCTTGCTAGGCCTCTAGAGATGAAAATAATGATTGGTCCCCTGTTGAATGACTTGCTATGCTTATGCTATGCAGATAGTTAGTCTATATACATGATTCTACATGCAAATGCTAATGATGATAATATTAAAACATGAACCAAGGAATAAGGTTGAGCAAATTTTAGGGTGCAACAGCTGCCCCTATTCAAGCGACTTGGACCCGATTGGGTGAATGGCCCGGAGCCTTCAGACATTCGCGGTACGAGACGGTTGAATACTAGTGAAACCAGAAATTTGCCAACCGCAGAAATAAACTGCGCTCCTGCTTGATGAATGACATTCGTCAGCTGAATCTGACTGTTAGAGCAACCCGCTGATCTCGCGCGACCGTGCTGGGGATTGGCTTCATCGTTCTGAAGAGGATTCTGTCATAACAGATTGCTTGCTTGTCCACGTTAGGACTCTGTCTGTCATCGATACGAAGAAATCTCAACCAAAACTTGTCCACGTTAGGACTCCACTCGCTGTTAACCCAGGAAAATCTCGGCAACTCCGCTGGGGATAATTCACCTGCATTTCCGTAAACTGAATTGTCCACGTTAGGAATAACACTCTTCCACGTTAGGAGTAACACTTCTATCTTTCCACGTTAGGAAGCAATCTTCTTTCCACGTTAGGAAACTATATCAATCTGTCCACGCAAGGACTCCAATGCCATTTGACATGTCCGCGTCAGGACTCCAATCTTTCCACGTAATGAATTCACCTTTGGTTCTAAATCTGTCCACGTCAGGACTCAACTTCTCGAATCTGTCCACGTCAGGACCCCAATTTCTCCGCGTAAGGAATAAACTTCTTCTTCCACGTTAGGAATATCTTGATATCTGTCCGCGTCAGGACTAAACTCTCTTTCCACGTCAGGAATAATCCATGTCTTTCCACGTCAGGAATCAATCTTGATATATCCGCGTCAGGACTTAATCTTTCCACGTAAGGAATAAGCTCGTCTTTCCACGTAAGGAAACCATCTTTCTTCCACGTAAGGAATGCTCTGGATATGTCCACGTAAGGACTCTGATCTTTCCACGTTAGGAATCAATTCTTTCTCAATTTGTCCGCGTCAGGACTCATTTTTCCACGTAAAGAATGCCCTTATCTCCCCGTAAGGAATCTACCTCAATATGTCCGCGTAAGGACTCAATCTTTCCACGTAAGGAACACCAACTTCTTTCCACGTAAGGAATAAATTCATCTTTCCACGTCAGGAAACCATCTTTCTTCCACGTAAGGAATGCTCTTGATATGTCCACGTAAGGACTCTCTTCTTTCCACGTAAGGAATAAACTTGTCTTTCCACGTAAGGAAACTATCTTCTGACACGTCCGCGTATGGACTCCATCTTTTCCGCGTTAGGAATCTCCGTCTTTCCACGGTAGGAATCACTCCTGTTGATATGTCCGCGTAAGGACTACATCTTTCCACGTTAGGACCCACTTCTTTCCACGTAAGGAATAATAATTTCTTTGATTTGTCCGCGTCAGGACACTGACCTCGTCTTGATATGTCCACGTTAGGACTCAGGCGTCTTCGACTTGCTGAGGAAATAAGACTTGTCCGCGTAAGGACTCACACCTTCGACTCACTGGGGAAGTATCCGTGTCAGGACTTACACTTTGCCAACAACACGAAGAAGGATAAATTTGTCCACGTCAGGATTCTTGTCTCTTGTCATCACAAAGAACTACAAACTTGTCCACGTCAGGACGCACATTTCACCATTACGAATAAAGATATCTGCTGCAAACACATGATCCACGTCAGGACACCAACACGAAGGGTAACCAATCTTTTGTCAACGTCATGACCTCCCTTTCTCCAAATTTCGAGAGACCGAATCTATCCACGTCAGGATTAACACACCTTACCAATCCGGTAAAACAAACCTATCCACGTTAGGACGCCCACTTCTGAAGAAATCCCGTCATTCTAGGAATAAATTGTCCACGTCAGGACTTAATTCTTCAATGATCCTCACCCACAAACTTCTTAGCACTGACGTGACAGCGACTTCGAGATGAACTCTACTGGGGATGTCTGAAAACCAACTATCGGACACCTGCTCTGATAACCGGCGGTGGCCTCTGAAATTCTGATTCATGCGACCCGTTGATGACAAACAAACTCTGCTTGGGGATAAGAAGACACTTATCCTGGCCACTCTGCCTGGGGAAAATAAGATACATTTGCATAAATGACTTTGCTGGAGACAAAGAGAGTTTTATCATGACAACTCTGTGGGGGAATACCGCCGAAACTGACATTATTATTGAATATCTCATGCCGAGATCTTGAGCGATTGGTGATTTATTTGAGCAAGAGCTCTCTCCACCTGAACTACTAGAATACAAAAGCTGCTTCAGCAAAATAAATGCTGGGAGGATAACGTCGACTCGCCGGGAATAGCCTGATGCTACAAAATTATTCCGGCAAAATAAATGCCGGAAGAGTGAAGTTGACCCTGCTGGGAAGTTGGGAACTCAAACCACACGTCTTGTTGAAGTAACCCCCTGCTGGGGAATATAACTCAAACCAAATACCTTGCGGAGGTAACCCCCTGCTGGGGAATGTAACTCTGCTGGGGAATAGCAGATGCGCCTGGTATGATTGAGCTTCTGCTGGAACGTGAACCGATATCACCAGTATCTCTGACAAAATAAATGACAGGACCCAACATCAACTCTGCTTTGGAGAGTCTTGACCTTCGAATTCCATTGGAAGGAAAGAACATTTACTGAAAAGAGAACTCCGCTGGGGATGGGATGATTCTCTCGGGGAAAATTAACCGACTCCGCTGGGGGAGAATGCATGACCCTGCGGGGGGAGATGAACCTGTCTGAATACAGCTTTACGATCTCGGAATCGCCAAACTCTGCTGAGGACGAGTAACTTCTCTGGAGCACGTCCTTTGGATAAGCTACGGCTAGCTGGGGAATTCTATCCTTCTTCAGGAAGAACATGCATGACCTGCGTGGGGATCAAGCCTTTCACTATTGCAATCTTTTGATCACCTTCCTCGTACAGTTATGAAACCTGCAACAACACAAACAAGACACGACAAGCCTATGCAATCCACATCGATTCAGGTTAGTGACGTTACACTCAGTTAATTCAAAGCTTTAACAATTGTTGGCAAGGGCCAGTAATGTTATACTCATGCTAGCTTCAATAAACTTAGGCGTTTTATCATGCGCAAAACAGTAAAGAACAGGCATCAAGTACTGAATAACACATTTTCATTGATTGGGCCCCTGAATGGGCGGAGTTTTTGTACACGGGATGTAACTCCTGCAAAGAGGAAGCTACGCAAAGCAAATATACAAGTATGCAAGTATTCACAAGAAGCATAAATATTGACGAATTAAATTTTGTACACATGTCGGCAACTGGATGCAGATGAACATCACGAACTGATCCTCCCATGACTCGTCCGACTCTAATGCTTTCCCGGTATCCGTCTTCTGAAGAGGTTGTATCCGATAACTAATTCCTCAAACATATTCTCCCGCACTGATGCTCATTGAATACCAAATTCGGACCGCAGTCATTTGCTTTTCAAATCCCTAACTTTTGCGTGAACCGCCCTTTACGGGTTTTCAGTTTACCGGGATACCCTTTTTTGCCGAAGCCGCCCAGTGTAGGTTTTCAACTTCGCGGGTGTACATTTTTTCAATTTTATCCCTAACTTTTGCCCGAACCTTTCATTCTGTTTTTGGTTCGCCAGGATGCCCCATTTTTGCCTGGACTCTCTTTTTTCTGTCCAGCGGGTCTATTTTAAGCAAAGTATTTTTTAACTGCGTCCGAATTCACAGGTGATGCAAAGTCTTCCCCGTCCATGGTGGACAACAATAAAGCTCCTCCTGAAAAGACCTTACCGACAACGTATGGCCCTTCGTAATTGGGGGTCCACTTGCCCCTGTGATCTGCTTGCGGCGGGAGAATCCTTTTCAGCACAAGGTCGCCCGTCTGAAAGCTTCGCGGAAGTATCTTCTTGTCGTACGCTTTCTTCATTCGTCTTTGGTACAAACGACCGTATGCCAGAGAAGCTAGCCTCTTCTCATCCATCAAACTCAGTTGGTTCAATCTATTCGTTACCCATTCTGCCTCGTCCAGCTGAACGTCTCGCAATACCCTCAGAGAAGGGATCTCAACTTCCAATGGTAATACCGCTTCCATTCCGTATACCAACGAGAACGGAGTTGCCCCGGTTGATGTGCGTACCGTCGTACGATAACCGTGCAAAGCGAAAGGTAGCATTTCATGCCAATCCTTATACGTCACCACCATTTTCTGGACAATCTTCTTGATATTCTTATTGGCCGCTTCGACAGCGCCATTCATCTTGGGTCGGTAAGGGGAGGAGTTGTGATGTCCGATCTTGAAATTCTGACAGAGCTCCTTCATCATTTTGTTGTTCAGATTAGAACCATTATCCGTGATTATCCGCTCGGGAATTCCGTATCGGCAAATGATATCTCTCTTGATGAATCTAGCCACCACTTGCTTCGTTACATTTGCGTAAGACGCTGCTTCCACCCACTTGGTGAAATAATCGATTGCTACGAGGATGAACCGATGCCCGTTAGAAGCCGTCGGCTCAATCTTTCCGATCATATCGATTCCCCACATCGAGAATGGCCATGGAGATGACATCACATTTAGAGGACTCGGAGGCACATGTATTTTGTCAGCATAAATTTGGCACTTGTGGCACTTTCTTGCAAATTTGAAACAATCAGTTTCCATCGTCAGCCAAAAATAACCTGCCCGCAGCAGTTTTCTCGTCATAGCATGCCCACCAGCATGCGTACCGAATGCACCTTCGTGAATTTCCTCCATGAGAAGCTTTGCCTCTTTTTCATCTACACAACGCAACAACACCAAATCGTGGTTTCTTCTGTATAAGACGCCATCCGGGTTCAAGTAGAAATTACCCGCTAATCTCCTGAGAGTCTTCTGATCTTGACTGGATGCCTCAGCCGGATACTCTTTATTCTTCAGGAAATTAAGGATATCAAAATACCACGGTTTGCCATCAGACGCTTCATCAATAGCAAATACATAAGCTGGCCTGTCCAACCGAGAGATAGTGATTTGGGGAGCTTCGTTCCAGAAATTGACCTTGTACATGGAAGACAAAGTGGCAAGGGCGTCGGCCATTTGATTTTCTGCCCGTGGCACGTGATGCAATTCAACTTTGTCAAAGAAAGGCAACAATCTCCTTGCATAATTCATATAATGTATCAAATTGGGCTGCCGTGTCTCCCATTCCCCTTTGATCTGATTCACCACCAGAGCTGAGTCTCCGTATACGTCTAAATGTTTGATTCGCAAATCAATGGCTTCTTCAAGCCCCATTATACAAGCTTCGTATTCGGCCTCATTGTTGGTAACGGCAAAGGTCAATCGGGCAGTAAACGGGATGTGCGACCCGTGCGGCGTAGTGATAATTGCCCCGATTCCGCTACCGTAAGCATTCACAGCTCCATCAAATATCATCTGCCATTTGGACCCCGGCTCTGGTCCTTCGTCTGGTAACGGCTCTTCACAATCCTTCATCTTGAGATACATGATATCCTCGTCAGGAAAGTCAAATCTCATCGATTGATACTCTTCAATAGGCTGCTCCGCCAGATACTCAGACAACACACTCCCCTTTATTGCCTTTTGCGAGACGTATTGAATATCGTACTCAGTCAAGATCATCTGCCACCGGGCAATTCTACCTGACAACGCCTGCTTTTCAAATATATATTTGATTGGATCCATCTTCGAGATGAGCATGGTTGTATGATTCAGCATGTACTGCCTCAAACGCTTGGCGGCCCAGGCTAGCGCGCAACAAGTTTTCTCCAGCATTGAGTATCGAGATTCACAGTCTGTAAATTTCTTACTCAAATAGTAAATTGCATGCTCTTTTCTCCCCGTCTCGTCGTGTTGACCGAGAACACAACCCATGCTTCCCTCAAGAACCGTCAAATACATTATCAAGGGTCTCCCTGCCACTGGGGGTATCAAAATAGGAGGCTCCTGCAGATACTTCTTTATTTTATCGAACGCCTTTTGACAATTATCGTTCCACGTTACAGCTTGATTTTTCTTCAATAGCTTGAATAATGGTTCACACGTGGCCGTTAGGTGAGATATGAACCGAGCAATGTAGTTCAATCTCCCCAAAAACCCGCGCACCTCTTTCTCTGTTTTAGGCGTCGGCATTTCTTGAATCGCTTTTATTTTAGCAGGATCGACCTCTATTCCTCTTTCGCTTACGATAAACCCCAGGAGCTTACCCGATCTCACCCCGAAGGTGCATTTGTTAGGGTTCAGCCTCAGCCTGAACTTCCTAAGCCTTTTAAATAACTTCAGCAGATTCACCAGATGCTCTTCCTCCGTCTGGGATTTGGCAATCATATCGTCAACATAAACTTCGATCTCTTTATGCATCATATCATGAAAAAGAGTCGTCATCGCACGCTGATATGTTGCCCCAGCATTTTTCAAACCAAAGGGCATCACTTTGTAGCAAAATGTTCCCCAAGGCGTTATGAAAGTAGTCTTCTCCATATCCTCTGGCGCCATTTTAATTTGATTATAGCCTGAAAAGCCATCCATGAAGGAGAATACAGAGTATTGAGCGGTATTATCGACTAATACGTCAATATGAGGAAGTGGAAAATCGTCTTTTGGGCTTGCTTTATTCAAATCTCTATAATCCACGCACATTCGAACCTTGCCATCTTTCTTTGGCACTGGTACGATGTTAGCAACCCATGAAGGATACTTCGTCACAGCCAGGAACCCGGCGTCCCACTGTTTCTGAACCTCCTCTTTGATCTTCATTGCCATATCTGGACGAGTTCTGCGAAGTTTTTGTTTGACAGGCGGGCAGTCTTCTTTCAGTGGCAGACGATGCACAACCATATCTGTATCGAGCCCTGGCATATCTTGATACGACCAAGCGAATACATCATTATACTCTCGGAGCATTTCAACCAGTTTTCGCTTGATATCACTCTGCAGTGCGGCTCCGATACGAATATTTTTCTCAACCCCTTCCGACCCCAAATTGATAATCTCGATAACCTCTTCGTGAGGCAGAATGGCTCTTTCCTCTTGCTTCACCAACCAAGACAGTTCTTCAGGAACATCGCTATCTTCGACAACCTCTTCTTCGGTCTGGAATACCGGGTGCTCGAAGTCGGGACAAGTCATAGGTGGCTCAAAGATGTCATCTGAAAATGTTATCCTGCAAAAGAGAGGGTTAAGTGCTTCAAAATGCGTATACAGCGGATAACCACATTGCCATTTTATTGAAAAATACAAAACAAGAAAGACAGGGATTACGGTATTTACACATGAAAAAAACGCCATTTATTTAATGATTAACAAAGCAATGTTTATATCAACACAGCCCTAAGCAAATCCCGATGCCCCGGGCAAGACATCAGATTATTCAACAATTAATAAAGCAAAGCATTACTGTTTAAAAGTCACAGGAACAAGCTCCTGAATAGACCAGTTGCATAGTCCTTGTCCTGGCGTGCTTGGCTGAATCCAGGCATCCATATCACAGTCGCTGTCCCCTTCATCGGATTCTGAAGCAGCATTGACAGATTCATGGCATACTCCACTGGCAGAGATGGTGATTGACTTTCTGAAATGAGGGGCCTCCCCAGAAGGAGTTGATGACGATGGTCGGTACCCCAGTCCGAACCGGTCCATTTTCACAGGAATGTCCAATACTTTGCCCCAGCCTTTGGCTTCTCCTGCCTTCACTAGCGCTTGAGCCTCTTTATACGAAGAAACAGCTATCTCTGGCGCTTTGCTTGGCCCGGGACTCTTGTCCTTTATGCGCAAACCTTCGAATGCCTGGCATGGCGTCTCGTGGATCTCCCCGTCGACTTCCACATATTTAAACGAAGAAAGATGGCTGACCAGGATGTCTTCTTCTCCGCACACGGTGACTACACTGTCTCCGACCATATACTTTAACTTCTGATGCAGGGTAGACGTGACTGCCCCTGCCCCGTGAATCCAAGGTCTTCCCAGCAAGCAGCTGTACGCAGGCTGTATATCCATGATATAAAACTCCGTGGCAAACACTTCCGGCCCCACTTGCAGAGGCAAGGTAATCGATCCGAAGACTGTTCTCCGCGTGCCGTCAAACGCTCTGACCACCAAATCACTTGGTGTGCACAAAATCCCTCGAACATCCAGCTTCATCATAGCCTTCTTAGGCAGCACGTTCAAAGACGACCCGGTGTCAACCAATACGTGCGACATTGTCGACCCTCTGCACTCAACAGATACATGCAATGCCATATTATGGTCCCTTCCTTTCGGAGTTAAGTCGAAATCAGTAAAGCCCAGACTGTGGCCCGCATTTACATGTGCCAATACTCCTTCTAGCTGGTTCACGGAGACATCCTGTGGTACAAAAGAAGTGTCCAGGACTTTCAGCAAAGCATTTCGGTGAGCCTCTGAACACAACAGCAATGACAGAATAGATATTTTGGATGGCGTTTGCTGCAGATGCTCCACGATTTTATAGTCGCTTTTCCGAATTAAGCGCATGAATTCTTCGACATCCTTAGATGCTGCTTCTTTTTCATTTGCTTGAATCGGAACATTTTCCACCGCTTTCCCTTTTCCTTTCGCTATCCTTTCGGCTTCTACTTCAGGAGATATAAAGATCCTGCCGCTCCTCGTCATGCCTCCTGAACCCACAACATTATCCACAACCTCCGCTGACTGCTTGTTAACATCGATTTTAATCACGTCACAATACACCTCTAGCCCATATGACCATGGGACTGCTTTCGTGTTCTCATACGGGATTGGCCCGGCTTTAGTTATAGTAATCGGTGGTCGCTGAGCTGGTGCTGAAATAGTGATCGTCTTCCTAGGAATTGTCACTGTGGCAACATCACTCCGATTATCCACTGCTGCCCCTGCCGGCTCATCAGTTGCTGTTCTATCAAACTGCAATATACCATCATCAATCAAGGCCTGAATGCCTTTCTTCAGATCCTCACACCCCCCAGACAGGGCCCAACAATCTAAGCAGTACTCATTACAACCCGGGTAAACACCTCCTTGCAACAGTCGGCTTTTTATTTCGCTCAGCGGCGTCTTTAAATCCTCAACATTCATAATCAGATTCAGACCTTCCTCAGTCAGCACGGCATTCGCCCCATGATTAGGCATGGGTTTCTGGACTATATTTGCACCGGTCGTTCCGAAGTTGATAGACTTGTTGTCCAAGAGATCCTGCACAACGTGCTTAAAAGCATGACAACCTTCTATATCATGGCCCGGGGCCCCAGAATGAAACTCACAGCGTCTATTCGCATCATAGCCGAACGGGGGAGTTCCCGTTATCGGTGCCAAGGTTCTTTTCTCCACCAGATTCAATCCCAACAAGGTCTGCAATAAATCAGCATAGTTAGAGGGAGGTTTCTCGAACACCCTTCTCGGCTTACCACCCTGGAATTTTCTCTGAGCTTGCTGTGCCCCCTGCTGAGGCTGCTGCTGCTGTGGCATTGGTTGCTGCTGAACCGGTTGTTGTTGCTGGATTGGTTGTTGTTGATACGGGATGGTGACACTCGACACTTGCTGCTGCTGACGATATTGATTTCTTCCCCTGCCTCGGCCTCGGCCTCGGCCTCCAAATACCGCGCTAGCTTCGCCCTGACGGCGCCCACCATAAGCTTTCCTATTACTGCCAGATGCAGTTGATTCATCGACTTGGAACTTTCCTTGCTTAATGTTCCGCTCAATCTTTTCACCCATCAGAATCAGATCTGAAAAACTAGCCAGAGACGTATGAAACAGCATATCATGAAACAGCCCGGTGAATGTGCCAACAAACATGTCGTTCATTTCTTTATCTTCCACAGGAGGACGGACCCTGGCAGCCATATCGCGCCACCTTTGCGCGTATTCTTTAAAACTCTCCCCCTTCTTCTGCGAAAGCCCGGCCAACTGGACCCGATTGGGTGCCAGGTCACTGTTATATTTGTAATGGGCTACGAACGCCTCCGCTAATTGCTTCCAAGTCTTGATATCAGTGGGCTCCAACCCCATGTACCACTCTAAGGAAGGACCCGATAAACTATCCTGAAAGAAATGCATGAGCATTCTTTCGTCAGTGGAGTATGCAGACATCTTTCTGTAATAAGCTCGTACATGAACCTTCGGACATGTATCTCCTTTGTACTTATCGAACGCAGGCGCTTTGAACTTGATTGGCACCCTCAGCCCAGGTACCAAGCCCATAGTTGCCATGTCCAGACCCACAGCACTCTGGTTTAGGACTCCCTTCATTTGCTCTTCCAGCATTCTAATCTTTTGAGAATCATCCATCGGCCCTTCAAAACCCCCTCCAGAGAAGGCGTCTTCCTGCTGATCCTCTTGCCACATACCGTTTCCAGCCCCGTATCCATCATACGCATTATTACGTCCAGCTCTGACCTGATTCATCCCCGGAACTCGACCTCTGTTGCCATACCCTTGAACACCTCCAGCAGGACCACCAGCCATAAAACCAGCACCGTTTCCGTTTCCAAAACCTCCGTAGCCCTGATTGACCATACCATAACCATCTTGCCCAAAGCCTTGAGCATTAAAGCCATACTTGCCAGTATTGTCGAATCCCTGATCGTTGAATCCGAACCCAGCGTTGACAAAGCCATTGCCTCCGAGATTATCCCCCACATTGACATCACCCAGCCCAGCGTTGTGGACAGCAGTTTCATTTCCAACTCCGACGTTACCATTCACAGCAGTGGTAGCGTTGTTGATGTTAGCAGCATTCACATTGACGACAGGCGGAGCCACTGGCGTTGGAGTGCCATCTCCATGAGCAGTATCAACCCGGACAGACTGATGATCTTCGTTACCATGACCAGCGTTGCGAGCCAACAGAGGCTGGACCATGGCCTGCAAATTCTCTTGCCCTTTTGCTATAGCCTCCATGGTCTGCATGAAGAGGGCAAGCTTCTCGCGTACATCCTGCATCTCATTCTGAATCTGGTCCATGACTTTCCGACAGTTGGATCGTGTAGAATAGCGGTGCGGATGTTGATCTGGAATCCTGTTAAGTACCTGAATCAAAGCAGGAGATAAGACACCATTCAAAGATTACCTGTTATGCAATATGAATATGAATGCAATGCAATGTGTCTGTGCATTAGGGAAGTTCATTCCCCCAGTTCTAGTGCGAGGGTGCCGGTGCAGTGACAGCGCTGACAATAAGAATATCGGAGCTGAATCATAGAAAGCCTCATATATAACAGAGAGAATCAATAAGCCCAGGGTACAATATCACTGAGAGTACAAAGATGGCATGACCTCAACCAACAATCCTGGTGATGGTCAGCACTATGCAAATAAAGCATACAAATAATGGAATGATCAGATCCTCCCAAAGGTCTGGTACTCCTCTATCAACTTCTTGGTCTCCGGATGGCTTGGTCGATCGAGCAGCCCTTCAACAAGCTGGTTTCTCTTCTTAAGGACACGGCGTACGTCTTCAGCAGTTTCTTCCCATGCCGCTTCTCCGAAGCAATCTTCTAACTTTCGCTTTTGGGACACTGCTTCATCTCTGGATTTGATTGCCTTGTTCAGTGCATGCTGGACACTATACCGGTTCATCACTTCCTCCTCACACTTCTTGATGCTAGACTTCAACTTCTCTTCGAGGTCGGAAATTTGCTGCTTTAGCTTATCTTCCCTCTTCTTGTTGTTGGTGAGTGTAGCATTCCAAGTCTTATTGCAAGAAGATATCTCTCGGTGTGCTGCGTCAAGCGCTTTCTTTTTGGCTTCCAGCATGTCATGGGAGCTTCTGAACTCTTGCCCCAGACGTTCGCGCTTT
The DNA here is from genome assembly GCA_963859935.3 of Lathyrus sativus. Classification (NCBI taxonomy): domain Eukaryota; kingdom Viridiplantae; phylum Streptophyta; class Magnoliopsida; order Fabales; family Fabaceae; genus Lathyrus; species Lathyrus sativus. The sequence goes on from OZ012740.1 coordinate 419,220,721, forward strand.
TTCTTCTCCTCGGTCAACTCAGCTCCTAACCTGTTTACCAGCTCGATCTGTTGTTGGAAAGCATATACGGCCTTGTTTTTCTCGCTGCGTACTTGGGCTAACTCTTGCTCTAACCCTTCGTTAATCTTCGTCAAGGCTTCTTTCTCCCTCACAACCTGTTCATATGCTTCTTTAGAAACAGTAGTCGGCTCTTCTACCGGAATAGGATCAAGAATTGGTGCATCTGGAAATGGCATCTTCAACTGACTAGCCCTCTCCTGAATCCAAACTCTATAAAGTGCATAGGCCTGACAGTCATTCTTTCCTAACAACGGCTTCCCTTTGCGGTTAATACGCGTCCAAGCATGTCGCAACTTGGCTAATAACTCCCCCTTCACGTCACCGGTGAAGTACAGAGATTCCTGTACTTCTTCCTCTTGAGGTGGATTCTTCAGCGCATATCCGAACTGGCGAATGAATAGAGACGGGTTGTAATTGATACACCCTTTTCTTCCTATCAATGGCACATTAGGGTAACCAGAACAACTGAAGATGAGCTCCGATCCCAACAGATCTCTATCAAACCACTCCATATCTTCCGACGATAACCTCATCAAACGCTCCGGCCAACCAACTGGAGCTGTAGTCTCTGCAGCAGATCCTCTCTTAGGAAGGTGACTCTCAAACCACATACTCAACAAGGGTACACACAGATGAACATTCTTCCCTCTTCCCTTCTCATTCTTGTAATGCAGCGAGTGGTAGAGATCTCCGAGTAAGGTAGGTACGGGATTACCAGCGGCAAACAAGTAGAAAGCATCGAAATCCACAAAATCCGGTATATTGGGGAATAGTACTATGCCATAAATGCACAAAGCCAACACAGCATTGAAAGCAACCCAGCACCCATTCTTGGCGTACTCTTGGGCTTTACCAACTAAGAACTGAAATGAGAAGCCTGGAACTCCACGGGAAACAGTAGTCACAAGTTCAGAAGCATCAACATGCAAGGCTTTTGCCAATTCCTCCGGCTTAGGCTTGGCATCATAATGAATGAATGGAACCTGGTTCTGCACAGGCAGCTCAACATACTCAGCGTATTCCTCCAGGGTTGGTCCCATAATAAAGTCAGAGAACGTAAAACACCTCAAAGCAGGGTCGTAGAATTGCATCAAAGCATACAGCCCATCTAACTCTACCTCTGTAGGTTTGCACACCAATCTCAGTAATCTACCATAGCTCATCCGGAAACTCCTACGAACACCCTCATCAGCAAGAGAGATCAACCCCAGTAGAGGAACAATATCAGGCGTAGGCAATTTGTAAGCAACCGTTCTCCTTAAGCTAGTCATGATCAAACACTCAGAAGTCTGGGCACTAGAACTAGGGAAATGCAAATGCACCTGCAGCACAGACACACGTTAGTGAAATGCAAATGATAATGTATATGCAGGGATGTAATGCAAGTAACGTTCAACAGGGACCAAAGCTGCAGCTGAATAGCCTAAACCCAATCAAGAAAGGTCTCAGATAGACCATCCAGAAGTCACCAAACCCTGGTCTCAGATAGACCTAAAAATAGAACTCCAACACTGGTCTCTGACAGACCTCAAACCATAACTCACTGGTCTCTGATAGACCTCAAATCCCATCTATAACTGGTCTCTGACAGACCTCATAACACATCTCCCAATGGTCTCTGACAGACCTCACAGTACATCTCCAAATGGTCTCTGACAGACCTCAGAATACATCTCCAAATGGTCTCTGACAGACCTCAGAATACATCTCCACATGGTCTCTGGCAGACCTCATAACTCTCCATAAATAACCCGGATCTCTGATCAAGAAATAACCGGTAGTCTGGAGGTCTAGTTACCTGCATAACCCTGAATCCCCTCACAGGTGGGTGGCCCTATAACTGGCACAAGGTACGGCATCCTATGCGGTCGTCGGCGTCACAGACTTTCAGGGTTGATGATACGATTCCCAGAAGGAGTGGCATCATCAATTCCTGAAGAGGCCTCACTCAGCCAACTTCCAAATGATCGGTCCCCAGAGTCGACAATCCAACTAACCAGCAACCCACGCCAACCAAAGGAAGGGGCAGGAGGCCAACCAGAGGAACCTCGTCTGAGTGTAGATTTCATGGGACACCAAAGCAAGCAAAGCAAGCGGGCGCCCACTAATTTCTACTCTAATTCTAGGTGCACTCAAGCCCAGGTCCGGCTTATCTCTCAATATCAGAACACCCGTCACACCCCAGATACAGCAATAATAAACAATATATATAAAGCTGAAAAAAAAACAGGGTTAGAAATATACAATAACTCCATACAAAATCCTCGACGGGAAAACAAGCGTTAGGATTGACTCTCTCAAGGGACGTTGGATCCCAAATGCATAAGAACCATCGCAGTCCTTAGCAACCAGAGATTCTGGGTTCGATCCCCAGCAGAGTCGCCAGCTGTCGCTACTGCGAAAATCGGCGCCGGCTGAACAGAAGAGTCGCCACCGTGCGTTATTTATCCCACGGGAGGGAAAGGAAACGCTCAGAGTAAACCTCGCACAACACGGGAAAGGTATGGTCATCGCAACCAAAACCTGGGTTCGGGAGTCGGTTACGCAAGGGGAAGGTATTAGCACCCCTCACGTCCGTCGTACTCGACGGGATCCACGCTTGTTTTCGGGTATGGATTGTTATTCTATCTAAACTATAGGTCAAGGGTGAAAAAGAAAATAAAATGAAAATAAAAATGACTCGGCAAAGTATCGCACTTTATGCCTACGTATTCTCGTCTGGAACGAGAAATCAGAGTCAACGTAGTTCGCCTACCTACGGGAAAGGAGGGGAAGGTTGCTCGCTAGGATATCGCATCCTATGCCTACGTACTTTCACACGGCATGAAAGATCAGAGCAAACGTAGTTCGGGCCACGTACGACACAAGTCTGTCCTTGATTGATTTTATTCCTTCTGAAAAGGTTTTTCTGATTAACAGTCCAAGAGGACAAAAATGACGTCTTGATGAGTTCACATTCTTTTACGGAAGAAGTGTCTTTTATTGTGTTTGAAATCTTTATGGTGTTTTTCTGTTTGTTTTAAGAAAGAAAGAGACAGAACTCTAACCTACAGTTGCGAAGGGAAACAAACTAACCTAATGTTATCATGCATGGGTTAAGACCTAGTGTCTATCATGCTCCTCTCTCGCGCAGAGAGAAACAGAGATCCTAAGGGATAGGCAGAAACAGAAACAATATCAGATATATACAGTAAAACAGTAAAATGCATGGATGCAGCAATACAAGCGAGGCAAGGGAGTCCCACTCAACCTCGAACCTAGAAAACAATAGGCGAAAGTGAACAGGCTTCACTTTCAACCCAACAGGGTAGACAGCAAACAATACAGTTCAGAAAACCAATCAATACATCAGCAAATGCAATACAGCAAAAAGAAACAGCATCAGCAGCTCTGAATCAACAACTGGCTTCAAGCAATCTCCAATCAGCTACAGGCTTCAACAAGCATCAATCTCCATCTTCATGGCCTTCAGACAAGGGCTTTGATCATCAGTCTTCCATCTGCAGTGGCTTTTCTTCATGCTCAAACCTCCAGGATGAGGGATTAGTCACAAGAGTGAATTGGGTGTTAAGCAGTCAGCTGACTACCAAAGGTGGTGAACAGACTGCTTCTAACACAAGAGACATTTTCTCTCAAGAGTTCTATCTCATAGACACCATCACCAAGCCTTCCAAAGGAAGGGGGTGAGTGTCTTAGCGAGACTCTGAATCACAGAGAAGAATGGATGCAGACAAGGCAATCCATGTTTGAGAAATAATCATTCTAACCTAGAGCTCTGCCTAGCTCCTAAACCCTAGTCTCCTCAGCAACTGCTAGCAAGAAACTCCTCCTCAACTCTGACAGTTGATCTTCAGCATTTGACTCTTCAATGGCTTCATCTCCACAAATCTTCAGCTTCCCCAGGGCCCCAGACAAACCCAATACCCAAACAAACAATCAATAAACCCCAGAGGGCACACCACACCAGACAGCAGATATACAGACAGTAATAATAGCAGTAGGGGAATCCTAACTCTTTCTAAGGGATCTAATAGCTACCCATAGCCCCTATAGTCCCATAACTAATCTATTCAAACCCTAAGTCCTAAGGGAGAAAATTGAACTTCCTAAGTTGTCACCTAAAAACCCTAGTTTTGTTCATGATATTCAAGCATTTATTAATCACCTAAAACTAGCCTCTAAAAATGGGAACTAAAATATTTCTACAAGCTTAACATCTCATCTAAACAATATGAAAAGAGTGATCAAAAAATATCAAAGCATGTGAGAGAACAAAAATCATAAAAATAATGCATGAAATGTAACTATTTAATGTGACATTTATTTAGAAAATATGAAAAAAATATGAAATAAAACTAAAAATGAAATTTTCTTTTCCTATAATATTCTAGACATTTTAATGAAAACATGGTAAAAAGAAGGGATTAAAAAGCATTTTTTATGAATTATTTATGAATTTTCAAAGATTAGTAAAAATTAAAATGAAATAAGAAAAAATAAAATGAATTAAATGAGGGAGAGGGGTGCATTCAGTAGGCGCGCTCAGTTCATTATTGTATGGGCCAGACAGGGTAGGGTGTTGTTAGCAAAATGGATAAGGCCCAGCATCAATCAGAATTATTGAAATAAAAGAAAAACCAGCAGGGGGTGAAAATAGCATCAGAAACACGTTGCAATTGGTTTGGGCTTGGTTGCTGGGGGTGGGGATAACAAAAGAGACTCAGGCCCGCCCGTTTCAATTAATGAAACGGTGCGTTTAGAGCCAAAGTCCTTCCCTCCAATTCTGAAATTAAACGCTGGCCATTGGATCGCGCTTACAGTCAAAAGTCCAACTCCAAACGAAGGGCCACGATTTCATCTTCTTCAATTGGCCTGAAACTTAGGGTTTCTCTTCACCATGGCAGCCATGCACGACCTACATTCTACCTCTCTGTTCTCCTCCTACACGCCATGAATCCTCATGCTGTAAACATGAAATCTGCTCCAAATCTCTCCCTCTACAATCCTAGGGCATCAATTCACTTTGAAATTCACCACATCAACAAATTCGATTGGATCAACATTCGGCCTCCATTGAAATGCACTGATGTGGACCATCACCAATCTTCCCCAAACTTAGCCTAAATTGAACTACAACTAATGGAGATTAATTTGATCAATCAAGCCACAATTATAACACACTAATCTAAGAGATTCGAACACAAACAGTTTATGGCACCTGTCACTAACCATCACCAAATCTCTCCAAATTCATCTAACTTAATCTCCTAACCACCTAGATCAATTCTACACTAACAAAATCATGCCTAACTAACTGGATCAAGCAGTTTGAATGAAAACTTACCTTGTGCAAAATCTTGCAAACAGCTATGGAGATTGATGATTTGAGGCTTCCAAGGCTTGAATCTTGATCCAATTACTCAGGTATAGATTCTGTATGCAGTGTTGTGATGATTCTTTGCTTGAATTTTGCTGTCCACTTGCAACTTCAATCTTGATGCTCTTGAAAAAAAGTGCTCGAAAATGGATGATTCACACCAAAACTTTGCTTCAATTATGATCTATGATGATGATGGAGTCAGATTGAGTTGATTTTGATGAAAGTTGATGAAGGTTTTGAGAGAATTACAATGAAACTCCAATGAAAAAGTGTGAGAAATTTTGTGGAATTCTTGGTGCAAATGAAGCCAACCCTTGCCAAATTCTCCTTTCATGAATATATAGACCCCAAATGAACATTCTAGATCCATCTTGCACATTCCCTTGTTTTCAAACTTTGGCTCATTTTTGATTATGTTTCTTAAATGATAAGCAACCATGGATAACTTCATTTTTTCCTTCTAAACTCAAAAAAGTGTGTGAACCATTGTTCTTAGAATTGTTTTTCCATTCAAAATCATATATTGGAAGTCTCCATTTGGACTTGTAAATCTCCCAAACCATTTTCCAACTTGAAATTATTCACTTTATAAGCCTTTTTAGTTCATATTTTGACCAATTATGCAACATCATGCTATGAGCTTCTCCAATAACTTGTGACCTTCTTTCTAGACTTAAAATCCCATTTGGAGCAAGTTTGATGTTGTAAGTTTTTCCATTTGAGGCCTCCTTGTATGAGTTTTGGGTATAGGTTAAAATGACCTGTAATTCACAAATGCCCAAAATACCCTTTGCTTGTCAAGACCATAAGTTGAGTTCTCCACATCATATGAAGGCATGCCATACCATTCTAGAAAGCTAAGACAATGAGGAACAATTCTTATGTTGACCAAGAATTCATTTGAAATCTCCTTGAGGGGCAAAACTAGCTTGGAAGTCAAGTCACTTTCACAGACAAAAGTTCAGACACCCCAAATGACCTGTAACTTGCAAGGACCATAACTTGAGTTCTATAAATCTCCTTGAGGTCTTCCACCACTCAAATTAAAGGTCTTGAGATCCTCTACAAGTTTCATGTTGGCCAAGAAGCCATTTGAAGTTAGCATTTTGACTTATCTTGCTTGGAAATTTGACCTAAACTAGGGGATTTTACAGAGAAACCCTAATTTAGTAACTCCTCTTCTCCTTGATTTTTCTTGAATTCTCCTTGTCATATCTCCATATCTTTATTCTCCATGTCCAATGTTGATCCCCACATCTCTCCAATAGACTTGAATGCCCTTTTAAGTCAGTCAATTGACCTAGGGTTGACCTAGGGTTGACCCAGATGAAACCCTAGTTGACTGTCTTCAACTATAGCTCTTGTGCTTTCATCAATGACTTGTTTTCTTCTCCAAATGACTTTATAAGTCTCTCATAAGGTCTAGATGCTCTCCATGCTTTCACTCCACAACTCACAACCCTCTAGTTGATCCTCAGATATCCTCAGCTAGGAGATGGACTCAAGGCTTGATCTGCTGAACTCTTTGCTTTCAAATTCTTTCCTGATGACTTGAATATGATTGAATTGGAATAATAACCTCTTGCTAGGCCTCTAGAGATGAAAATAATGATTGGTCCCCTGTTGAATGACTTGCTATGCTTATGCTATGCAGATAGTTAGTCTATATACATGATTCTACATGCAAATGCTAATGATGATAATATTAAAACATGAACCAAGGAATAAGGTTGAGCAAATTTTAGGGTGCAACAGCTATGTCTCAAAGGGATAAAGAAAGCTTCAAGGAATACGCTCAGAGATGGCGTGAAATTTCCGCCCAGACTTGTCCTCCTCTCGAGGAGAAAGAAATGACAAAAATCTTCTTAAAAACTTTGAGCTCATTCTATTATGACCGAATGTTCACAAGTGCGCCTAGTGACTTCATCGAGATGGTAAACATGGGAGTACGCCTTGAGGAAGCAGTTCGAGAAGGGCGATTGGTCAAAGATACAGAACCATCCAGTAGTAGCAAGAGGTATGGAAGCGCTTTCCAAAAGAAGAAAGAGCAAGATATCAACACTATCTTATAGGATATATAAAGACGAAGATACTAACCTTGGCAAGTATCAATGCTATCAACTGTCATTAACTCTGCGCCAGTTCCGACATATCAACCACATATTTCTCAAAATCAAAATCAACAACCGCAATATCATTAAAGGCAACAACAACCTCTTCAGCGGGCTCGCCCGCAATATAACAACAACAATCGTATTTCAAGGTCACCGGGTTTTTATCCTATATCAATTCCATATGCAGAGTTGTTCCCAGTTTCTCTAGAAAAAAGGCACATTCAAACCAGGACTCCTCTTGTCATTCCTAAGAATCCTCCTTATTGGTTCAAAGCTGACCAATTTTGTGTTTATCATTAAGGAGCACCGGGGCATAACATCGAGAATTGTTTCAGTTTTAAATCTGATGTACAAAGACTTGTCAAGAACGAAATTTTGTGTTTCCAAGACACTAATCTGAATGTTCAAAGGAATTCGCTACCTTAGCATGAGAAAGCTTCTGTAAACTTAAGTGACGAAGGTCCTGACAGCAGTTACCAAGTTCATGATGTGCGCTTACTAGAAATAAATCTGGTTAAGATGCATTGTAGACAAAATGGATACGTCCATGTGCCACCTCACAACTATCATCAATGCAACATTTGTTCCAAGAACAACCATAATGCATCATTGTATAGGAATCCCTTCAAGATAAAATGGATCTAGGATGGGTCCAAGATCACAAAATCCGCGGAGTAAACATGGTTTATGGATACCTAGGAATGTAAACTTAGTGGTAATGCACTCCATACATAGTCAACACCATCATCTACCGTTGCACGATTACAATGCTTGCTCAATTTGTTCAAAGGATAACCAGGTGTGTTCTTTTGTGCAAGAAGCTCTGCAACGTCAAATGGATCTAGGATGGATTCAGGATTATCATGGAAGGGACAACTATCAAATCAACATGATTGATGAATGTTTAGGATGGGTTAAAATTTTCAACATCCGTATGATAAACACCAATATGATAGAATTGCATGCCAAATAAGTTAGACTTGGCTTTTTAACATCACACAACATCAAGATTGCAAAGTATTCTCCGAAGATAATCAAGGTTGTCTAGTCATATAAAGAGCTCTTCTACATCTGTTGGACCATTGGTGGCTTCTAGTATATTGTAACATATATACGCATCAAATTTGTGATATCCTCTTGTTGGAAACAAAATTGGTAAATATGCATTGCATACAGAGTGGACATGGTCATATACCACCCCACAATTATGAACAATACGGGATATGTTCAGAAAATGACCAAGGATGCTACTTCGTCCGAGTAGCTCTCCAGAATCAGATAGACCGAGGAGAGATCGTACCATGCTGAATGGAGGATTATCAGTCAACTAATATGGTGCAAGGTTGCCCAAGACAACACGCGATTTATGACAAAGAATCATTAGCCAAAAGCTTGCATGAACCTGACCACGTTGGTCTAAATCAACATGATCACTCAACTTGCAAAAAGCGCCGTAAAAGTCGACACGGTTACCTCTTCATCCAGGATGAGATTCAAAGACTATTAGATCAAAGGACCATCACAACATTCCAGGAAGGAGAGCTCATTGATTATGGAATTAATAAAGATGTTTACATCATAGTTCCTCTACTCAGTGAACCAAATCGCGTGGAAATACCTTTTGATGGTAGAAAGATTCCTAATATCCCCAAGATGGAACCAATAGAGGTCACATATGACAGTAGTAAGACCAACGTGAATCCTTTGGTCATTTACTTCCCAGGTCCAGTACCATATAAATCATAGAAAGCCATTCCTTATATGTACGACACCACCATGATAGAAGATGGAAAGGAAGTTCCACTGCCATCCATTGTCAACTCGCTTATATAATTCGGGTCACCCAAAGAGGTCGGGTATTCAACAAAGGAATTGAAGTAATTCGTGGGGAGAAGGAACCCTAAATTAAAGTCCCCGATAAGCAAATAGGCCAATCAAGCGGCACAAATCATGTAAAGAACAATGATGAGATTTTAAAACTAATTCAAAAAAGTGAATACAACATTGTGGATCAGTTATTGCATACTCCTTCCCATATATCTATATTATCTCTTCTACTAAGTTCAGAAGCTCACAGGGAAGCTTTGCAGAAGGTTTTGGAACAAGCCTTCGTGGAATAAGACATAAAGATGGGTCAATTTGATAGCATTGTTGCTAACATCACTTCCTATAATAACTTAGGCTTCAGTGACGAAGAGCTCCTAGAAGAGGGTAAAAATCATAACATGGCACTCAATATCACAATTAACTGCATGGACGATGCTCTAGCTAACGTACTACTAAAAACTGGTTCATCCCTGAATATCATGCCAAAGTCAAGTTTTGTACAATTATCCTTTCAAGGCATTCCCATGAGAGGCAGCGAGATCATAGTCAAAGCTTTTGACAGATCAGAAAAGACAATTATTGGCAAAGTTGACCTTCCCATAACCATTGGTCCTCATAATTTTCAAATCACCTTTCAGGTAATGGATATCCGAGCAGCATACAATTGTTTGTTAGAACGTCCTTGGATCCATGAAGCAAGAGCGGTCACCTCAACACTTCACCAAAATCTGAAGTTTATAAAGAATAACAAATTGGTTACAGTATGTGGCAAACGAGCTTTAATTGTAAGAAATCCGTCATCATTTTTCTACTTGGAACTAGAAGAGATCATCAGAACACAATTCCAGGAACATTCGGTGAGCAACGAGGACAGTCAAGAAAAAGGAGCATCTATTTTCTCTTACAAGGTCGCTCTCTGAGTAATGGAAAGTGGAACTACTAAAGGATGGGGAGAAGTTGTTATTCCTTCCGATAAAAAAGTAAGAGAATGCCTCATTTTCTCTTAAACATTCGTCCTATTCAAGATTTCGTCCACAGCGGAGGTCTCCTCCACCCCATTTCTCACGAAGTGGACACCATTGAAGGAGATGACTTTAAGGATACTTATTTTGATCCAGATGAAGAATGTAAATCATACTTCAACAATGGTTGTTATATATCGCAAGAAGAGACATACCTACCCTTTTGCAATCCACAGCAGAACTTCAAATATATACCAAAGTCAAACAACAAGATGGTCTATAGAGATCACGATACTAAAGGACGTCTTGATCCTCTTAATTCATTAGAAGTTGATATTGCAATGAAAAATAACTTTGACTACAGCTCGGATGATCCCATGGACGATTTACCTATTTGGGAGTCTGACATGGAAGACCCAGGGTATCAAAGCCAGCCAGAAAATGCATATCTTCTTAATATCCCTGAAAAAGATTCATCTGTTCCTCCAGAAGAATGGAGGCCTTATTTGAAAGATCTTGGATATGTCAAACATCATCTTGATAAAGTCATAAGAATTGTTGAACAAAAGTTTATCAACTTTGCACTACTAGAAATCAATGTCATTGAAGAAGATGATTCATCAATTTCTTCAGAGAACTGGCATACCTTGGGACAGCTAAGCGGCAAGTTATATTTCCTAGTAAAGTATACTGCTCCTAAAAGTTCTCACATTTTGTATGAATACATCCAAACAATTGGATAGGGAGATTCTCTTAAACATGAAGATATGCATGGAAAAATAGCAGAAGACCTCTCTTCTAATAACTCTGCATGGGAAGAAGACTCTATTGACCCGACTCCACCAGAATTTAACACCATTATTGAAGACAATCCCAAGAGGGATGTACCAAACTTGTGATACATAGAGGAGTTTTCCACAATTAGATAGTTGTTGATGTCCCGACTATTGCTCACATCTCAAAGTAAATGCTTCGTCTTTATTTTAACCTCTCGCCTTGCCCAGGTGAAAAGATGTTTTATAGGGCCTCCCTTGTTTGTAAATTTCCCCTCTTCACTTTTCCAAAAGTAGAAGAGTTTTGTTTTATAGGGCCTGTGTTTCAAGAATCGACAAATCATAAATAAAGATGTCATTCTGAATTCCCGCATTTATCGCTATTTTTACCTTTTTTTTTTCCAGAAAATGGTAATCCTAAAACAAACAAAAATGAATAACAAATGTTTTCAAGAAAAAAAATTGCACACACTCTTGCATTTTAATATGTTTTATATAAAAAAATCATAATAAATTACATTGTGCAAATTAATCATAAAAAACACCATCGAAAGATATGACCCAATGCCTTCTCCCAACTTTGAGTTCCCAGTATTCGAAGTTGAAGAAGAAGACGAAGAAATTCTAGATCAGATCTTTCGACTACTCAGACATGAGGTAGAGTCTACTCGACCCCACAAAGAGCCGTTGGAAACAGTCAATTTGAGTTCAAAAGAAGAAAGGTAAGAAATTAAGATTGGAGTGCTGCTTAGTACAAATGTCAGAGAAAGTATGATAAAGCTTCTCAAAGAAGATCGAGATGTGTTTTCTTGGTCCTACCAAGATATATGATAACATGAAAATGTATCGTATATTTCGACCTGATTCACATGATATTTAATGTCTATTTATTATGTTTTTGTAGTATTATGTCGTATTATGTTTGTTTTCAGATAAGTAGCCAAATGATAACCGTTCAAGAAGAAACGAAGCAAAATAGATGAAAAACAGATATTTTGGTGTAAATTATACACATGGAATCCCACATGGCATTGGCCATGGAGGTAGCCATGATCTGGACCACTTCTACCACGTTCTAACAATTACAAGACCATGTCCACCACCTCTTATACACATGGCGGACGCCATGTCTAGATGGTGGGTGCCATCTTTGATTTTTGTGGTCCAGTCAAAGGCAATTGAATAATGAAGCCCATGACTACCATTTTTCTCTCCCACAAATTTTGAAGCTTCTACTTGACTTCCAAGGCATCTTACTAGTATAAATAGGACCTAGTTTTAACACTTTGGATCATCCAGTCTTAGTTCTCAGCATAGGCATATATTCAGAGTTAAAGTGATAAATCGTCACATGGAAGGTTTATTGCACCATTGTTGTAACTGAGGTTGGAGCATCATAGCGTAGGAATTTTAATCTTGTCGTCATTTTACTTTTAAGTCAGATTTACTTTCCAACATTATACCAGATTCAAGTCTCCAATTTGGAGCAGGTTTTATTTTACTCGCACTTATTTATTTATCGCCTTTTATTTTAGAGATCCGTTTCTAAAAGAGAACCTAAGGGTGACACTTCGGTTCTTACCTTTGGAAACCGGTCACGCATTTAATTTCCGCACAATTTACTTATCGCTTTTTATTTTAAAGATTTATTCTGTAAGAGTGAACTTTAGAGTGACACTTTTGTTCATACTTTTAGGAATCGGTCGCCCCTTTATCTTTCCGCACGATTTAATTATTGTCTTCATTTCCAAGATTTGTTTTCTAAGAGTGAACTCAAGCGTGACACTTTTGTTCGTCTGAAACTATCACACATTTATTTTACCCCACGATTTACATATTGCTTTTATTTCCAAGATTCGTTTTCTAAACTGAACCTAGGGGTGACACTTTCATTCATTCGAAAACCAATCACGCACGTTTTATTTCCCTATATGATTTATTCTACAAGCAAATTATTTATTATGTTTAGCACCGTCATGTCCATTTAAATCAGTTGTGCTGGGATGTGAGGACCGTCATTCCGACGGTACTCCAGATGTTGTATTTGTATAAAGACTTTAGGGGCTGTTTTGGATTTTAATGCAACTTTTATGGACTTAAATTGATCAGCCATTACGTAAACGGGACCGTGTTTCTGTTTGTGTAATAATCGTGACTACGTTGGTAAAAATAGCGAAAGCACTTTATTAATTAATTAGGAAAGTTTGGTATTATTAGAAAGTGATTTTAAAACTATTTTCGGACGCGTATATAGATTTAGGATCTGGTTGGACGAGCATATGTCGGAAACCCTTTGATATTAAAGTTTCCAATCAAAGACACTTTTTGAATGAGTCTTAGAGGTAGTTATATAAAAAAGTACTTTTTCACTTTAATGAAAGATGCGTCCGGTGCAACGTGAGCAGCTGGTATAGATTAAAGGTCAGGTCTGGTTCCAATTACGCTTACGCGACGGTTCCTTTTTAATTAACACTTTTTCAAGGAAGAAAATATTTCCCCATAAGTATTACTACTTAGATAATAGGAGCACTGTTTGAGCGATGGGAATTATATTGCAGTATGCCTTTATTCTGAATTTAAATTCATTTCTTAATTTTTATTTTCTCTGCGCGAAATACTCTCTATTTTCATTAGCTTTAGATAAACACCGTAATAATAGTAATCGATAGATTGACATTGGTTGCTGTGGGATCGATAATCTTTTATATTACTCTGACGTGCTCTGTATACTTGCAGATAACACACATCAATATGCCAGAGTTGGATACTGACATTGTGGAGCATCATTTTCCGTTAAAGCCAGAGTGTTCACCAGTCAAATAAAAGTTGAGAAGAACTCACCTAGATATGGCCATTAAAATTAAGAAAGAAGTTCAAAAGCAGATTGATGTTTACTTCCTTGTCACGTCAGAATACTCTCAATGGCTAGCCAACATAGTACCCGTTCCCAAGAAGGATGGAAAAGTCAGAATGTGTGTAGACTACAGTGATTTAAACAAAGCCAGTCCGAAGGATGACTTTCCCTTACCACACATTGATATGTTAATTAATAGCATTGCAAAGTTCAAATTTTTTTCCTGCATGGATGGATTCGCAGGCTATATCAAATCAAAATGGCACTAGAAGATATGGAGAAAACTTCATTTATTACACCCTGGGGAACCTTTTGCTATAAAGTAATGTCATTTGGTCTAAATAATGTAGGCGCAACCTATCAAAGGGCCACGACAACTCTATTTCATGACATGATACACAAAGAAATTGAAGTATATGTTGATGATATGATTGCTAAATCCAAAACTAAAGAAGAACACGTGGAAATACAAACTCCTCTTGAATCCCAACAAATGTACATTTAGTGTTCGTTCAGGAAGACTCTTAGGTTTTATTGTTAGCCAAAAAGGAATTGAAGTTGATCCCGACAAAGTCAAAGCCATTCAAGAAATTCCTCCGCCCAGAATTGAGAAACAAGTAAGAAAATTCTTAGGACGTTTGAATTACATTTCAGGGTTCATATTTCTCATGGCTGCAACATGTGCACCGATTTTCAAACTCCTCTGAAAGGATCAAGGCTGTGTATGGACGAAAGATTTCCAAAAAGCTTTTGAAAGTATCAACGAATATTTGCTTAAGCCGCCTATTTTGTCTCCTCCAGTGGAAGGAAGACCCCTGATTATATACTTGACAGTCTTAGAAGATTCCATGGACTGTGTGATGGGCCAACAAGATGAAATAGGAAGAAAAGAGTATACCATTTATTACTTGAATAAGAAATTCACGGAGTGTGAAACTCGATACTCTATGCTCGAGAAAACCTGTTGCGCTTTAGCTTGGGATGTTAAATGTCTTCACCAATATATGATTTGTCACACCATTTGGTTAATCTACTAAATGGATCCAATCAAGTATGTCTTTGAGAAACCTGCTTTAATCGAAAGAGTTGCTCGTTGGCAGATGCTACTATCAGAATACGATATCGAGTACCACGCTTCGAAAGCTGTCAAAGGAAGTATTCTAGATGATCATTTGGCCCACCAACTAATTGATGATCAAGAATCCTTCAAATTTGAATTCCCAAATAAAGATGTGATATATCTAAAGATGAAAGGCTGCGATGAACTGTTCCCAAATAAAAGACCAGAGCTAGGATCCTGTTGGGGTATAATATTCGACGGAGTTGTTAACGCTTATGGAAATGGAATTGGGGAAATCATTGTTACGCCTCATGGTACCCACATTCCTTTCACATCCAGATTGACATTCAAATGTACAAACAGTGAGGCCAAGTATGAAGCTTGCATCATGGGTCTTGAAGAAGCCATTGACTTAAAGATAAAGAATTTAGATGTCTGTGGAGACTTTACTTTCGTTATAAATTAGATCAAAGGAGAATGAGACACACGTCAACCTGGTTTAATTCCTTACAAAGACTACGCAAGAAGGTTGTTACCTTTCTTCTACAAAGTTGAATTTCATCACATTCCTCATGAAGAGAACAACATTGCTGATGCACTTGATACCTTATCCTCCATGATTATTTTGAATCAATGGAACGACGTACCCACTATTAATATGACACGCCTTGATAGGCCCGTTTACATATTTGCAATAGAGGCAGTCATCAATGATAAACCTTGGTATCACGACATCAAGTGCTTCCTTCAAAGACAAGAATACCCATTTAGGGCATCAAGGAAAGATATGAAGACTCTCAAAATACTAGATGGAAACTTCTTCCTGAACAATGAGGTGTTATACAAAAGAAACTTCGATATGGTTTTGTTCATATGCATGGATAGACACGAAGAAAAGTTGCTGATGAAGGAAATTCATGAAGGCTCCTTTGGAACTCATGCCAATGGACATGCAATGTCAAGAAAGATGTTAAGAGCAGGATATTATTGGATGAAAATGGAATCTGATTGTTACAAATACATGAGGAAATGTAAAAAATGTCAGACTTAGGCCGATAAGATTCATGTGCCTCTGACTCTTCTCAAAGTTCTATCCTCTCCATGGCCCTTTTCTATATGGGGGATTGATATGATCGGCATGATCGAACCTAAGGCTTCAAATGGACACCGCTTATTCTTGGTGGCTATTGATTATTTGACCAAGTGGGTCGAAGTAGCATCATACACCAATGTAACCAGACAAGTGGTGGTCCGATTTATCAAGAACAATCTCATCTGCCATTACGGTGCCCTAAGCCAGATCATTATTGATAATGGATCCAACTTGAACAAAAAAATGATGAAGGAATTATGTGCTGCATTCAAAATTGAACACCATAACTTGTCTTCCTACCGGCCTAAGATGAATGAAGCGGTTGAAAAAGCTAAAAAAAATATCAAGAAGATCATTTAGAAGATGGTCATGACCTACAAGGATTGGCATGAGATGCTCCCATTTGCCTTTCATGGATATCGCACATCCGTCTACACTTTAATAGAAGCAACCCCTTTCTCTTTGGTATATGGCATGGAAGTTGTTCTCCCTGTAAAAGTTGAAATCCCGTCAATAAGGGTCTTGATGGAAGCCAAGCTAACGAAAGTTGAATGGTGTGAAAACGGATATGATGAACTGAATCTAATTAAAGAAAAGAGAATAACGAATTTATGCCATGGTCATTATATCAACAAAGAGTGAAGAAAGCTTTTGACAAAAAGGTTCGACCTCGGGTATTTAGATAAGGCGACCTCGTACTAAAAAATATCCAATATTTTCTCACCGACTCCAGGGGCAAATAGACTCTAAATCGTGATGGCCCATATATTGTTAAGAAAACCTTCTCAGTTGGCGCCTTAATACTTACAACTATGGATGGTGCAGAGTTCACTCGTCCTACAAATGTTGATGCAGTCAAGAAATACTTCACCTAAAAAGAAACAAAAGAACAACTTGCTAAGTTGAAAACCCAAAAGGGCAGTATAGGCAAAAAAGAGCGTCTCGATAGACTGAAAACCCGAAAGGGAGGTCTAGGCAAAAATTAGAGACATAAACAGAAAGTATCTATCTCGGTAGATTGAAAACCTGAAAAGACAATCTAGGCAAAAGTTAGGGATTTATGGCAAGTAACTACATCCAACAAGATTGGATCATCTAAAGCAACATCATTTGTCAAAGAATCCTTCAACAACGCCAAGAATACTCGAAATTCAAAGTTGTTAAAAGGATAATGGTCATTATATTTCAATGTATCCATTTCCCTTTAAATTACCGTTTTCTAACTTTACAATGTGTCGCTACTCGAAAAAAATGCAACGACGGAGAGGTGAGAATGAAAAGACAGAAGAGTCGCCATCGAACTTTATTTATCCCATGAGGGGAAGGGAAAACATCGAGAAAACCCAAGAAAGAAATGGATAAGATGGTCTCACAACCAAGAACGGGTTTGGAAACCGGTTATGCAAAGGGAAGGTATTAACACCCCTCGCATCCATCATACTCGATGGAAACCATTTGTTTATCTATGTGTGAAAGCATTTGCTAAAGGTTATTACTTTAAAGAGTGTTCCAAGGGATAAATAGAAAGGGCTAGAAACAGAGAAAGGAGGGATAACGGGGAAGAAGAGACTCGGTAGGACTTCGCGGTCCTAGGCCTACGTATTCTCAACAGATATGAGAAAGTCAGAGTCGACGTAGTCCGGGAAACTACGGGTGATGGGGGAAAGTTTCTCGCCAAGACATCGTCGACTTGTGCCTACGTATCCTTATCTGGTATGAGAAATCAGAGCAAACGTAGTTTAGGGTATTGTTAATCAGTGTTTTTGTGGATGATGTTAACGTGCGCATTCTAGCAGTTAGGTGTATTGCAGCTCGCTCGTTGGAGACTTAGGCATTACCTGTTTGCGGTAGAATGGACGTAACATATCCTTTTTTAAAAGATGATATTGTTTTCTCCATTCGAGGCAAGATGTCACATTTAATTTGTGATTTGTTTTTAGGGGTGAAATAGATCCTCGGATAGTTACCCCTTGCGGGTAGTACCCAATTCTTTATCTCAAAGTTTTGTTATGAAAAGGTGTGGCGAATACAGTCGCGTCTTCATATTGAAAGACGAGTATCGAGACCACACACTCTACAGTGAGTATCCTGACACTCGGAGAGGAAGAAGTTTGAACCCAATCCTCTCTCTTTAGTTCAATACAAAGAGAACTTTATTTTCTTTATTAAAGGTGTTTTGATCTTGAACAGTAAGTGCTTTGTGACAGTGAACCCTGAAGGTAATGTCAAGCACTCGGGATAGGAGAAGGCCTACGCCTAACCACTCCACAACCATTCAAGTTTTATTAGGAAAAGAATTTTGAAAATGCACTCAATACGGGACCGAGGTTTTTAGGAAAAAAGTTTTGAAATGATGTTTTGAAACAATATGAATAAGATAGGAAATGAACATGAATATATACAGGATACATATAATGTACATGATATATAATAATATATATACAAGAGTATTTACAATAATAATCAAGATAAATGTCAGCGAGTATATGGACAAGATAATATCGAATGAAAATAAAACAGTGGTATATTTGACTGAAAAGTAAAGCAATGTATATTTGGATGAAAGTAAAGTTAGCGGTCAGTTTGTTAATGAATTGAATCGGGACGAAATATAATGCTAAACCGTCGTAGCTCGACTTATGATGAAATTCGAACTATAGGAGGTCGCGTGAATCGATATATGTGCTATGGACAAGATAGAGAAATGATATTGAGGATCATCCTCCGATTTAATCATGTCGCACGGACCAAATAAAAGCTGGGATCTCGTCTTAATCGCAAACATTATGTCGATTAATTGAAGGTAGCCTATCACGATCCCAAAGTAAAGGAAATGACCCAATGGTCATTTTCCATAGATTTGAAATTGAGAAGGTTATGGACTTCGATAAATTGATGCTTACGAATCAAAAGACTTCACAGATCGAGAAAATGAATAAAATCAAAAATGAAAAAGAAATGAGAAGAGAAAGAAATAGGTCTTGGATCCATCATTATTTATCAATAGTTTGACTAGTAATGATTTTTGGAGGTCTCGTCATCGACCCGAAAAAATGAGACTAAAATAAATCCAAGACTAATAGAGATAGAATGAGAAAGAAATCCAGAAAATGAATCAATTAACCAGAAATAAAGTATTTATCAAAGTGTTATTCTCTTTTTTTCTTTTAAAAAATTACTAAATAAACTTAATAAATATTCTAAGAATTCAATTTAAAAAAGAATATAAAACTCTAAAACTAAAAAATTAGAAAAATATTAAGGCTTCTAAAAACTAAATTAGAAAAATATATAAAAAAAAATCTAAAAAACTAATTTAGAAATATATTAATAATCTAAAAAAAAAAGTTTTAAAAAAAATATGTTACATTAAAAACGACAAAAAAAGGGGGGGTGTATAAAAATGATGAGGTGTGTAAAAATGGGGTGGAATCACGTGGGGCTTAAAGCCCATCATCCATCCATCGTGTAACGTGAATGACAATAGGAAAGGGGGGGTGGCGTTGACAATCAGATGTGACACAAAGATCCACCGACCAGATCTAGCCCACCATCAAAGCCATCAAAATCTACCCAACTCTCTTAACATAAAAAAGAAGAAAAATAGAAATGGAAACAATGGAACACAGTCTAAAACATTATCATTTTTCCAGAAAGATTCCAACGGTCCTCTCACGTCTGCTTCTTGTGGCAACACACCAAACTTTCATTGAAAATGAAATCTTTTATCCTTTACCCTTCTTCTTCCGATTCTGAATTTACGAGCTAGAATGGGTTTCGAATATACCTGAGAAAAATTGTATTTTTGGATTATTTATCCTTTTTGGGTTTTGAGCTTTCAAATAAGGAAGTTATTGAAGGAGTTGCTGTTGGTTTCATTCCTCTCTGCATCTAGCTGTCATTTTCTACACTCCAATGTAAAGGGTATGCGATATGTGACAGACACAAGGCTTTTGACGACAAGTTCTAGCTGTTTTCAGTCGACCATGTTGTTTGAGAGAAAAGGAAATTTTGAGGTTATGGAGGTTTGGAGTTTAACAGTGGAAGTCGAAATGGAAGTTTGAAGGGGTTTCGTGGTTGTTTGAGGGTTGAGGTTCGTAGAAGAGGATTTGGTGAGGGTTGGGTTTTGGTGGAGGTTGGAAAACGGTTTTAAGTGCAGCGGCGAAATGGAGGAAGTAAGGGGTTTGCAATTAGAAGTGGAAGAAACGGTTGAGGGAAAGAGAAGATGAATGGAGAAAGGAGAGAGGAGTAGAGGAGAGGACCTGGCGAGAGGGAGAAAGGAAAACAAAGAGGAAGAAATGAGGGAGAGGGTGAGGGGTGCAGCGGCTAGGGTTGGTTGCCAAGGGAAAGAGACGACCTACAGTGTTTTTTGGGGTTTTTCTCTTCAACGTGTCTCCCTTTGCTTCTTTATACTAATCCTTCTTTTTAATTTTTCTTTTTTTTTAATTCTATTTTAACTAATATTGTAATCCAGTTTCTAATTTAATTAAAATCCTACTTAAAATCCTAATCTAATTCCTAATTGAAGTTCTAATTAAAATTCTAAATCTAATTCTAATTCTATTTTCTAAACTAATTAATTAATCTAATTTCTTATTCTATCCTAAACTCTAAATTCTAATTAATTTCTAATTTAAAATTCTAACTCTATTATTATATTATATTAACATAACTAAATCTTAAACTAATTATTAACTATTAAAAACTAATATTAAAAAGGCTAAATAAAAATCCTAACTAATCTTTAAACAAATCAAAATTAAACCTAAATTAACAAACGGCTGTTAAAAATAAATCACAAAATGCCACGAAATAAAAGAACGAATAAAAGGTTCAAACACCGAAATTCTTGAAAGCGAGGAACCAACGCACCAAAATTATCATCAAGGACTAAACCACCACGAAGAGTACGACCTTCGTTCGATTTCAAAATAAAACTTATCATTTGAACTGGTTTAAACCGTCTAAAATACGAACAAAGTGGTTGTAATCCCGATAAGCCCATTCCGGCTGATAACATGGACAGTATGCGAGAAATGATTGACCTAGACGATATGCAGATGAATGCGAAGCAAAAGCCAGTCAAAGTTAGGAAAAGGAGTGGGAAAATTTTGGGGTGCAATAGCTGCCCCTATTCAATCGACTTGGACCTGAAGGTAAGAAAAACAACCGCTTTCGAACATTCAAGGTAAAAGCTGATTGAATACTAAAAGAAATCCATAAATTTGCAACCTGTGGATATACAAAGTGAAGAGATTGCCTGCTGAAAGTGGACTTAAAAGCAACGGGTACCAACCAAAAGTTGGGATAACCGAAAAAAGTAACTGATCGAGAAGATAACAATGACTACTAACCAAAAGTCACGATCACCAGAGAGTTATATCTAAGAGTTATGAGAAAGAGGCTACTAACCAAAAGTTAGAATCGCCTAGAGAATAATAACCAAAAAACAAAGACTACCAATCAAAAGTCGGGATCGCCCAAAAGCTCATCAACCAAAAGTTGGGATACACAGGAAGTTGAATCAACTGACTCACAACCTGAAAGGAGAATAACTCCGATGGGGAAACAATAGAGGACTACCAACCAAAAATTGGGATAACAACCACAAAACAAAGGACTACCAACCAAAAGTTGGGATAACATCCACAAAACGAAGGACTACCAACCAAAAGTTGGGATAACATCCATAAAACGAAGGACTACCAACCAAAAGTTGGGATAGCATCCACAAAATGAAGGACTACCAACCAAAAGTTGGGATAGCATCCACAAAACAAGGGACTACCAACCAAAAGTTAGGATAGCATCCACCAAATGACGGACTATCAACCAAAAGTTGGGATAACATCCACAAAATGACGGGTTACCAACCAAAAGTTGGGATAACATCCACAAAACGACGGACTACCAACCAAAAGTTGGGATAACATCCACAAAACGAAGGACTACCAACCAAAAGTTGGGATAACATCCACAAAACGACTGACTACCAACCAAAAGTTGGGATAACGTCCACAAAACGAAGGGCTACCAACCAAAAGTTGGGATAACATCTAGGATAAGCAGGAAGTAGAGTCGACTGATTTACAACCTGAAAAGAAAACTCCATTGGGGAAAGAGGAACTTAAACAAGCAAAATTTGTTGGGGAGAAAAAGCAACATGATAACATCCACAGGTGATTCTTGCTGGGGTAAAGTACCACAAAAGGCTTATGAACTATGTCATTATCTGCTGGAGAGATGTTTGGCAACAAAAGTATCAAACCTGGCTTATGCTTTGCATGCATATGTTTGAATATGGCGTAATGCTCCATACAAAATGGAAATGCTACGCATTTGAGGATGTAAATGCAAAGATGATAACTATATGCAGATGCAGGCTCGGGCTGCCGGGGAAAGAAAGATGCCCTATGTATGATTGGACTTTTGCTGGGAAAGATAGGTGAAACCTGATGGTGATTGATTTTTTGAAGGTGAAATCTTTCTGGGTACCATTGGGGATTAGATTTTGGAATGAGGCGCCAATAGGGATTGGACTTTAGAATTTTTGTGGTTGCCAATACAGATTGGGCTTTCGGTTTTTGTGAATGCCAATAGGGATTGAGCTTTGGATTTTCTATGGTTGCCAATACAGATTGGGCTTTCGGTTTCTGTGAATGCCAATAGGGATTGGGCTTTGGGGTAGGTCAGGTACGGTTGAGATTAAAAAATGTCTTGTCTGGATACAAGGTTTATGGTTGAAGGGTCAAGGAATGGTTAACATGACTTCCCGACATTCGTATTGAACTTGAAGATTGACTGAACCCGCTTGAATAGCCCTGAGTAGCTTTGAAGATATGGAGAGAAAAATTTCCTTTGTTTCCAATTTTGCCCTAGCCTATGGGATCTCTGTAAAAATCTTCCTTGAAAGGAGATCTGAAATCTCTGTACCCTGATGGTCTAAGATGAACTGCCTTTGCATTTTGAACCTTGGAGAGGTGCTTCAGATTAATTGCCTTTTGGATAAGGATAACTTTTATGCTCTTGGGCTGGCCTGCCCCAGCCTTGAAGTGATTTTGCCCCCTGATTGGTTGATCTGTGAATGAGTGCCTCTGACAAAATGACCTTCGAGATATTTTTTGAATCTTGACCTAATTGCCCCAAATTTGCTGATAACGTCTTCGACTGACCTTCGAGAGATTTGATGAATCTTGACCTGCTTGCCCCAGATTAACTGACTTTTGGATGGCTGACTCCCCTCATGTGATCCCTTGGCATGACTTGCCCCTGCTCAACGGAGCACTCAGGCGCTTTGCATCTTATCTCGATCAAGCTTTCCATTGTGGAAACTCTTCTGATGTCAAGTGCTTACCAGCAAGTGAAACGAGTCGCTTTGCAAACGATATTTTAATACAATGCATATGACAGTTTTGAAATCCAAGTCTGTTCACTAGAAAAATTTGTGACATATAGTGAATGAATCACTTACCAGAATGTCAACATCAATACCTAAATGGTAAGAAAATCCTTTTAGGAGTCAGTTTCAACGCGATCTTTCACCGAAGTATGCTTTTCGAAACAAACCTACTTCAATTAGGACTTTTGAAGGTTGTAACGTGGTCTGGCTCATGGTTATAGAAAGAAAGGATATAAGGCTCAAAGTTTGTTTTAACCCACCCATTCTCCTTGATGTTTTCCAATCCTATGTTCAGCTAATTTGACACAAGCGTTCACCTTTCAAAGGTTGGATGACATGAGTGATGGTTAAGGAAACCACAAGCTTTCGGAGTGACAGTCACTCGCTTTTAGTCTTTGGTGTCTGGAGTCACACAACTTGTTCTTCATCATTTTTTAATTTCCCTATTTTTTCCTAGAATGACTCTTTTGGATTTCGAAGTCCAGCGGGATGCCCTAACTTTTGCCTAAGCCACTTGTTTTCAAGTTATCGACTTAGCGGGCTTCTTATTTTTTCTTTTGTTTTTGGGAACAAGTCGTGTGACACCAGCTTGTCTGACTTGTTTAACAGGGTTGTGACTGCCTAACTCCTTGGCTGTTGACAGATAACCACCATAAAGTTTTGAGGTATGACCTCTACAGGTGTGATTGATCCTCGAACGGGAATACTCCTTTTTGCAATTTGGATGCTCGGTCAAATTAACTGACACCTACCCTACCCCAGGTTAAGATTGAGGGTTTTTTGTTTTTAGAAAGAAAATCCTACTACTAGGCTCAAAGGGATTATAAATGGATTAGCTTCCTTATATCTTCGATGTTTAGGGATTCGAAATAATGCCTGTACATCATCAACAAAAGTTTTATTCAAAGCATGCAATCAGTAGTTCTGCGTCTTTCAAATTCGTCATCCTCCCTCGAATTCTGCTTAAACAAGCGTTTGACATCAATTAAAAGTATTAAGTGAACAGGAATGGATTTAATCAAAACATGCATATTCGTTTCATTATCATTATCAATCAAAAACATAAAAGTTTTACAGATAAGTTCGCACTTTAATAGAAAAGAAACTAAAAATGCAAAGAAATGACATGATATAAAAGGTTGCCAGCTTCGGGGAACTGGGCTTTCCAATCTTGATTCGCTACTGAACTAGCCATCTTCAGAATTACTCGTCGAAGTCAGTCTGATACCCTTCTGAACACCTGCTCTCAGTGAATTCCTCCATAACATGAACTGATGAATCCACATGACTGGATGAAGGATGATTGTTGATTTGAATACCTTGAGGCGTGACTGAGAACATATTGGAGTCAAGCAGAGTCTGAACCTTGCTCTTAAGCACCTTATAGTCTTCGGTTGAATGCCCTGTGCCCCAGCATGGTAATCACAGCGGGCGTTGACATTAAAACCTGGCGGATATGGAGGAATCTCTGGATTAATCTTCTTCGGCACTATCAGTCTACCTTTGATCAAATTTGGCAACATCTGACTGTACGACATCAGCAACTGAGTGAAATGCTTCTCTGGCTTCCTAGGTCTTTGTCGAGTGTGCTGACGCGACTGATGACGGTATGACCTTTGACTCTGGAGGGGAACAAATATCTGATGTACAGACCCAACACATTGCTGACTCTGAACATTCAAAATATCTGAAGACTGAATTTGATGTATCGAGGATTCCCTGATGGAGTTACTTTCCTTCTCCCATTCTTCTTGAGAACTAACAATTGATTTGATTTCATAAAGTGAGATGTCTGAGATGTCTCAAATCTTTCCACTCTTGAGTCTGCTCTCGATACATTCCCTGATTATTATCAAGTCAGAAAAGTTTCATGCCCCACTACCAATCATCTTATCCAAGTAAGTACCTTGCAAAGTACCCATGAACAGGTCAACCAATTCTCTGTCTAGAAGTGGTGGTTGAACGCGAGCAGCTAAATCCCTCCATCTCTGAACGTACGCTCTAAAAGATTCATTGTCTGCTTGAGATAAGTCTTGCAACTGCATGCGACTGGGAGTATTGTCGAGATTGTAATTTTATTGCTTCACAAAGGCATTGGCTAGGTCTGACCATGAACGCATGCAACCACTCTCTAATTGCATGTACCAACTCAACGATGCCCCACTCAGACTGTCCTAGAAACAGTGAATCATAAGCTTGTCGTTGTGGACATGCAAAGTCATTCTTCTGCAAAACACCACCAAATCCTGCTTCGGACAACTATCCCATTTGTACTTCTTAAAATTCGGTGTCTTAAACTTTGGAGGCATTACGAGGCCTGGCACCAAACACATGCTTGAAGCATTCAGATTAGGAGTATCATGACCCATTAGGGCGTTGAGCTTTTCCTCCAACAAACGATATCTTCTCATAAACTCAACAGTCTATGAGTCCTTAGGATTAATCTTTGGAACATCCCCTTGAAAATCTGGCACAGAGAATGTGAAGTTCTGATAGTCAGTGTCATTAAGAGAAGATGAATGTCTATCTCGGACGATGTTACGTTCTTGTATAACTTGATCTTCAACAGGAATCTGCACAGGCTGAGATTGAGCAACATTGTTCACTAAAGGTGGAATAACATCCTCATTAACTGGAGTCCTCTGATTGTTGGCTTCTCCCCTTGTCATAATTGTCATGGTTTCCATGAGCTGATCTAGCTTATTCTTCATCAATTCTAACTCTGCCCTTGTAACAACCGAATTTTGTTCTCCCGAGTTCATGATTCCTCCAAAAGCTAATTCAAGTCCGATGCGAGTGTCGGAAAATCAATCGTGGTTTGGACAAAAGATGGGTGAGCTCTTTTTTCTGGCTGAGGATGGATATGCAAAAATGAGATGCTAATGCAATATGTAAACTGAGCAACAGCAGGGTCAAGGTCACAGGTCCTGCAAGGTAACGCAACGAGATATCCCTCTTCTCGGGTGGGCAATCTACTGGTTTATAAGAGGGCATCCTAAAGGCTTTAAACAAAGTCCCATGCACTAACCCTCAAAGGTTTTCCATCATAACGACGATTCGTAAGATGGTAATCCTTTCAAAGGATGACCACAAAGTTATGTTTTAGTAACCTTTGGAATAAGGTTCTACAAAAGGTCCTCAGAGTCACGGACTCCCAGGTTGGAAATAAAGACGCCATTACGACTACTAGTAAGACATAATCATCCCAAAAGGGCCTCGTCTGAGCGGTGGAATTCAAACCAACTCAATGAGTCCTAAGTCTTGCAAATAAGAAAGAATCCACCTCCTAACTTAGTGTAAACTAGAAAGCTCGGGTAGAAAGCTTCTTACAAACCATCCCAATAAACCCAACTGCTAAAAGGAACACAGCATAATAAACAATAAAAGAAAATAAATTAAACATGCAACAAACAAACTAGGTTTAGCTTGCTAGGTATTTCCCAGCAGAGTCGCCAGCTGTCGCTACTCGAAAAAAATGGAACAACGGAGAGGAGAGAATAAAAAGACAGAAGGGTCTCCATCGAACTTTATTTATCCCATGAGGGGAAGGGAAAACATCGAGAAAACCCAAGAAAGAAATGGATAAGATGGTCTCATAACCATGAACGGGTTCGGAAGCCGGTTATGTGAAGGGAAGGTATTAGCACCCCTCGCATCCATCGTACTCAATGGGAACCATTTTTTTTCTATGTGTGAAAGCATTTGCTAAAGGTTATTACTTTAAAGAGTGTTCCAAGGGATAAATAGAAAGGGCTAGAAACAGAGAAAGGAGGGATAACGGGGAAGAAGAGACTCGGTAGGACTTCGCGGTCCTAGGCCTACGTATTCTCAACAGATATGAGAAAGTCAGAGTCGACGTAGTTCGGAAAACTACGGGTGATGGGGGAAGGTTGCTCGCCAAGACATCGCCGACTTGTGCCTACGTATCCTCATCTGGTATGAGAAATCAGAGCAAACGTAGTTTAGGGTACTGTTAACTAGTGTTTTTGTGGATGATGTTAACGTGCATATTCTAGCAGTTAGGTGTATTGCAACTCGCTCATTAGAGACTTAGGCGTTACCTGTTTGCGGTACAACGAACGTAACATATCCTTTTTGAAAAGATGATATTATTTTTGCCATTAGAGGCAAGATATCACATTTGATTTGTGAGTTATTTTTAGGGGTGAAATAGATCCTCGGATAGTAACCCCTTGCGGGTAGTACCCAATTCTTTATCTCAAAGTTTTGTTATGAAAAGGTGTGACGAATACAGTCGCGTCTTCATATTGAAATACGAGTATTGAGACCACACACTCTACAGTGAATATTCTGACACTCAGAGAGGAAGAAGTTTGCACTCAATCCTATTTCTTTAGTTCAATACAAAGAGAACTTTATTCTCTTTACTAAATATGTTTAGATTTTGAACGGTAAGTGCTTTGTGTTGTACCCCAAAATTTACTCAACCTTTTCTTCACTTGGTTTATGTTTCATTTCATCTTCTAGCATTTGCATTGCATATAATTATTCATTTAGTAGGGGATCAAGAGAGGTGTGCATAGAAAGAGAAGGTTACCAAGAGTTCTGAGCCTAAACAAGAGGTTGTATTCAAGCATGAGTGCTCATTAAAGTCACCAAGAAGTGGTCAATGTTCTTTGAGAGAGTTGATGGATGTATGTGGATCATCTCCTAACTTGGAGGCCAATTAGAGATCATCAAAGGATTGTGAGTTCATGATTATGTATATGGGATGTTGAGGAAGCTCATTTAGTGCTTTAAGAGCCATTGTGGAGCTTACCCAAGTTGTTGTATCATGTGTAAGAAGCCACAGTCAATAGTGGTGCATCTAGGGTTTTCATCTGGTCAACCCTAAGTCAACTGTGGATTTGAAGGAGGTTAAGACTCATTTCTAAGTCATGGTGATCATTGAATGTTGTGTTGAGGCATTTGAGATGTTATTCCAAGATCTATTCAAGAAGAATCAAGAGTGTGAGAAGTTACTAAATTAGGGTTCTTAGCGTAAAATCTCATGTTTAGTGCTTAACTTCAAGACCACATATCTCAAGATACAAGTGAAATATCATTTTGATGAACACATGAAACTTGTAGAGCATGTTTCTAGATTTATTTTTAGTACTAGAACTCATCCATTGGGTTCCTAGAGCTCAAGTTATGATGCTGACAAGTTATGAGTCCTCAGATGAGTGTGATTTTAGTCAACAAACGTGAACCAACTTATAAGGCATTTTTGACCTAGAATCATGTTTCATCTCACTTTGACCCAAACATGAAAGTTTTTCCTTATGATATTAGCTTCAGAAAAAGTCCTAGAATTCCTTCATCTGATGTGTAGAGCTCAAGTTGTGAAGCTTGCAAGGCAGGGGTATTTTGGGAAAGTAAGATTACATGTCATTTTCATTATAGGTCCATTTCATGACTTTGCACACTTCAAATGAAACTTTCTCCAACATGAAACTTATTCCAAATGGTCGCAATTTCATCATGGAACATTCATTTGTCATAGATTTGGCTAGGGTTTAGAGATTCGTGAAGGAAATTTCATGAAAAAGCCTTTAAAAGGGGAAATTCAATTAATTTGATTTTTTAACTTTTACAAGGCATGTTTGTGCATATTTTGAGTCACAAGAACATAACAAGTAAGATGCACAAATTGGATTTGAATTTTGAGGCTATTTTCACATGCAAATTCATTGTTACTTCAAGTGTAAGCTTCACAATCAAATACCAACCATTAGATCAATTCAAGGGATGAATCTCATCCACATGAACAAATCAAAGTCCCAACAGTGAATTTGAATAAAAAACAAGGGAAATTAGAGCTATTTCACGTGTGCATGGAGTTTGAAAATTCAAATTGGGCAATTTTGCATTACACTCAATTCAGCCACAATTGGGCCTCCGTTAGCTTCTATATCCATCATATAAAAGGTTCAGATCAATTTTGAAGCTTCATTCAGTGAATTTCGTGCAAGGAGAGCTTAGGAGCAGTTGGAGAATTCAAGTGAAAATTCAAAATTGTGAATTGGAATTCAAGCATTTTCAAAGCAATTCAACTTCATAATCATCTTGCTTGAGCTCTAGTGAGTAGATCTGCACAATATCATCAAGCTTTAACACTTGTAGAAGCTCCAACGGAGAGACTTCGTTAGGTAAGCTTCAAATCAGAATTTCTCTCTTAATATGCATCTATTCACTGCCATTGCTGTTGATTCTGAAGCCCTACACTTGGTAGGCAAAATCTGGATGTTTGTTTGTGGAATTTGATGTGTTTTCAGTTTTGAGCATGATTTTTGTTTGCTTCGATTTGCCTTGTTTACACATGATCAATGAAAATGGTTGGTGGATTTGTAATCTACGTGACTTGGAGATCAATTTAGACCTAAATTTTGTTGGATCTGATGCTGTTTTGGGTCTGGTACTCTGGTTGGTTGATCAGAGAAGATGACCGGAACAATGGTTCCGGCATCTAGTTTGTTTTCTGTTTAGCTCACGTGGATGCCACTTGGATTGTTTGAATTGTTGACTGAAGGAGATCAACGATTTGGATCTCGTCTGACCATGTGATGTGACTATGTTGACTGCCACGTTTTAAGTGAAACGCAACGTTTCGCTTGAGGCTGGTCTTGGGCTCAGAATGATATTCACCCCCCATTTTGTGCAGGCCCAACCAGTTTGCCTTGGATCCGTTGCTATTTGCACCTTGTCTTTATTTTATTTTATTTTATTTTTCTTTTCATATTTGTTTTGATTTAATTCTTTTTAAAATACTTCCAAAGGTGATAAAATCCTACAAAAATATTTTTAGGACATTTTAGGATGTCCTTTAATTTTAGGAAATTTTTATTTTATTTGTTTGGATTATGTTTTCATAAAAAAAGGATTAATCATTTGGAAGGGTTTTAATGGGATTACTTCTTGATCTTTTTGAGTTCTTGATTAGTTTTTAATTCTTCCTTTTGATCCAATGACTGAAAATCAATCCTCATGTTGATGATGAGTTGAATGGTTTTTGAGGACCATTTTGCCACTTTTTTGTTGAATTTTGGTTTGACTTTGATAGCATTTTATTTGACCCTCGACAATCCTCCTTCACAATGGGGCACCCTTGTGAATCAAATTCTTTGGTGATGTTGGGAAGTGACTTTTATTGTAATTTCTTGGCCTCTGGTTGCCTACATCTTGATGCTTGTTTGAGATTTTATTTGTTTATTTTTGAACCTTTTTCCTAATTTTGAGATGACTTGCAAGTCAAGCCATTTCCTAGGGTGGCTCATACAAGTGCATGACCTAGTTTGAGTTGGAAATGACCTTTGTGGATCCTTTGAGCTCTCAAATCTTCTTGTTTCATATAGTTGACATGTTGAGCTTGCTGTGTATTCATTTTTAGGTCAAAATTTTGTTCATTGCTTGTTGAGTTGTGCTTTTCTTTTAGGCCTTCCACTTGGACTTCAAGTGTTGACTATGATTAATACTTCGGTCTTTCTCTTTTCCTCTTCTTGCATTTCTCTTGTTTGTTTTTGGTGTTTACTTTATGCATCTTCTTCTCTCATCCCCACTTCTATCCCATGACTTTGGAGTCTCATTTGAGGCGGTTTAGTCCCTCCTTAAGAGGTACTTGAAGCATGCCTTGAATGATGAATCCTTGAGGACTTTTGTTGCTTCTTTGTTTGTTTGTTGTGTGGCCTATGGTTGAGTTGCCCACATGAGTTCCTTGCTGTCCTCATGTTTCCTCCCATTCACACATTTCATTTTATCTTCATCTCTTTTCATTTGTCTTGCCTTTGGGCTCTTTGGTTGATGGTAATGGTTTTAGGATTCTTTCTCCCATTTCATCCCATTTTGGTGCACTTTTGTGGTTTCTTTTTGTGCATTCTTTCTCCTTTCTCTTTTGCATTGTCATATGAATGCTTGAGGTTGAGTTGTGCTTGTGGAGGATACTGCCCCACACTTTTTTCCTCCCTCACTATCATTCTATCTGTGCATTTAATGTTTGCATACTTGCATTTTGCTTTGTTTTCTTCTTCTTTATTTCCCCTAGGACCTCTAATCTCCTTGTTCAAGGATGTTTATGATAGACCTTAGGACTTAAATCATGCATGATAACATTAGGTAGAATTCCCTTACCTCAACTTTAAGTTCACTTTGCATGACAACTTTTAGGTTTGAGTTAGTCTCCCTTTAGTGTGTCCTTTCTCTTCTCATCTTCAAACACTTTTAAAACACTTAATAAAGGCTAATGAATGTTGTGCATTACGAGCCTGAAGTACTTGGGAAATGGAGATTGAGTGGCTTCCTCTAAATTGCTTAGAGTTTTAGTGTACACCCTGTCGCTTGCGCGGAAATAAGGTGTCGGCACAACAGAAGAGTCGCCACCTTTCGTTATTTATCCCTCAGAGCGGGAAAGGAAACGATCGGAAAAACCTGACGAAAAAGGGTAAGACAAGGTCATCGCAACCATTGTCTGGGTTCGGGAGTCGGTTACGCAAGGGGAAGGTATTAGCACCCCTCACGTCCGTCGTACTCGCCAAGACTTCGCCATCTTGTGCCTACGTACTCTCAACAGGTATGAGAGATCAGAGCTCACGTAGTTCGGGAAACTACGGTTTATTTCCTGTTTTGAAAGAAGTGTTTTTTATTGTGTTTGCGATTTCAACCGCACTAGAGACTATGACCTGAGAGTGAATGCGTCGCATGTCACCCAAAGGGTACCATACTAAACATCCAGACTGTGGAAAAGAAACTCTCCCACAATCCTTTCTCAGATAGCTTAAGGCTCGTAACGTACGAAAGAAATCATTCATGATTACTGTATCTTAAACTGTTTTGAGGTGAGAAGAGAACAGGCCCAACTAGGAGGGAGACTATCAAGTCCTACTGTTGTCATGCCACGGATTCATCCTATGGTTGAGGTTTGAACAGGGAACTCCTAGAAGTTGTTATGCATAGGTTTCAACCTAAAAGTCTATCATCAAATCCTTATCAAAGGAAATGAGAGTCCTAAGGGATCATGTCAATGATACACCAAAACAGACAAAGCATCAACTTAACAGTAAAATGCATGCAATGCAAGTGAGAGAGGAAATGTGTGTGGGGCTTCAGCCTCCACAAGCTCGTCTCGACCTCGAGCCAGTCATGAAATAACAGTAATCATACTGAAAAATAAACAACATGCTATCAAGCAAAAACAGTAAACTGCAATCATACAGATAAAAGAAAACATGCTATCAAGCAAAATAAACCACATGGGCAAGGGAGCTGGGCTCTACCGAATACCCGCAAGCAAAGCCACGCAATAACAATACAAGCAGAGGGAGCAACTCAACCTCTAATGCAATCATGCTCTTAGTCTGAACTTATTCTAGATGGACTTATTCTAATGCAACAGACAAATCAGACAAAGCACACAATACAGAAAAGAAAACAGAAGAAAGCTTCAGCTCCTCCAGCAGCTACTCAGTCTTCAGACTTCAAATATCAACTGCTTTCCAGGTATCAACCCTACAACATGAGTATCAACTCATCTTCTCCCTTAAGCTTCAGCTTCTTTGATCAGCTCCACCTTCAGGCTTCACTATCTTCAGGGATCTTCAAGTATCAACTTGATCTTCACAAAGTCTTCAGACTTCAACAATCTCCAAGGAATCATCCTCTTCAAAGCTTCAGCTTCTATCTTCAATGGCTTTTAGATCTTCAATCAAATCTTCAATACTCTTCATTTCTATCTTCAACAACCCAAATGCTCCATCAAACAACACTCAGTCAACAAGATGAGGTGAGGATGTTAAAGTCCTCACTGACTTCCAAAGGATGCCATTAAGGACTTAACATCAAAAGGAAAGGCTCTCTCAAAGTTCTACCTCATAGGGCAAGGTCACTAATCCCTCCAAAGGAGAGAGGTGAATACCCTTAAGGGACTTTATATCATAGAGAAGGAAGGAGGTGAACAAGACACTCCTTGTTTATTGAATGGAATCATTCTATCTAAAGCTCTACCTATATACTTATGATCCTATAAACAGAACAAACAAAAGCTAAAACTAAGCTCCTCTTCAAGGTCTTCAAAGTCTTCAATGATGATCCTCAAGCTCTTCAACTCAATCTTCAAGGCTCACACACTCAAAGGAGAAGGAAAGGAAGCAAAACAATACAAACTATGCCCTTAAGCAACACACATACTATCCATACATTCAAAAATCAATTAAAAATACTAAAATACTATATAATACTCTAGTAAAATTCTAGGGGATTCTATACATACCTACCCTTAACCCATATATTCCCCATACACTAATTTGGCCTATAAAACCCAAAACAAAATTGTTAAGTCTACTTATGCAACCTAAAACCCTAATTTGAGTACACTAAGACTATTCTTAACAAACTAATCAAATTTTAATCTACAAATTGTGAATTAAATCCTATATGAACTATGATTCAATATCTAACTATGCCAAAAAGAATGGCTCAAAAATCCTAAGGGAAGACCTTAAAACAAATTCTACAAAATTGAGTATCAAACTAACCATATTAAAAAGGCTATTTAAAAGAATAATATGCTAAAAATATTAAAGGAAAATAAAATGCCAATTTTATTTATTGATATTTTTCTAGACAGAGTTATGAGCATGTGAAAAAAACAAGCATTAAAAATAATCATTTTTCATTTTTATATGATTTTATTAAAATGCAAAAAATATAAAAAGAAATGAAAATAAAATAAATGAATTAAAGGGGATGGGGTGTTAAAATGAAAAGCGCCCAGTTCAATTGCTGTTGGGCTGAGCATATGGGGGTGCGCGTAGCAATCTGGTAGGCCCATGCGCTCAGAAAAATAAATGAAGAAAAACTGAAAGAAAAAGGATAAGCCTGCGGTGGGAATAGCAACAAATTTACGTTTAAAATTGAATTGGGCCAAGCGAGGGGGTGTGGGTAGCACAAGTTTCATTAAGCCCAGAACTCCCAACTAATTCAAATGCTGCGTTTTGATGTTGGATTTCCCTCCATTTTCAGAATCAAATCAAGGTCGTGCGATGGAACGAAAGAGTCAACTTCTGGGACTGATCCAACGGCTGATGGCCATCGTCCCCAAACACATGCTAGGGTTTTCAGTTTCAACAGATTTCATGCACGAATTTCAGGTCCTTCGTTCTCCCTCCATGCTTGATGAAAATCAAAACTTCCAAGAGCAAAGATGCTCTACTAATCACCAAGAACACGATGATACCCATGATTTTCACTGAAACCTCTTGTACCACTCTAACAGAATGCATGAACATTAAGGCTTCAACATTTTTCTCTGTAATCAACTCTGCTAGATCTTTAAACTAATGACATAAACTTGTTCTTCATGTTACCCTAACCAGTCTATGCTATATCATATCCATTAAAACTCAATACACAACTTGTTTTACAATCTTGAAAAAAACGTGACCTGCCTTGAAACCTTATGCCAAGCTCTCTACTTCTCAGAACATCATCTACTAACCTAGCATGTTGTCTTTCCACCTAGAATTCTAACAGAAAGGACCTAAATATGGAGGTATGATGAAGAACACCAACCTGTCAAATATCAATGGTGAGTGATATTAGGGCTTGATTCAAGACTTGTAATCTCCTCCAGATGCTCCTCCAATGGTGGATATCTTTCTGTTTGCAAGAATTGTGATGGATGAGGCTTGTAGAGATCAAATCGAGCTTGACTTGCACTTGAAGAAAACCTTGGATATCTCTTTCTCCTCTCACTCTTCACCAATGGATTCAGCAACTTTCACCAACCTTTTCCTCATTGTGATCTACTCTTTTTATAACAGCCAATGGAAGAGTCTAGAAACTTATGGAAAGAGCTAGAATGTTATGGAACTTCTCTTGTAATGACATATTGGATTATCTCCTTTCATGCATTAAGACATTCAATTTTGTGTCAAAAACTCCTTACATGAGATATTGGGATTGAATGAGTGAAAAAACAAGCTAAACCTTGCCTTGTGCCAAGTTTCTCAAAGGTTCCTTAATATGCAAGCATGAACTTTACAAAGTAGCCCCCATTTTAAGACCTCAAATCAAAATTATACTTGAACCATTGTTTTTAAAATGATGTTTGGATTCAAAATGACATATTGGATGACCTATTTTGGATTTGTGGATCTCCCAAACCAATTTCCAACTTGGATTCATTTACTTTATAAGTCATTTTTAGGTCATTTTTACCCAATCTTGCAAATCCTTGCTACAAGCTTTTTCAACAACTCATGACCACTTTTATAGGCTTAAAATCCCATTTTGAACAACTTTGATGTTTTGAGTTTTTTCATTTGAGGCTTGGAAATAGGAGATATGGCCTTTGCTTAAAATGACCTATAACTTCCAAATGACCAAAATACCCCTGTCTTGTTCAAACCATAAGTTGAGTTCTACAAATCCTATCAAGGACTTATAGTACTCTATAGAAATCTAAGAAGCTTCTCTTAAACATTCATGTTGACCAAGAAATCATAGGAATCAACCTACTAGGGCAAAAGTTGTCTGCAAGTTGGGTGACTTTCAAGGACCCAGATTCACACACCTCAGATGACCTGTAATTTGTCAAAACCATAACTTGAGCTCTGCACATCCTATCAAGGACTTCTACCACTCAAATTAAAGATAAGAACAAGCTCTACAACATTCATGTTTTGGGGAAGATGAGATATCAATCACATCTTGAGTTAAAACTTCCTGGAAGATAGGGATCAAATTAGGGTTTTTTCACTGGCAATCCTTGGAAACCCTGACTTAAAACTTCTCAAACTCCTCAATCATGGTGAGTTGGTCTAGGAATCATCTTTATAACATCTCCATACCTCATTCCATGATCTCATGGCTCTTGGATTAGGTCTCAACCTTCTCCAAATCTTCAGTTATCCCATGGTTGACCCAGTCAAACCCTAATTCTACCATTCATGGTTGAATCTTCTGAATTCTTGCACAATGACCTCTCTGGGCTTCATGGTGACTCTCAAGACATCTCATAGGCTTTCTCAAAGCTTCAAGTTCAACCTCACAGTCTCAGCATCATTTGAGGAGCTCCCACAACTCTCAAGCTATGAAGCACACAACTCTGGTTTCAACCAATTCCTCTGAGGATCTCTTGAACTTTCTGATGAAGGTATCAACCTTCAAACATTTGATGGGTAAATAAATGTTGGTCAAATTTTGGGGTGCAACAGCTGCCCCTATTCAAACGGCTTGAACCTGACTGGATGAGAAGCGAACGGCTCTCAGCCAATCACGGTGCGAGACGGTTGAATACCGGTAAACCCGAAAATTTGCCAACTGCTCAACTCTTCGAACACTGGAATAATAGCTGCCCAGCAACTAACTGGAGAAATACTGATCGGATATCGCTGTCAGTTATTCACGTTAAATTCTTCTGATATTGCCTTCAGACAACCACAACACCCAACATCGCCGCTGGAAGACTAAACCATCTGACATACCCAATATCGCTGCTGGAAAACTGAATCTGACATCGCCGTCGGAAACAAACATCACTTTGAGAGACACTCGACATCGCCGTCGTACAAACATTATTACTCCCAGCTGGGGATTTAAAGAGTCTGACCTCGTCGTCAAACAAACATTCAACCTCGCCGCCGAACAAACATCATCTGACCTCGCCGTCAAAACGAACATTCAACCTCGCCGTAGAACAAACATCGTCTGACCTCGCCGTCAAAGCAAACATTCAACCTCGCCGTCGAACAAACATAATCTGACCTCGCCGTCAAAGCAAACATTCAATCTCGCCGTCGAACAAACATAATCTGACCTCTCTGTCAAAACAAACATTCAACCTTGCCGTTGAACAAACATAATCTGACCTCGCCGTCAAATCCAAACATCCAACCTCGCCGCCGGAGAAAATACAACACTGAACAAATCTAACCTGGGGTTCACCCCTGGTAAAGTACACTTGCGTACTTGAAACTGCTCCGCTGGTAATGAGAGACTCAACCAAGCATGCTCTGATCTGGGGTTCACCCTCAGAACCATAACGAACATCCGAATACTACTGCACACCGCCCACCGTAGAACTTCAACATCAAAGACATATGAAACCCTGGCCGCTTCCAGCTTCAGCTAGAAAAGATCTTCAAGTACTTCTGAAGATGGGCATCCTTGGCCTTCAAGGATGTGAACTTTGCCTGAGGTATCTTCGACTTCAGTCTGAAGAAAATGATCCTTGGCCTTCAAGGATGCATGGATCTGCCTTCAGGCAACTCCGCCTCTGCTATAGAGTATCCGTGACTTCAGTCAGGGATATACTTCGGCCTTCAGTCCGAAAAATGAATCCTAGGTCATTCATGACCTTGGGGATAACCTTGCCTTCAGGCACCTTCGCTTCAGCTTGGGAAATCTGTGACTTCAGTCAGAGAAATGGTATCCTGAGCCATTCATGACTCTACGGGGATTCAGACACTTTGCCTTCAGGCAAAACTCCGCTTCAGCTGGAGAAACGTCTTCGACTTCAGTCAGAAGAAACACTATTCACTCGATTGCAATCAATTATCACCTCAGGATAACTAACTTGGTCTTCAGGCCAACACGGATCACTTTGCAAACTTTGGAACCTTGTCTTCAGCCACACGTTGATTCATCAACAAGGAAATCTGAATTCACAGGAACCTTCTGATATCGCCTTCAGGCGCTTGCGAAATCAATCTTCAGATTGGACATCACTGTTGGAGCAAACATATCACGCTGCTAGGGCCTTCAAGAATCATCTCGAACAAACAACTCCGTCGGGCACCTTCAAGAATCATCCTGAACTGATAACCTTTCTGGAGACTTTATTCTGCTGGGTATTCCAGGAATCTTCCTGGGCAACTCTCGCTGGGGACGCTACTGGGGAGCTCAAGAATCATCCTAAGCAACCAACTCGGGAAACTGCGCTGAGGTCTTAAGAATCATCTTAAGCAAACGGCCCTGCCGAGGA
This sequence comes from Lathyrus sativus, assembly GCA_963859935.3. Taxonomy (NCBI): domain Eukaryota; kingdom Viridiplantae; phylum Streptophyta; class Magnoliopsida; order Fabales; family Fabaceae; genus Lathyrus; species Lathyrus sativus. The sequence goes on from OZ012740.1 coordinate 419,259,220, forward strand.
ATTCAAGAATCGTCTCGAACTGAAGACTTCGCTGGGGATCTCAAAAATCATCTTGAGCGAGCGACTGTGGGGATTACACCGGGGTCTTAAGAATCATCTTAAGAAAGCGGCCTCGTTGGGGAGAATATCAGGAATCGTCCTGAGCAACTGGTCCTTTGGTGGAACACCTGTAAAACAAGAATGATAATAACCTAGATCATGCTTATGATGCATATGCGTCGGCGCCATGCCCCACACGGTGGGAATGCTATGCGTTTATGCTAAATGCCATGCAATCATGCACAATGATGCGATCCCGTCAGCAAAATAAATGCCGAAGGAGAATTCTCCTGTCAAGGAGAAAAGCACTACTCAGATAGAGGAATCTTCCTGCTGAGGAGAACGTGGACACGCCAATATCAATCGGACTCTGTCTGGGGAATTGATCTCCCGTTGACTGCGGCATGGAAAACAACTTCAGTTGATTACCGCAGAGGACGAGGCTCCACGAGAACCTGGACCTGCTGATATCAATCGCGAGAATAAACTGCGCGGCCGTCTCGGCTACTCTTCTGGGGATGATAACTCTGTGGGGAGACAACTTCAGCTGCTCAACACTCCACTGGGGGAAAAACCAATCATGATCTGATCAACTTCCAAGGACTCGGCTCTCTTGGACATCTGCAAACTCGGCTGAGGAAGGAGAAGTCATTCTGCTTCGCTGGAGAGAGTGCGACTCTGGGGAAATACAGCATCAGCTGTTCAATGCTCTGCTAGGGAAAATCCACTCATGGTCCCAACTGCTTCCAAGGATTCGGCTCTCTTGGGGGTTTGCGGACTCAGCCGGGGAGAGAGAAATCATTCTACTTCACTGGAGAGTACGACTCTGATGAGGAATTCAATTCCACTAGGGAAGAAAGAATCATCTGACTTCGGGGGAGAGTACAACTCTGCAGGGGAATACAACATCAGCTGGAGACTTCAGTCTGGCACCATTAGTTACTGCATACTTCGGCGTATGAATAATTTCCTACGAATCCTGCACTTGTGACTCGGTGCTGGGGAAAGAATCCTGCTTCGGCGACTTTACTGGGGAAAACACGAGCTTCGGCACCCGAACATTTCTATGAAATCTGCACTTGTGACCCGGTGCTGGGGATGAGCTTCAGCCCTCGACTCAGCTGATGAGGTGACGTTCCTTCAGGGTGCGTCTGCTTGGGGAAGAGAATCATCTCTGCCTGGGGAGTCATATCAATGCTCACTATCTTGCGTTCAGATTCTGCGGAGGAGAGACCACTAAACTCTGCTGGAGAAGGAGGACTCGCCCTGCTTCGGGGATGCGCACGGCACATCGTCTGGATGTGCTACACCTGCGACAACACAAACAACAGACAAGACACCCTCCTCAAAGGGGCCTATCAAGGTTATTATCTCGTGACAATATTCAGGTAATTAATTGTTTCAATAATCAATGGGCCTAGGCCCGTAAGTTTATGTATGCGCATTTTATCAAAAACATCGGCGTTTTCATTCGCAAACAAAACAGATAAATGCTAAGCAGGTAAGCAGAATTGCTGAATAATATGCATTTTATTGATGGTTGTAATACCCCAAATTTTACCCTTTCTTTTTTATTTTTATTTTAAATTCTGATTAACTTAATAAATTAACCTTTTTTTTTAAATCTTGTTTTTTTAACTAATAATAATTTAATTAAATTTTTTTTTATAACTTTACTAATGTTTTTTTATTAACTTTTTTTTCTATTTAGTTTATTTATTTAAATCATTTTAAGCTCTTCTTACTAACTTTTAGGATTTAGATTAAAATTTAACTTTTTTTTCTTTTCTTTAAGAGTAAATTTTTTTTATAACCTTTTTAAAATTAATTTCTAACACATTTTTTTTAATCAAATTCTAATACCTTTTTTAAAATAAAAATCTAACTTCTTTTTAAAGCTAAATCTTTTTTTCTAACTTTTTAAAATTAAATCTTTTTTTTCTAACTTTTTAAAATTAAATCTTTTTTCTAACTTTTTTAAAAGTTAAATCCTTTTTCTAACAACTTTTTTAAAGTTAAATATTTTTTTCTAACTTCTTTTTAAAGTTAAATCTTTTTTCTAACTTTTATAAAGTTAAATCTTTTTTTCTAACTTTTTTTAAAAAATTAAATCTTTTTTTCTCTAACTTCCTTTTAAAATTAAATCTTTTTTTTTTCTCTAACTTCTTTTTAAAATTAAATCTTTTTTTCTAACTATTTTAAAAAATTAAATCTAACCTTTTTTTTTATAAATTAAATCTATCCTTTTTTTTAAAATTAAGATCTAACAGTTTTTAAAATAATTCTAACATTTTTTAAAACCAACATTCAAATATTTTTTTATTTTAAAATTCTAACTCATTTTTTTTAAACTTAAAACTCTAATTTTTATTTAACTTGAAACTCTTATCTTCTTTGCTAACTTTTTAAATTTAAATCTCAACACTTTTTTAATCTAATCCAATCCCAATGAATTCCAGATAGAGTTAAATCAAATCAATCAGATCATATCATCATAAGAAAATCAGCATCACCATCATTGAATCAAATCTGAAATCATCATAAAAATCTACTCAAATCAAATCCGAGATTGAAAAAGATTGAGATATTCAAATTAAATCTGAGATTAAAAAAGATTTAAAAATCAAGTATAAAGGGGACGAAAATCATAACAAGAAAAAGGGAACTTTTTCGTAAAATCCAAGCAAACCCCGTAAAAAATCCTCTAGCCTCAGGACAAAGCATCATCGGCCATCATCATTCCGTAAGGATCAAAAAATATAATTACAATTTTTGTGTTGCTTTTCATGTTTTTCAGGAAAAAGAGATGAAGAAGACAAATCGGCGGCCATGCAAAAGAAGAAGAAGATAACATCCGTGAGAGGCAAACAAGAAGGAGAGGAACACACGCAAACTCAGAGAGCAGAGAGAAGAAGAGTGATGACCGGCCCAACCCTCTTTTTTATTATTTATTGTTTTTCCGTTTGTTATTTTATTTTGTTTATCTTTTTAAAAAAAATCAAGAAGGCCCTTTCTTTTTTATAACCAAAAACCTTTTTCAAATTAATTAAAACTCTTTTTAAATAAAATAATCAAATGTTTTTTTTCAAATAATAAAACCTTTTGTATAACTTTAAAGTAAAACGTGTTTTTAACTAACATTAAGATTTTTTAAATTAAACCAATTGTTTTTTTTGATTAAATCTTTTTTTCAAAATATTATCACTAAAACTCCTTTTTTAGAATAACTAACCAAACTTTCACCTTTTATTAATAAATTTTTTTTTTAAAACTCAAAACTCTTTTAATTAAAATTAATCTCTCTTTTCACAAATTTAAATCCTTGGTTAAAAAGACCATAAAAGTCCTCCAAAATTCATACGGCTTGTTTCTCGTTCAATTTTGATTTCGTTTTCGTCTAACCCCACATACTGACATTTTTGTTTGTTTTGTTTCTTGCAGCTATTATGTTCAATTTGAAACTTATTTTCGGTTTTATATTTAGTTATCATATTTGTAACTGCTTATGGGATGTAATTTTGCGAGACAATTGTCGCATTTATCTTTCCGCACTTTATTTTCTGCCGTTGTATGTATATTTAATTTCATCACTTCTTTATAGTTAATTTCACATCCGAAGGTTAGGTCTAACCGTTTGGCCGTCGCGCCAATAGTCCTCACACATTCAAACCCTCAAAATTACACCCTTACAAACCCTAATTTTCACAAATGCCTCGCCGCAGGCAAGATTACAAAACTACCCCCAGCTTTAGGTCAAAGAGCCGCCGCGCTCATTTTAGGGTTTCCCGCCGTGGAATCCCTAATTTAACCCTAATTACAACTTAACAATTCAACGTAGAGATTTGGAGTTTCTACACTCCGCGTAAGCGTGCCCTTAAGACATGTTTATTCCCCTTGAGACCTTGACCACAGTCAAGAAGTCTCTAACCTCCCTTTTGAGGGGAACTACGATTACTCTGATTCCACTCCCGTAAGGATACGTAGGCACAAGATGCGATGTCTTGCCGAGTAAACTTAGAATTAACCCCTTAGGTCTCTTTTCTCACTTTTAATCCTTTGTACATATACCTTAAGCAAATAAATAAAGCAAATAGTAAACATCTGAACAAAAGGTTCCTGTAGAGTACTACAGAAGTTTAGGGTGCTAATACCTTCCCTAAATTTAAACAACCCCCGAACCCTAGATCTTCCCCCGCATTGTGTTTACGATGCAAAATAGGTTTTCCCTCTTTTGACCTTTTCCTTCGGATAAATCAAAGAGCGGTTGTGAATTGAATTGCGATTCAAACTCATTAATAGTTTGTGATCCTATTTCCACCGCAACAGAAAATGGCGACTTCACTGGGGAGTGTCTTAACATTTGAGGGTTATCCCTAATTTGTTCATATTTATTGCTATTTGTTTTACTATTCATTTGCATGTATATATTTGTGCTCTGATTTGGGACTGGTCCTTGTGTTGTGAGATAAGTCCTACGCCCGGACTAGTGACATTATTATAGGATGGGGATATATTCGATGAGGCTTATAGGGAGTTGAATCCCGACCAAGCTGATTCGAGAATCACCGCTCAGTTGAGACCTTTTCGAAAATGGCTCGGTTGAACGAGTAATCGTGAAAAATTTTTCCATGGTCGATTGGAGTCTGTGATATTGGGAACCGTAGTACCTTTACACCACCTCGGCCTTATTTAGGACGTAGTGCGGGAACTATGTGGGAGTAGTCCTACAATGGTTGCTACGCGATACTACACTCAAAAGAGGTTCTCTTGAGAATATTATTAACCCTCGAGTCAGTCGGAAGGTTGATAATATCCGAAAGATGGGCTGATGACTTTGGGCACTTTTTAGAACCTTGTTCTGCAGGTACAATCAACCTATAGTACACTCCTTTTGGGGATGGGTAGACCTTAACTCCACTCGCGTTCCTCTAACCTATGACTTTATGTGTTTTCATGCATTGCATCCATAAAGCATCATATTGCATTAAGATTTCATGGAATTCAAACTCTATTTATGAACATTGCAGGATACCATGGATCACCATAGAAGGCATACTTTGAAATTTACTTTTAAGGGTTTTAATTTGGAAGTCCTAGAGAAGCTAAGGGATTTGGTTCAAGATCAAGAAGAGTTCCAAAACAGATATGGAAGGCTATTGTCTTTGTTGAAGGTTCAAGTGAACGAAGGACTTCTTGCGACTCTGCTACAGTTCTATGATCCAGATTATCACTGCTTCACCTTTCCAGATTATCAGCTTTTACCTACCTTAGAAGAGTACTCTCAGTTGGTGGGATTACCTATCTTAGATAAGTCTCCATTCCCTTTCTTGGAAGAAGACCCTAAAGAACAAGATATTGCTAAAGCCATTTGTCTAAGGATATCCGATGTTAAAAACAATATGATCACCAAAGGGGGGATCTCCGGTTTTCCCAGGGACTTTCTAATTAAGAAGGCCCAATATTATGCCGATCATAAAGACATGTTTGCCTTTGAGACAATATTTGCTTTGCTTATTTATGGGTTGCTGCTTTTTCCTAGTTTTGAGGGGTTTGTGGACCTTAATGCAATCAAGACCTTCATGAGGAGAAATCCAGTTCCAACACTATTGGGTAATACTTATCATTCAGTACATCTTCGAAACTTTCATGGTGGAGGAATGATTACATGTTGTGTGCCATTACTATACAAGTGGTTTATTTCTCACTTACCTAAGTCCATTCCGTTCTGGAAACCTAATCAAGAACGTTGGTCGCAAAAAGTTATGGCTTTAACTCACTCTGATATTGATTGGTATAATCGCATGTACGATGGGGTATCGATCATTGATAGTTGTGGAAAATTCAACAATGTGCCTTTGCTCAGTTTCAATGGAGGAATTAGCTACAATCCAGTCTTAGCTCGCCGACAGTTGGGATACCCCTTGAAGGAACCGCCTAAAGGTATTCATGTGGAGAAAATCTTTTTCAAAGACGACAAAAAGCTTCAAGATCAGATTCTATCTTCTTGGAATCGGCTGCATAGGAAAGACGAAGAAAGTTTGGGAAGGCCTAATTGTATGTCCATGGAACCATACCTTCAATGGGTCCGAGGAAGAGCTATTGAGTTGAAGATGCCCTACTCTCGCCGAGATCCTTTACCTCAAAGAGAAGAACCTGTCCAGTATTTCATGACTGAAGTTGAGACCTTGAAGATCGCTTTGAAGAGATCACAATGCGAAACAGAATCATGGAAGAACAAATACCGTGTGATGGTCAGCAAGTACGAAGAACTTCAAAAGAAGATTCAGTCGAAGAATGATGAGATACAATCCTACAAGAAGAGAAGGCTCTACGAATATTTATTTTCCTCCGGATCTCCGTCTGCCCACTGAAGTTGTGGAAGATGCTTCTCTAGGACTTTCTAGGCTTTTATTTAGCTATTTTGGTTGCAAGAATATTATTTGTAATTTGTCTTCAATAAATTAAAAGTTTCTTTGATATTCCGCAATATTCGTAAATATTTGAATTCCGTGAAATCTTCATTTGCATTCACATTTTAGCATCTTACTTTTGCATTGCATGTGTCTCCCGATTTCTCATACTCGGTTCTCTCACCTTCCACCTTTTGTCACCCTGAGTTCTCTGCATCAATACGACCCTTCAAAAGGATGGAAGATCAAAACCAAGAGATCAACCGTGTCAGCCATGAACTCGAAGATCTTCGAGGAAGTGTAGGGCATTTTCTGGAGATGCTACGAGCTCTTGGTGTGAAGGTGGATGCTCATTCTACTGTTGTTTCTGAGACTACTAATACCGTTATGGAACCTCAACCAGCTGTTACTGTCGAGAATATACCTCCTCACGGTCTTCAATCCGGTTTGGTGCCTCCTAGTGCTCAACCAGTTCGACGAGCTACCCCTCCAAAGTGCAAAACTCCTAACTCCGACCATGGTAAAGGACCTGCGCGTTCGAGGAACCGCAAAACAGCTACTCCTCAACCTCGGCAACATCAGCCTAACTATGTTCGAGGCTATCCGTTCCCATATGTTCAACAACCCTATGTAGCTACTGTTGCACCACCTTTCAATCAGCAGTTTCCTACATACCAGCCTGTGCAGTCAACTCTAGTATATCAAGCACCGATTCATCAACAACCTTTCGGTTATCCTCCCATGCAAGTGCCTGTCAACAGTCAACGAGTGCCCAACGCTCCTGTTCACCAGCAATCACAGGATCAGGTTCCTTATCCCCGTAAGAGTCAGTATAAGCCTTGTCCTCCAATTCCGATGGCTTTCACTGAGTTATACCCCCATTTGGTACAACAGGGTCTGATTACCACTCGTGCTTTGGGTCCTCCGCCTAATCCGTTACCTGCAAGTTACAACGCTGCCGCTCATTGTTTATTTCATGAGGGTGCGCCCGACCATGATTTAGAGAATTGCTATGCTCTTAAGAAAGTTGTCAGAAATTTGCTAGAAGCGAAGAAGTTGTCTTTTAGCGATGCTCAGATGAAGATCGAGACTCCTCTCGGGGTCCCTCACTTGTCGGGTTCGAATTCTGCAAAGCATGCTACTCCTGTGGCAAATCAGCCGAATCCAGTAATTATTCAAAGGCCTAGCTCGCTTCATTTCACTAACCCTCAAGATGATATGACCGGGATCAACCAAGAATCTGGGAAAGTTATTTTGAAGCAACGACTGAAAACTGTTGAAGATGTGACCAGCATAACTGGGGCAAGCCATGACGACTCGCAGTGACCATAAGCCAGACGACCTTTCCGTTGAGGCTCCGCCAAAGGAAACTGTTACTTTTGAATTTCATAAACCATTTAGAAGGATTTTTCCGACAGTTCATTTGTTTATTTATATGTATTTCTCTTTGGTTAAGCATATTTAGCATGTACGAACTTGTTTATCTTTGATTAACGCAACGCATATGTTTGTGTTGAATAAGTCCATTCGTTTCACTCATTCAAAATATATTTTTTTCATAAATTATAATGCCAACTTTACCCGATCTCTTGTTCTGATGGAGAATTGGGAGGAGGATGACGAACCCAAAACGTTAGTTTTCTTGTCGTATGCTTTCAATTGAAACCCGCTGATGATGTAAGGCATTGTTTCAAATCCCAAACACTGGAGATATAAGGATGTTAATCCCTAGTCAACCCTTTGAGCCATGAAGTAGGAGTTTTCTTTTTTAAGAACCTTCATCCTAACTTGGGGCAGGGTAGGTTTCAGTTAAACCGATCGAGCACTTAGACTCTCAAAGGAAGAGCAAACCTTCGAGAATTTATCCTTAGCATCTTAAGAAGTCCAATACAATGACTATCCCTCGGTTACCTAAGGAGTGGGGCAGTCACGAGCCTTTCAAAAGATTTACACGACTTGTGCATAAAAGAATATTCAAAAAAACAAGAGCCCGCTAAGTCGAAACCTATGAAGGAGACTTAGGCAAAACTGGGGCATCCCGCTGGACTCCAAAGTCAGATCAAAAGACGTTGTCCAGGCAAAAGTTAGGGAATAAAAGCAAAACAAGAGGGTACCATAAATAATCCCTAATAAAGAACAAAGTTGTGTGATCGAATTGCCATTAGAAATAGGTGAGTGACTGCCATGTCCAAAGCCTTGACGAGTTCTCGACCATAGCAAATCCACTTGAGATGTGAGCGTTCGTATCCGATTAACTGAATTAGGATTGGAGAACATCACGAAGAAGGGGTGGGTACAAATATAACTCTGAGCCTTTATCCTTTTGTTCCTTAAACCGTGAACCGAGCCACGATACAACCTTTAAAAGACCTAATTGAAGTAGGACTTCGGTTGAAAGCATACTCGACAAGATCACGTTTCCTGACTCCTACGAGCTATGCTCAGAAAAAAATTCATGTTGGCATTATAATTAAAACTTATATCCCGACTAGTGATTTCGGTCACAAGTTATTACGATATCTTTTTCAAAACAAAATTCAAGACAAATATATGTACGTTGACAAGCTCAGGATAGGCATTTCAAGCATGACGACTTTGCTTGATATCTTAGAGATTTACATATGGACATAACCCTTGGAACTTGAAGATCCTGCTAAACAGGGGCAGGCAGTTGCCCAGTTCGCTTACCAACGCGAGTCTGACGTTCTTAAGAGCTATTTCTCAAAAATTTCGTCGTAACACAATTAATTTGTGCCAGTTACGTCGAGACCTGACAAATCTCTCAAAGAGTTTGAGAACAATGGGGCAACCGGACTCGGTGTTCTCTATAAAATCCTCTTGAGATGACCCTACCTCGCAACGCAAGTATCCTGGGGCACCATGTTTTTAAAGGAAACAAATGGCGACTACTACAAGATCCTTCAAGATCAAAACTATGTGGTTTCACAACTTTTCCTCATACACCCAATGGATTTTACTCGCAGCGGCCTTCATTCCCCAATGAATCTCAGTGTTGCAACAGGCTCCTAAACTATTGCCTCTTCATAGTCCCCAGAGAGACTATAAGCTGACAACTTTTTCTTGGGTAACTCAAAAGTGTACCTCAGGTTTTCTTCTCCCCATGTGAAGACGTGATACTGTACACCCAAGCAGATTACCTTCTCCCCAGAGAATTCAGAACTTTAAAACCAGATTTGGTTCTACCATTGATCTTTCTTACCCATGATTGACGTATTGGTTGCAGAGAACGCAGGGTATTTCCGTCGAGATGTTTATTTCATCTCTCGTCCCGTCTCTAGTCTGTTTCGTCAGCATACGCAAGGGCATAAGCATCACATGCCTATTTCATTACATATTCATTACATATTCATTACATACTCATTACATACTCATTTCATAACATCCTGCATATTTACATACATAGACATCAACATACATTCATATTAACATATTCATTAACATACGCGTTAGCATGCACAGGTTCATTGTGTCTCTATCATTGGTCGTTACCGCCGAGTAACTGGGTTCTTCCATTCTCTTCAAATAGATTGTCAGCCCTAAGCATAAAATACATATGTGTTTCCAAGTTTCCCTACGGAGCTCGATCCTCGTGGATGACGGTTACTTCAGCTATCTTTCCTCGCCAGGATAAGATATCTACCCTTCGAGTTCATTCCCTCGATGGAGTCTTGACTACCAGTTTTCTTTCTAGCTCGATCCTAGATTGAATCTCAGTCTTGTCGGTCGTCGAGCCCAATCGGACGTGCATTTATTTTGCACCATCTAAAGATTTTCACCATACCATGGCAGATACGCGACTGTTTTCGCCCGAGAAGTTTATCACTGTACCCGGACGTGCATTTATTTTGCACTATCTTTCAACTAATCCTTTACAGATACACGACTGTTCTCGCCTGGAAACCTATCAGTACACCTTACAGCATCGGTATGCAACTGTTCTCACCTGAGAAGTCTATCGATATAAAACTCTACAATCAGACACTTTACAATCGATCAGCACCTGTTCTCGCTAAAGAAACTCATCATCATCTGTTATCACCTCTACAAACAGTTCTTACATGAGAGGCTTATTATTGCTACTCTTGCAAAATAAGCGACATTTCTCACCTGAGAAGCCGATCCTATCTTCGTTATGACTCGCAGCAAATGGCCATCTCCTTTGAGTAGTTGGGCTTCCATTTTCCTTGTCGTCTTGAAGTATGGGGAGGTTTGAACCAAATCGTATTCAGGAGAGCACGATCTTGAAGTACGGGGAGGTTTGAGCGGAATCATATTCAGAAGAGCACGATCTTGAAGTATGAAGAAGTTCAATTTACCCTTTAGTAAAAGAAGGAGCGGAATCATATTCAGGAGAGCACGATCTTGAAGTATGAAGAAGTTCATTTACCCTTTAGTAAAAGAAGGAGCGGAATCATATTCAGGAGAGGACGATCTTGAAGTATGAAGAAGTTCATTTACCCTTTAGTAAAAGAAGGAGCGGAATCATATTCAGGAGAGCACGATCTTGAAGTATGAGGAAGTTCATTTACCCTTTAGTAAAAGAAGGAGTCGAATCATATTCAGGAGAGCACGATCTTGAAGTATGAAGAAGTTCAATTTACCCTTTAGTAAAAGAAGGAGCGGAATCATATTCAGGAGAGCACGATCTTGAAGTATGAAGAAGTTCAATTTACCCTTTAGTAAAAGAAGGAGCGGAATCATATTCAGGAGAGCACAATCTTGAAGTATGAAGAAGTTCATTTATCCTTTAGTAAAAGAAGAATCCGAATCGTATTCCAGGCGCCGACCTTAAAAATGAGAAGATTTATATATCAGATAAGCAGCAGCCTCTTTATTTGAGTGCTTATCCATTTTTGGCACGTAAGTCCCTTCCAACGATAAGTGACAGTTCTCCCTCGAGAAGCTTATCAGGGCATTTCCCATTCAATTCCATTTATTTTGGCATGCAGCCGGTTTTTACCCTGTATATTTGATACGGATTTCCGAAAAGTCCGTTCGATCCCATCACGAAGGATAGTTTATAGAAGCTTGGATGTTATTCTTTGCTCAATGCTCCAACATTCTGTAATCGATCTTGCAAGCCGTGTAGACCCAGTTATTATTAGACATTCCCAAGTGGAGGTCATCTCGTAGGTGCCATCTCCATTTAAGGATCTTATTCTTAAAGTCCATTTATTTTGGCATACAGCCGGTTTTTATCCTGTATATTTGCTACGGATTCCCGAAAAGTCCGTTTGATCCTGTCACGAGGGATAGTTTACAGAAGCTTGGATGTTATTCTTTGCTCAATGCTCCAGCATTCTGTGACCGATCTTGCAGTCGTACATGATCCAATTTTACTTTTAGATTCCCTAGTGGAGGCCGTCTCATAGGTGCCATCTCCATTTGAGAATCTCATCCCAGATCTAAAAATGACAATTGGTCGTATTCGCACCAGTTGACCATCATTTTAGAGTTCCCCAGTGTTGTACTGTGTCCCAGCGCGTCGTTTTCCCCAGTGTGTTCTTCTCGTAGCGTCTGTCCCTGTGTCGTCGCATTCGTCAGCATTTTCGCATTCATCATTCCAGCATACGCATCACATCATATTCATGGCATCGTCTACATTAGTCTGTTCTCGCTTGGTCCATAGCATTGCATATCGCCACATATAAGGGTACAATTTTCGGTTATCTATATTTAAATCCCTCCACCATGATTCCTCGAGTCTGCGTCACTCAAATCATCCGGTGTAGCTATTTAAATAGGGGCAACTGTAATACCCCAAATTTTACCCTTTCTTTTTTATTTTTATTTTAAATTCTGATTAACTTAATAAATTAACCTTTTTTTTTAAATCTTGTTTTTTTAACTAATAATAATTTAATTAAATTTTTTTTTATAACTTTACTAATGTTTTTTTATTAACTTTTTTTTTTCTATTTAGTTTATTTATTTAAATCATTTTAAGCTCTTCTTACTAACTTTTAGGATTTAGATTAAAATTTAACTTTTTTTTCTTTTCTTTAAGAGTAAATTTTTTTTATAACCTTTTTAAAATTAATTTCTAACACATTTTTTTTAATCAAATTCTAATACCTTTTTTAAAATAAAAATCTAACTTCTTTTTAAAGCTAAATCTTTTTTTCTAACTTTTTAAAATTAAATCTTTTTTTCTAACTTTTTAAAATTAAATCTTTTTTCTAACTTTTTTAAAAGTTAAATCCTTTTTCTAACAACTTTTTTAAAGTTAAATATTTTTTTCTAACTTCTTTTTAAAGTTAAATCTTTTTTCTAACTTTTATAAAGTTAAATATTTTTTTCTAACTTTTTTTTAAAAATTAAATATTTTTTTCTCTAACTTCCTTTTAAAATTAAATCTTTTTTTTTGTCTAACTTCTTTTTAAAATTAAATCTTTTTTTCTAACTATTTTAAAAAATTAAATCTAACCTTTTTTTTATAAATTAAATCTATCCTTTTTTTTTTAAAATTAAGATCTAACAGTTTTTAAAATAATTCTAACATTTTTTAAAACCAACATTCAAATATTTTTTTATTTTAAAATTCTAACTCATTTTTTTTAAACTTAAAACTCTAATTTTTATTTAACTTGAAACTCTTATCTTCTTTGCTAACTTTTTAAATTTAAATCTCAACACTTTTTTAATCTAATCCAATCCCAATGAATTCCAGATAGAGTTAAATCAAATCAATCAGATCATATCATCATAAGAAAATCAGCATCACCATCATTGAATCAAATCTGAAATCATCATAAAAATCTACTCAAATCAAATCCGAGATTGAAAAAGATTGAGATATTCAAATTAAATCTGAGATTAAAAAAGATTTAAAAATCAAGTATAAAGGGGACGAAAATCATAACAAGAAAAAGGGAACTTTTTCGTAAAATCCAAGCAAACCCCGTAAAAAATCCTCTAGCCTCAGGACAAAGCATCATCGGCCATCATCATTCCGTAAGGATCAAAAAATATAATTACAATTTTTGTGTTGCTTTTCATGTTTTTCAGGAAAAAGAGATGAAGAAGACAAATTGGCGGCCATGCAAAAGAAGAAGAAGATAACATCCGTGAGAGGCAAACAAGAAGGAGAGGAACACACGCAAACTCAGAGAGCAGAGAGAAGAAGAGTGATGACCGGCCCAACCCTCTTTTTTATTATTTATTGTTTTTCCGTTTGTTATTTTATTTTGTTTATCTTTTTAAAAAAAATCAAGAAGGCCCTTTCTTTTTTATAACCAAAAACCTTTTTCAAATTAATTAAAACTCTTTTTAAATAAAATAATCAAATGTTTTTTTTCAAATAATAAAACCTTTTGTATAACTTTAAAGTAAAACGTGTTTTTAACTAACATTAAGATTTTTTAAATTAAACCAATTGTTTTTTTTTGATTAAATCTTTTTTTCAAAATATTATCACTAAAACTCCTTTTTTAGAATAACTAACCAAACTTTCACCTTTTATTAATAATTTTTTTTTTAAAACTCAAAACTCTTTTAATTAAAATTAATCTCTCTTTTCACAAATTTAAATCCTTGGTTAAAAAGACCATAAAAGTCCTCCAAAATTCATACGGCTTGTTTCTCGTTCAATTTTGATTTCGTTTTCGTCTAACCCCACATACTGACATTTTTGTTTGTTTTGTTTCTTGCAGCTATTATGTTCAATTTGAAACTTATTTTCGGTTTTATATTTAGTTATCATATTTGTAACTGCTTATGGGATGTAATTTTGCGAGACAATTGTCGCATTTATCTTTCCGCACTTTATTTTCTGCCGTTGTATGTATATTTAATTTCATCACTTCTTTATAGTTAATTTCACATCCGAAGGTTAGGTCTAACCGTTTGGCCGCCGCGCCAATAGTCCTCACACATTCAAACCCTCAAAATTACACCCTTACAAACCCTAATTTTCACAAATGCCTCGCCGCAGGCAAGATTACAAAACTACCCCCAGCTTTAGGTCAAAGAGCCGCCGCGCTCATTTTAGGGTTTCCCGCCGTGGAATCCCTAATTTAACCCTAATTACAACTTAACAATTCAACGTAGAGATTTGGAGTTTCTACACTCCGTGTAAGCGTGCCCTTAAGACATGTTTATTCCCCTTGAGACCTTGACCACAGTCAAGAAGTCTCTAACCTCCCTTTTGAGGGGAACTACGATTACTCTGATTCCACTCCCGTAAGGATACGTAGGCACAAGATGCGATGTCTTGCCGAGTAAACTTAGAATTAACCCCTTAGGTCTCTTTTCTCACTTTTAATCCTTTGTACATATACCTTAAGCAAATAAATAAAGCAAATAGTAAACATCTGAACAAAAGGTTCCTGTAGAGTACTACAGAAGTTTAGGGTGCTAATACCTTCCCTAAATTTAAACAACCCCCGAACCCTAGATCTTCCCCCGCATTGTGTTTACGATGCAAAATAGGTTTTCCCTCTTTTGACCTTTTCCTTCGGATAAATCAAAGAGCGGTTGTGAATTGAATTGTGATTCAAACTCATTAATAGTTTGTGATCCTATTTCCACCGCAACAATGGTGAACCCCTGAATGGGCAAAAATGTTTTACAACAGAGGCAAGCTCCTGGAATGAGGAAGCCGCGCAAAAATAAAACATAAATATACATCAGTATATACAAATGTCGGCAATGAGGCATAGACGAACACCATGAGTTGATCCCTCTAAGACCCACTTGACTTCGATACTTCTCCAACGCTTCAGCTTCGGAAGAGATTTGATTCAGATCGACGGCCCTCAGGTCCTCCAAACCACTAAATAATGCAAGTCCACACGCGGGACGCAGTCATTTGCTTATTCAAATGCCTAACTTTTGCGTGGACCGCCCTTTACGGGTTTTCAGTTCACCGGGATACCCTTTTTTGCCGAAGCCGCCCAGTGTAGGTTTTCGACTTCGCGGGTGTACATTTTTTCAATATATCCCTAATTTTTGCCCGAACCTTTTATTCTGTTTTTGGTTCGCCGGGATGCCCATTTTTTGCCTGGACTCTTTCTTTTTTGTCCAGCGGGTCTCTTTCAAGCAAAGTATTTTTTAACTGCGTCCGCGTTCACCGGGGATGCAAAATCTTCACCATCCATCGTGGATAACAACAAGGCTCCTCCGGAGAAGACCTTGCTGACGATATACGACCCTTCGTAATTCGGAGTCCACTTGCCCCGGTGATCGGAGTGTGGCGGAAGAATCTTCTTCAGGACGAGATCACCCGTCTGAAAGCTTCTAGGACGCACCTTCTTATCATAAGCTTTCTTCATCCGGCTTTGGTACAGGTGACCAAATGCGATCGATGCTAACCTCTTCTCGTCCATCAGGCTGAGTTGGTTCAAACGATTCGTAATCCATTCTGCCTCGTCGAGCTTCACATCAACCAAAACTCGCAAAGAAGGAATCTCCACTTCTAACGGTAGGACAGCCTCCATACCGTACACCAAGGAGAAAGGATTTGCCCCGGTCGACGTACGCACCGTCGTACGATAACCGTGCAAGGCAAACGGCAGCATCTCGTGCCAATCTTTGTAGGTCACAACCATCTTCTGAACGATCTTCTTTATGTTCTTGTTGGCGGCTTCGACGGTGCCATTCATCTTCGGCCGGTAAGGAGATGAGTTGTGGTGTTCAATCTTGAAGCTCTGGCACAGCTCCTTCATCATCTTGTTGTTCAAATTCGAACCATTATCAGTAATGATCCGTTCGGGAATTCCATAACGACAGATGATGTCCCTCTTTATGAATTTAGCTACCACCTGCTTGGTCACATTAGCGTACGAGGATGCCTCCACCCATTTGGTGAAGTAGTCGATAGCTACCAGAATGAAACGATGACCATTGGATGCAGTGGGCTCGATCTTGCCTATCATGTCGATGCCCCACATGGAGAACGGCCAAAGGGAGGACATGACATTCAATGGGCACGGCGGCACATGAACTTTATCAGCATAAATCTGGCATTTATGACATTTCTTCGCGAATCTGAAGCAATCCGACTCCATCGTCAACCAGTAATACCCTGCTCTCAGGATCTTTCTCGTCATGGCATGCCCGCCGGCGTGCGTACCAAATGTGCCCTCGTGGACTTCTTCCATGAGCATACTTGCCTCTTTCTCATCTACACATCTGAGTAGCACGAGATCGTGGTTTCTCTTATATAGCACTCCATCAGGATTGAGATAAAAGTTTCCAGATAGCCTCCTCAGAGTCTTCTTATCCTGGGTTGACGCACCCGTAGGATACTCCTTAGTCATAAGGAAGGTCTGGATGTCGTGGAACCATGGCTTACCGTCGGCGGCATCCTCGATTGCAAATACAAATGCCAGTCTGTCAAGACGCGAAAGCACAATTCTTGGAGCCTCATTCCAAAAATTGACCTTATACATTAAAGCCAACGTGGCTAAGGCATCAGCCATCTGATTTTCAGCCCTGGGTACGTGATGGAGTTCCACTCGATCGAAGAACGGAAGCAGCCTCCTGGCATAATTCATGTACGGCACCAAATTCGCTTGACGAGTTTCCCACTCCCCTTTAATCTGATTGATTACAAGCGCGGAGTCACCATATACGTCTAGATTCTTGATTCTCAAATCAATTGCCTCTTCTAGACCCATAATACATGCTTCGTACTCTGCTTCATTGTTGGTAATTGGAAACGTCAGTCTCGCAGTAAACGGTATGTGGGACCCGTGAGGAGTCGTGATGATAGCCCCGATACCACTTTCATAGGAATTAACCGCTCCGTCGAATATCAACTTCCACTGAGACTTCCTATCTGGCCCCTCACCGGGCAATGGCTCATCGCAATCCTTCGCTTTGAGAAACATAATATCCTCGTCAGGGAATTCAAACTTCATCGGCTGGTAATCCTCGATTGGCTGTTCGGCAAGGTAATCAGACAATACGCTTCCCTTGATGGCCTTCTGGGAGACGTACTGAATATCATATTCTGTTAACACCATTTGCCATCTGGCAATCCTGCCCGAAAGAGCCTGCTTCTCGAAGACGTACTTGATCGGATCCATCTTCGAAATTAGCATAGTGGTGTGATTGAGCATATACTGTCGTAGACGTTTGGCGGCCCAAGCTAATGCGTAACACGTCTTCTCCAACATCGAGTATCGAGATTCACACTCAGTGAACTTTTTACTCAAATAATAAATGGCATGCTCCTTTCTGCCCGTCTCGTCGTGCTGACCGAGAACACACCCCATACTATTCTCCAGAACCGTCAGGTACATGATTAATGGCCGTCCAGCCACTGGGGGTATCAAGATTGGAGGTTCTTGAAGATACTGCTTTATTTTGTCGAATGCCCTCTGGCAATCCTCATTCCAAGTAATCGCCTGATCTTTCTTTAAAAGCTTGAACATCGGTTCACAAGTGGCCGTGAGCTGAGAGATAAACCTTGCAATGTAGTTTATTCGGCCCAAGAAACCACGAACTTCTTTTTCTGTTTTCGGCGCTGGCATTTCTTGAATAGCTTTTATTTTCGCAGGATCAACTTCAATACCTCGTTCACTAACGATAAACCCCAATAACTTTCCGGACCGCACTCCGAAGGTGCACTTGTTAGGATTCAGCCTCAGCCTGAACTTCCTAAGCCTCTCAAAAAGCTTCAATAAGTTGACCAGATGCTCTTCCTCCATTTGGGACTTTGCAATCATGTCATCAACATAGACCTCGATCTCATGATGAATCATATCATGAAACAAAGTTACCATTGCTCGCTGGTAAGTGGCCCCTGCGTTCTTCAGACCGAAGGGCATTACCTTATAGCAAAATGTTCCCCAGGGGGTGATAAACGTCGTTTTCTCCATGTCCTCCGGTGCCATCTTAATCTGATTGTAACCGGAGAAGCCATCCATGAACGAAAACACGGAAAACTGGGCTGTGTTGTCGACCAACACATCGATATGAGGCAACGGGAAATCCTCCTTAGGGCTCGCCCTATTCAAATCCCGATAATCGACGCACATACGTACCTTACCGTCCTTCTTCGGTACAGGCACTATGTTGGCGACCCACGGAGGGTAAGTGGTAACGGCTAGGAACCCTGCGTCCAACTGCTTCTGGACTTTTTCTTTGATTTTTACAGCCATATCTGGTCTCGTCCTCCTAAGCTTCTGCTTGATCGGAGGGCAATCTTCTCGCAACGGCAAGCGATGAACCACGATGTCGGTGTCAAGTCCGGGCATATCTTCGTATGACCAAGCAAAGACGTCACTATACTCTCGAAGCATCTCTACCAGTCTATGCTTGACATCATTCTGCAGCGCAGCCCCTACTCTTACATTTTTGACGAGCTCTTCAGAACCCATGTTTACGATCTCAATATCTTCCTCATGAGGCAGAATAACCTTTTCCTCTTGTCTCGACAAGCGGGCCAACTCTTCCGGAAGGTCTTCGTCTTCATCAATCTCATCCTCGGCTTGGTATATCGGGCAATCAAAGTCGTAGTGAGCCGTAGAGGGTCCAGAGTCGATGTCGTCTGTTATGTGGATCCTGCAATAACAAGGGTTAAGTTTAAAGCAGGAATATGCAGGTTAGCACAAACCTCGTTGCCATTTTGCTGTTTTTCGAAATAAACATAAAACAGGAATAACAGAGAACACAATATTTGAGTATGAAGAAAACGCCTTTGATTTATTAACAAAATGCATGTACATAATCCAACAAGGCCCTGACAATAAAACCACTATGCCCCGGGCAGGACATAGGGTTGTACAAAAGATTGTAAAAAGCAAATCATTACTCTTCACTTGTCAGCTGGATAATCTCCTTGATGGTCCAATTGTTGAGGCGCTCGCCCAGCTTGCTTGGCTGGATCCAGGCGTCAAGATCACAATCGCTATCCCCGCTGTCCTCAGACGCTGCGTTGATGCTTTCGAAAATCACTCTGCCTTTGGTAAATAGGATCGGCCCCTTCCCACGAGACGAACTGCTAGACGAAGAAGATGAAGCTTCAGCTTCAGGAGAATATCCCAATCCAAACTTATCCTGCTTGATCGGTACCTCCAAAACATGCCCCCAGCCTGGGGTGGAACCGGCTTCGACGACGGCCCAAGCTTCTTTGAACGAGGAGAGATTCATCTCTTGCTTCTCTATAACGACAGGAGCTACCTCTTTCACCTTGAAGGTTTCAAATGCTTGGCAGAGAGTTTCATGGATTTCGCCGTCCATTTCAACATATTTAAAGGATGACAAGTGGCTCACCATAATGTCCTCCTCACCACAGACGGTTACTATGCTTCCCCCGACAGCATATTTGAGCTTTTGATGTAGCGTGGATGTCACGGCACCAGCAGCATGGATCCATGGCCGACCTAAGAGGCAACTGTAGGCAGGCATGATATCCATGATATAAAAAACCGTATCGAACGTCTCCGGACCAACCTGAATCGGCAGGGTCAACTCTCCGAAAACGTGGCGCTTAGTTCCGTCAAATGCTTTCACTACCAGATCACTGGGCGTGCAAAGCAATCCACGAGTGTCCAACTTCATTAGTGCCTTCTTCGGAAGCACATTAAGCGACGAACCCGTGTCTACCAGGACATGCGACTTGATTGTGCCTCTGCATTCTATTGAGACGTGCAAGGCGCTGTTGTGATCTCTCCCTTTAGGAGTCAGCTCTAAATCTGTGAATCCCAGCCCATTGCCAGCGTTGACATGGGCTACCACCTCTTCTAGCTGATTTACTGATATCTCCTGCGACACGTAGGCGGCGTTCAATACCTTCAGTAACGCGTTGCGGTGCGCTTCAGAACACAGCAACAAGTTGAGAATAGAGATCTTTGACGGAGTCTGATGAAGATGATCTACAATCTTGTAGTCGCTCTTCTTGATTAGCCGCATGAACTCCTCAGCATCTTTAACTAGCAAATACTTCTCTGCCCTACAAAGGACCTCTTCGACGGCTTTGCCTTTACCCTTATCGGCAGCCTCAGCGCTGACCACTTTCTCTGCTGCAACCTCTGCCGGCGCAAACACTCTACCGCTTCGAGTAATGCCACTGACTCCGGCAAGATTCTGCACAATCGATCCGTACGGCTCAAGCTCTATCTTCTGACCATTGCAATAGACTTCGCCGCCATAATGCCATGGAACGGCGTTAGTGCTCTCGAATGGGATTGGCCCGGCCCTGGTAATAGTGATAGTAGGCGGTCGGGGCGCAGAAATGGTAATAGGTCGACGAGGAATAGTGATGGTGGCAACTTCATCTGCTTGCTTCAGCACCACCTCCCCTGATACATTCTCAACGCTCCTGCTGAACTGCAAAATACCCTCAGACATCAGACTTTGGATACCTTCTACCAGCTGCTCACACCCATCAGGAAGTGTAGCACAAGCCATACACAACTCTCCGCATCCAGGAAAGAAGCCCTTCTTCAGCAACTTAGCTTTGACGAAACTAAGCGGCGTCTTCAAGTCTTTGACATCAGTCAGCAAGTCTGCGCTCTCCTTTGTGATAACGGCGTTCACTCCGCCTCCCCTATGATGAGGCATATGGTTTTTGGTAACATTGGGCACACTATCAGAAAAGTTAATAACCTTGGCGTCTACCAAGTCCTGCACCTTGTGCTTAAAAGCTTTACAGTTCTCAATCGTATGGCCTGGTGCCCCAGTATGGAAATCACAAGTAGCATTTGCGTCATACCCCGGTGGTGGTGCCCCTGTCAAGGGAGCCAACGTCCTCTTTTGAACTAGCTGAAGCTGAAGCAAAGTTTGCAGAAGCTGCGCATACGACATAGGTGGAGCTTCAAAATGATGGCTTGCCAAAGGAGCACGATTCTGATATTTCCTATACCCCTGTTGATTCTGTTGTTGCGGTTGCTGCTGCTGCTGCGGCGGAGCTGCCGGGATATTTATGCTAGCAATCTGCTGTTGAGGGCCCTTGCCCTTTCTCCGAGCATTAGTGACAG
Organism: Lathyrus sativus; assembly: GCA_963859935.3. Lineage (NCBI taxonomy): Eukaryota > Viridiplantae > Streptophyta > Magnoliopsida > Fabales > Fabaceae > Lathyrus > Lathyrus sativus. Next base: position 419,280,617 of record OZ012740.1, read on the forward strand.
CACTTGCATCTCCTTCTCGACGCTTGCCAGCGTAGGGTTTCTTACTACCTCCTCCAGCTGAGGATGATTCGCCTTGAATTTTTCCGATTTTTATTCCGTTCTCGACATGCTCGCCCATAGTGATGAGAGCCGAGAATGTCCCAGACATGCCACTGACCAGCTTTTCATAGTAGATTCCCAGAAGGGTAGCCACGAACATTTGCACTAGCTCGCGCTCAACCATCGGCGGTTGAACCCGAGCAGCCAATTCACGCCACCGCTGGGCGTACTCTTTAAAGCTTTCATTGTTCCGCTGCGAGAGATTCTGGAGCTGAACTCGATTGGGGGCCAAGTCGCTATTGTACTGATAGTGGAGGACGAACGCTTCAGCGAGATCTTTCCACGTGCGCACAGTAGCGGGTTCCAAACCCATATACCATTCGAGAGATGGACCAGAAAGACTATCTTGGAAGAAGTGCATCAGCAACTTCTCATCGTCGGAATAGGCCGACATCTTCCTATAATAAGATCGAAGGTGGACACGGGGGCAAGTAGTACCCTTATACTTCTCAAAAACAGGCACCTTGAACTTATGAGGTACCTTGAAATCAGCAATTAACCCGAGCTTGGACATATCAACGCCCAATGTATTCTGATTTTCAATGTCTCTCATTTTGTCTTCCAGCGCTTTGAACCTGAGTCGAGCTTCAGCATTCAACTCTGCTTCCACACCTCTTTGGGAAAACACGTCATCCTGATGATCCTCAAGCCACGGTTGAGGCACCAACAGATTTCCGACACCAGCATTGCCGTTGACCGGCCCTATGTTAACATTGGCTCCCAGACTGCCATTGCCGACGCCTGCCGCATTGAGTCCGATATTAGTCATCAGATTGCCGTTAGCACTGCCGTTGCCCCCGGCAACAGGAACAACATTCTGGGGAGCATCCACTGGAGGAGGAGTAGGCACAACCCCTCCATGAAGTATGCCATTATTATCAACCCTGGAGATCAAAGGTTGAACCAAAGTACGAAGCTGGTCCTGACCATTAGCGACTACTTGCATCAGTTCCATAAAACGATCCATCCGTTCACGGAGCTCTTGAACATCTGACTGCACCTGATCCATGATCTTAGTCTGATTAGCTCGAGTTGAGTAACGGTGAATGAGTCTTTGATCAATCCTGGAGACCGGAAGCAGCTCGGAACCTGTGAACCTAAAAAACCTGTCAACATTAAAGGTTAGGAAAAGCAATAAAATGTACGCAATGCAAATGCTTCATGCAGATGCATGCGTGTGTCTGTGTGCTTGGGAGATTTCCCCCGATCCTAGTGCCTTAGTGCCAGTGATGACAATAATAAGAGGAAGAAATCCGAGCCCAATCATGGAAACATCAATCTCATATATATATGGAAAGGCCTGTCAAGGCAGTACACAGTATCAGCGAGTACAAAACAAATCAACAGCATGACCTCAGCCAACAAGTCTGGTGATGGTCAGCATACAGCAAAGATCAAAACAACAGGAATACAACTAATCAAGTACGGCCACGGGCGCGATACTCTGCTAATAACTCCTTCGTCTCTGGATGATCTGGCAAAGTGAGCAACCCCTCGACGAGTAGTCCCCTCCGCACAATGGTATGCTGAAGCCCCTGAACTGAACTTTCCCAAGCTCCTTCGCCAAAGCAATCCTCCAGTTTCCGCTTCTTAGACTCAAACATCAGCTTATGCTCCTTCAGGTTAGCAAGAGCTCTGTTGAGTCGGCCCTTGGCGGCGTATCTGCGGGCGGTCTCTTCATCAAACCTCCGCTCACTGTCTTTGACCTCGGCTTCCAGCTTAGAAATCTGCAGCATCAGCTTGTCCTCTCGCTCCTTCCTGGTGGCCAGGGCGGTCTTCCAATGCTGGTCGAACTTAGATATCCTCCGATATGCCTCGTCCAAATGCTGCTTCTTCGTAGCTAGTACGTCATTAACAGCCCTGAAGTCCTGACCCAAGCGTTCTCGATCAGCAATCTGCTTTGCCAAGTCTGCACCCAGTTGGTTTACCGACTCTGTTTGCTTTTTGAGAGCATGCACGACTTCGTTTCTTTCACTTCGAAGCTGAGCTAACTCCTTCTCTAATTCTGCGTTCGCCCGCTTCAGTTCATCCCGCTCGGCTAATACCTAGTTGTGCTGATGAATGGACACAGTGGTAGGCTCTTCGACTGGTGGAGGACTCTCTGGTCTGACATGAGGAAATGGCATCCCTATAGCGTTGGCTCTGGCTCTGATCCAAGCTGAATAAGGAGGATAGGCTTGACTGTTGCTCTTTCCCAACACAGGCTTTCCCCTCTTGCTGATACTGTTCCATGCACGCTGAAGCTTGGACAACAAATCCCCCTCTAGAGTACCTGTGAGGTACAGAGATTCCTGTACCTCTTCCTCCTTCGGTGGAGTCCTCAAAGCATATGCGAACTGACGAACTAGCAATGACGGATTGTAGTTGATGCAACCCTTCCTACCTATGAGAGGTACATTAGGGAACCCACTACAACTGAAGATCACCTCGGTGCCTAACCTGTTTCTGTCAACGAACCAATCAATATCTTCTGCGGACAAACTCATCAGACGCTCAGGCCACTCAGCTGTGGCTGCAGACAAGACGAAAGAACCTCTCTTGGGCAAATGACTATCAAACCATTTGTACAGCAACGGTGCGCAACATGAGACATTCTTCCCTCTCCGGTTCTCATTCTTGTAATGCACTGAGTGATAGACGTCCTCGATCAGAGTAGGGACTGGATTCCCTGAGGCGAAGATGTGAAATGCATCAAAGTCTACGAAATCCGGCATGTTGGGGAATAGGATAATGCCATATATGCATAAAGCGAGGATGGCATTGAATGCGTCCCAACATTTGTCCTTAGCACACTGCTGAGCCTTAGCTATCAGAAACTGCAGGGAGAACCCAGGAACCTTGTTCCAACTCGTCACTACTAACTCAGAGGCGCCCAAATGGAGTGAAGAAGCTAAACCAGCCAGATCAGGCTCATCGTCCATGTGGACAAAAGGCATCTGCCCTTTGATAGGCACACCCAGCATATCAGCATACTCTTCCAGCGTCGGCGCGAGAACGAAGTCCTGAAAAGTGAAACACCTCAGAGGAGGGTCATAGAACTGCAGAAGAGCATGTAACCCATTCAACTCGGACGTAGAAGGTCTGCAAACCAGACTGAGCAACCTGCCATAAGACTTCCTGAACCTATCCTTCACAGAATCACCCGCTAGAGCTATCAAACCAGTCAACTTCGACACATCAGGGGTCGGGAACTTGTACGCAACAGTCTTCCTGAGAGAGGCCATAATAACAGTAGGAGGCGAGAAATCCTGGATCGGGGAAACGGTACCTGCAACACAGACACACGTTAATGGAATGCAAATGAACATGCAAACTAATGCAAAATGCAGGCATGCAATAATATATCCGGGTAGCTGCTGTGGAGATTCTGTATCAACAATCACTGATGAGAAGAAAACCCCGATGTAAGACCACTAATCTGATCTGCTAAGAACGACCATCTGATAGGAGCATATACATGAGATCAAAATTCTGCTCTGTTGAGAACAAATGGCTGATAATAAGGACCCCGGATGTATGATCAAGAAATATCTGCTGATGAAGTCTTCATACCCCAAATCAAAAATCTGCCCTATCAAGAACAAACACACAGCTGCTGATGAGATCTTCAGACCCCACTCAAAATTTGCTCTATCAAGAACAAGCAACATCTGCTGATGAGATCTTCAGACCCCACTCAAAATCTGCTCCATCAAGAACAAACCATTGATGACAATATTCTGATCAAAAACTACTCTATCAAGAACAGACATACACCTGATGATAGGATCCTCTGACCAAGACCTGCTCTATCAAGAACAGACATATCTGCAACTGAGAACTCTGGTACCAACATAACTGATTCACTGTCAAGAAAACCAGGTAGTCTGAAGGTCAAGGTTTCCTGCAATAAACCCAATCCCGCTCACAGGTATGGACCTAAACTGACTCAAGGTACGGCATCCTATGCGTTCATTAGCGTCACAGACTTTCAAAACTGATGATACGATTCCCAGAAGGAGTGGCATCATCAAGTCTTGAAGAGGCCTCACTTGGCTGAATCACAAATGATCGGTCCCTAGAGTCGACAATCCATCAAACCAGCAACCGTCTCAACCCAAAGGGTTGAAAGTGAAGCCAACCGGATGAACCTCGTCGGAGCATGGATTTCATGAGACACTAGTGCCTGCAAAGCAAGCACGCGCCCACTAATTTCCACTCTAAGTCTATGGTGCACTCAAGCCTGGGTCTGGCTTCTCACTCATCAGAACTCCCATCCCACAACAGCACAAATAATCATATTACACTGAATATAAAATGCGGGAAATAAAGTGCGAGAAGTAAAAATGCGATAAATAAACGCAACCCAACAAGTAAACACACAAACGGTAGGATTGACTCTCGCAGGGAACCGTTGGAGTCCCCAGCAGAGTCGCCAGCTGTCGCTTGCGCGAAAATAAGGTGCCGGCACAACAGAAGAGTCGCCACCTTTCGTTATTTATCCCTCAGAGCGGGAAAGGAAACGATCGGAAAAACCTGACGAAAAAGGGTAAGACAAGGTCATCGCAACCATTGTCTGGGTTCGGGAGTCGGTTACGCAAGGGGAAGGTATTAGCACCCCTCACGTCCGTCGTACTCGACGGGATCCTCGCTTGTTTGTTTACTTGGACGGGTTGGTTATAATCTATCTACCTATCAAGGCTGACTGAAAAAGAAAAGAAAAATGACTCGGCAAAGCGTCGCACTTTATGCCTACGTATTCTCATCAGAGAACGAGAAATCAGAGTCAACGTAGTTCGGCCTACGAAGGATTATGGGGGAAGGTAGCTCGCCAAGACTTCGCCATCTTGTGCCTACGTACTCTCAACAGGTATGAGAGATCAGAGCTCACGTAGTTCGGGAAACTACGGTTTATTTCCTGTTTTGAAAGAAGTGTTTTTTATTGTGTTTGCGATTTCAACCGCACTAGAGACTATGACCTGAGAGTGAATGTGTCGCATGTCACCCAAAGGGTACCATACTAAACATCCAGACTGTGGAAAAGAAACTCTCCCACAATCCTTTCTCAGATAGCTTAAGGCTCGTAACGTACGAAAGAAATCATTCATGATTACTGTATCTTAAACTGTTTTGAGGTGAGAAGAGAACAGGCCCAACTAGGAGGGAGACTATCAAGTCCTACTGTTGTCATGCCATGGATTCATCCTATGGTTGAGGTTTGAACAGGGAACTCCTAGAAGTTGTCATGCATAGGTTTCAACCTAAAAGTCTATCATCAAATCCTTATCAAAGGAAATGAGAGTCCTAAGGGATCATGTCAATGATACACCAAAACAGACAAAGCATCAGCTTAACAGTAAAATGCATGCAATGCAAGTGAGGGAGGAAATGTGTGTGGGGCTTCAGCCTCCACAAGCTCGTCTCGACCTCGAGCCAGTCATGAAATAATAGTAATCATACTGAAAAATAAACAACATGCTATCAAGCAAAAACAGTAAACTGCAATCATACAGATAAAAGAAAACATGCTATCAAGCAAAATAAACCACATGGGCAAGGGAGCTGGGCTCTACCGAATACCCGCAAGCAAAGCCACGCAATAACAATACAAGCAGAGGGAGCAACTCAACCTCTAATGCAATCATGCTCTTAGTCTGAACTTATTCTAGATGGACTTATTCTAATGCAACAGACAAATCAGACAAAGCACACAATACAGAAAAGAAAACAGAAGAAAGCTTCAGCTCCTCCAGCAGCTACTCAGTCTCCAGACTTCAAATATCAACTGCTTTCCAGGTATCAACCCTACAACATGAGTATCAACTCATCTTCTCCCTTAAGCTTCAGCTTCTTTGATCAGCTCCACCTTCAGGCTTCACTATCTTCAGGGATCTTCAAGTATCAACTTGATCTTCAAAAAGTCTTCAGACTTCAACAATCTCCAAGGAATCATCCTCTTCAAAGCTTCAGCTTCTATCTTCAATGGCTTTTAGATCTTCAATCAAATCTTCAATACTCTTCATTTCTATCTTCAACAACCCAAATGCTCCATCAAACAAGACTCAGTCAACAAGATGAGGTGAGGATGTTAAAGTGCTCACTGACTTCCAAAGGATGCCATTAAGGACTTAACATCAAAAGGAAAGGCTCTCTCAAAGTTCTACCTCATAGGGCAAGGTCACTAATCCCTCCAAAGGAGAGAGGTGAATACCCTTAAGGGACTTTATATCATAGAGAAGGAAGGAGGTGAACAAGACACTCCTTGTTTATTGAATGGAATCATTCTATCTAAAGCTCTACCTATGTACTTATGATCCTATAAACAGAACAAACAAAAGCTAAAACTAAGCTCCTCTTCAAGGTCTTCAAAGTCTTCAATCATGATCCTCAAGGTCTTCAACTCAATCTTCAAGGCTCACACACTCAAAGGAGAAGGAAAGGAAGCAAAACAATACAAACTATGCCCTTAAGCAACACACATACTATCCATACATTCAAAAATCAATTAAAAATACTAAAATACTATATAATACTCTAGTAAAATTCTAGGGGATTCTATACATACCTACCCTTAACCCATATATTCCCCATACACTAATTTGGCCTATAAAACCCAAAACAAAATTGTTAAGTCTACTTATGCAACCTAAAACCCTAATTTGAGTACACTAAGACTATGCTTAACAAACTAATCAAATTTTAATCTACAAATTGTGAATTAAATCCTATATGAACTATGATTCAATATCTAACTATTCCAAAAAGAATGGCTCAAAAATCCTAAGGGAAGATCTTAAAACAAATTCTACAAAATTGAGTATCAAACTAACCATATTAAAAAGGCTATTTAAAAGAATAATATGCTAAAAATATTAAAAGAAAATAAAATGCCAATTTTATTTATTGATATTTTTCTAGACAGAGTTATGAGCATGTGAAAAAAACAAGCATTAAAAAATAATCATTTTTCATTTTTATATGATTTTATTAAAATGCAAGAAATATAAAAAGAAATGAAAATAAAATAAATGAATTAAAGGGGATGGGGGTGTTAAAATGAAAAGCGCCCAGTTCAATTGCTGTTGGGCTGAGCATATGGGGGTGCGCGTAGCAATCTGGTAGGCCCATGCGCTCAGAAAAATAAATGAAGAAAAACTGAAAGAAAAAGGATAAGCCTGCGGTGGGAATAACAACAAATTTATGTTTAAAATTGAATTGGGCCAAGCGAGGGGGTGTGGGTAGCACAAGTTTCATTAAGCCCAGAACTCCCAACTAATTCAAACGCTGCGTTTTGATGTTGGATTTCCCTCCATTTTCAGAATCAAATCAAGGCCGTGCGATGGAACGAAAGAGTCAACTTCTGGGACTGATCCAACGGCTGATGGCCATCGTCCCCAAACACATGCTAGGGTTTTCAGTTTCAACAGATTTCATGCACGAATTTTAGGTCCTTCGTTCTCCCTCCATGCTTGATGAAAATCAAAACTTCCAAGAGCAAAGATGCTCTACTAATCACCAAGAACACGATGATACCCATGATTTTCACTGAAACCTCTTGTACCACTCTAACAGAATGCATGAACATTAGGGCTTCAACATTTTTCTCTGTAATCAACTCTGCTAGATCTTCAAACTAATGACATAAACTTGTTCTTCATGTTACCCTAACCAGTCTATGCTATATCATATCCATTAAAACTCAATACACAGCTTGTTTTACAATCTTGAAAAAATCGTGACCTGCCATGAAACCTTATGCCAAGCTCTCTACTTCTCAGAACATCATCTACTAACCTAGCATGTTGTCTTTCCACCTAGAATTCTAACAGAAAGGACCTAAATATGGAGGTATGATGAAGAACACCAACCTGTCAAATATCAATGGTGAGTGATGTTAGGGCTTGATTCAAGACTTGTAATCTCCTCCAGATGCTCCTCCAATGGTGGATATCTTTCTGTTTGCAAGAATTATGATGGATGAGGCTTGTAGAGATCAAATCGAGCTTGACTTGCACTTGAAGAAAACCTTGGATATCTCTTTCTCCTCTCACTCTTCACCAATGGATTCAGCAACTTTCACCAACCTTTTCCTCATTGTGATCTACTCTTTTTATAACAGCCAATGGAAGAGTCTAGAAACTTATGGAAAGAGCTAGAATGTTATGGAACTTCTCTTGTAATGACATATTGGATTATCTCCTTTCATGCATTAAGACATTCAATTTTGTGTCAAAAACTCCTTACATGAGATATTGGGATTGAATGAGTGAAAAAACAAGCTAAACCTTGCCTTGTGCCAAGTTTCTCAAAGGTTCCTTAATATGCAAGCATGAACTTTACAAAGTAGACCCCATTTTAAGACCTCAAATCAAAATTCTACTTGAACCATTTTTTTTAAAATGATGTTTGGATTCAAAATGACATATTGGATGACCTATTTTGGATTTGTGGATCTCCCAAACCAATTTCCAACTTGGATTCATTTACTTTATAAGTCATTTTTAGGTCATTTTTACCCAATCTTGCAAATCCTTGCTACAAGCTTTTTCAACAACTCATGACCACTTTTCTCGGCTTAAAATCCCATTTTGAACAACTTTGATGTTTTGAGTTTTTTCATTTGAGGCTTGGAAATAGGAGATATGGCCTTTGCTTAAAATGACCTATAACTTCCAAATGACCAAAATACCCCTGTCTTGTTCAAACCATAAGTTGAGTTCTACAAATCCTATCAAGGACTTATAGTACTCTCTAGAAATCTAAGAAGCTTCTCTTCAACGTTCATGTTGACCAAGAAATCATAGGAATCAACCTACTAGGGCAAAAGTTGTCTGCAAGTTGGGTGACTTTCAAGGACCCAGATTCACACACCTCAGATGACCTGTAATTTGTCAAAACCATAACTTGAGCTCTGCACATCCTATCAAGGACTTCTACCACTAAAATTAAAGCTAAGAACAAGCTCTACAACATTCATGTTGTGGGGAAGATGAGATATCAATCACATCTTGAGCTAAAACTTCCTGGAAGATAGGGATCAAATTAGGGTTTTTTCACTGGCAATCCTTGGAAACCCTGACTTAAAACTTCACAAACTCCTCAATCATGGTGAGTTGGTCTAGGAATCATCTTTATAACATCTCCATACCTCATTCCATGATCTCATTGCTCTTGGATTAGGTCTCAACCTTCTCCAAATCTTCAGTTATCCCATGGTTGACCCAGTCAAACCCTAATTCTACCATTCATGGTTGAATCTTCTGAATTCTTGCACAATGACCTCTCTGGGCTTCATGGTGACTCTCAAGACATCGCATAGGCTTTCTCAAAGCTTCAAGTTCAACCTCACAGTCTCAGCATCATCTGAGGAGCTCCCACAACTCTCAAGCTATGAAGCACACAACTTTGGTTTCAACCAATTCCTCTGAGGATCTCTTAAACTTTCTGATGAAGGTATCAACCTTCAAACATTTGATGGGTAAATAAATGTTGGTCAAATTTTGGGGTGCAACACACCCTTAGGTGATATGCGACGCATTCGCTCCTAAGTCATAGTCTTTAGTGCAACATGAGTTTCAAATCATAATCAAAACACTTCTTCTCTAAAAGACTTCAAAAACATTTCAAACCTTTTTATCCTTCGGGATCTTAATTTGGAAAACCATTTTCATAAGGAGAGTTTTGTTAACTCTTGGTTCTACCGCAAACAGGTAACGCCTAAGTCTCCAATGGTCGAGCTGCATACACCTAACTGGTAGAACTAAGTTTTAACCCTACTCGGGTAAAACATTTTGAACCAACCGTTGTTCTTGTTAGCCCGAACTACGTTTGCTCTAATTTCTCATACCTAATGAGGATATGTAGGCACAAGACGGTGATGTCTTGGAAAGCAACCTTCCCCACCTTTTCACCCGTAGTTTTCCGAACTACGTTGACTCTGACTTTCCCATTGCTTGAGGGAGTACGTAGGCATAGAGCGGCGATGCTCTGCCGAGTCATTTTATTTTTATTTTTGTCCCTGAACCTTTAGCTAGATAGATAAACACCCTTTAGATAGATAACAAGCGTGGATCCCGTCGAGTACGACGGACATGAGGGGTGCTCATACCTTCCCCTTGCGTAACCGACTGCCGAACCTGAGATTTGGTTGCGATGACCGATTTTATCCCTTTTTCACAGGTTTTCTCTGATTGTTTCCTTTCCCTCTTTTGGGATAAATAAAGAACAGTGGCGACTCTTCTGTCATTGTCGGCCTCTTTTTTCGCAGTAGCGACAACTGGCGACTCTGCTAGGGACAACAACATCCCCTATGCGAGTCAATCCTATCGCCTATTTGTTTATCTGTTGGGTGTTGTACATTTTTGTTGTGCTTTATTTATTCCCGCATTTTACTTTCCGCATTGTATCATTATTGCTGAGCTGTAGGGAGGGAATATTCCATTGAGAGATAAGCCAGACCCAGGCTTGAGTACAAACCTAGCATTAGTAGTGGAGATTATTGTGGGACCTGCTTGCTTAGCAGGCACAGTTCCCCATGAAATTCGCGCTCAGACGAGATTCTCTTTGATGATTTCCTTTCCGGTCCTTAGGATCTGAGGGTTGTTGACTCTGGGGACCGATCATCTGTGATTCAGCTAAGTGGGACATCTTTGGGAGATTATGATGCCAAACCAAAAATTGTGAATGTATCATCGTTTCTTGAAAGTCTGTGACGCTGATGAACGCATAGGATGTCGAACCTTATCAGTGGATAGGTCCATACCTGTGAGAGGGATTGGGTTATGCAGGAAACCTTGACTTTCAGACTACTCGGTTTTCTTTGCAGTGTGAATATATGTTCTTGATATCAGAGGTTCCTATTATCAAAGCAGTGTTATGTTTTTGCTAAGGCAGAGAGCTGGTTCTTCTCGATCAACAACACAAGAATCTTGATCCCCTGTTTGCATTTGCATTTGCATTTTCATTTGCATTTCATTAACATGTATTTATGTTGCAGGTGCATATTTCCTCCCCAATTCTAGTGATCTTTGTTCCCTTATTTCCTGAAATGGAGCCCTTGAAGAGGACAGTTGCCTACAGGTTTCCAACTCCAGATGTTAGTTCTTTGCGGAGTTTGGTTGTCGTGGTTGACAGGAAGGTGATGGAGGATTTTAGGCAGTCTTATGGGAAGCTAGTGAGATGTGTCTGCAAGCCTTCAGCATATGAGATCAGTGGTGTCTATACTCTTCTGCAGTTTTATGATGCCCAGCTGAGGTGCTTTGTCTTTCCGGATTATGTTCTGGCACCTACCCTAGAGGAGTATTCTGAGCTGTTGGGTGTTCCCGTCTTAGACCAGATGCCTTTCTACCACATTGAGGCTGAGCCTGATCTGGCTAAGCTTGCCGCTATATTGCATTTGGATGCTTCAGAGTTGGAGGGGAAGCTAATTAAGAGGAGTGGGACGTCTGGTTTTCTTTTGCCTTTTCTGGTTGAGAAAGCTCAGCAGTTTGCCAAAGACGGGTGTTGGATTGTGTTTAGCGCCATTCTAGCTCTATGTATCTATGGAATTGTATTATTTCCTAATCTTCCAGATTTTGTCGATGTGGATGCTTTCTACCTACTAGCTTCAGGGAACCCGATACCCATACTTCTCGGAGATGTCTATCATTCTATCCACCACAAGAACGAGAACCAAAGGGGAAAGAATGTATCTTGATGCATTCCCTTGTTATACAGGTGGTTTGCTAGTTATATGCCCAAGACAAGTCCGTTTGTTGCTACTGCCAGTACTTCAGAGTGGTCGGATAGGTTGATGGGTTTGTCTGCAGAGAACATTACCTAGTTTAACAGAGATTTGCTTGGTACATAGATTATTTATAGTTGCGGTGGATTTCCCAACGTCCCTTTGGCCGGAAGGAAAGGATGCATCAACTATAACCCATCCTTGTTGGTTAGGTAGTTTGGGTATGCACTGAGAGATCCTCCGAAGGAAGAGGAGATACAGGAATCTATGTATCTCACCGGATCATTGGAGGGTGATACCTTAGTCAGGGTGGAGCATGCTTGGAGTAATATTCACAAGAAAGCGAGAGCATTATTGGGGAAGAGTAACAGTCGAGCCTATGACCCTTACCTGGCTTGGATTCGTGAGAGAGCTGTGAAGTTTCTGATGCCATTTCCTTTAGTTGCGCCTTTGTATCCTCTAATGATTGAGGAACCTACCACTATAGACATTCAGAAATACTACCAGTTATGGTTCGAGAAAGAAGAGTTGTAGAAAGCGAATGAAGAGTTGGAGAAAGACATTGCCCAGCTTCGAAGTGAGAAGAATGAAACAGCTTATTCTTTGAAGAAACATACTGAGTTGGTGAACAGGTTGGGTATGGACTTGACCAAGCAGATTAGCGCCAGGGAACATTTGGGTCTAGACTTGAAGGTTGTTAGTAATGTTCTTTCCTCTAAGAAGAAAGATCTGGATAAAGCTTACTTAGAGATTTATAAGTTTAACGACCAATGGAACGCTACGCCCACCAACAATAAAGAACACGAAGACGGGCTGAAGCTACAGATCAACAAGTTGAAGACGCAGCTCAGAGCGAAAGATGAGAAGATTTCAGATGAAGCTTCGCTCAGACGAAACAGTGATTGTAAGCTGCACGAAGCTATTGCGACCTTGGAGGATTTCAAAGTTAGAGCTGATTCGAAGAGGTGCAAGTTGGAGGATGTCTTTGGAGAGGGAGCCTGGGAAGACTATGCTGAGGGTCTACAGCGCACTATTAGCCAGCGAGAGATGCTTATTCAGGGGCTACTCACCAGACCAGATCATCCTGAGACACAGGAGTTGCTAGGGGACTTCTGGTCTCATCATCCAACTTGATCATTTTTCTATGTGTAGTTTGTTGCTTATGCTTGTTGTATTGACCATTACCAGATTTGTTGGTTGAGGTCCTTTCTTACTGTACTCAGTTGTTGCATTTGTACATTGCCTGTGGGACTGTGATTATATATGAGGAGTTCCTATTCTATGCTTGTCTTTGGGGTTTTCCATGGTCTTGCTGTTCTTCCGGAAATTGGAATCGAGGGGGAAATTTCCCTGTTGCATACATACATGTCTGCATTTTGCATTTTTTTTGCATTGCATGTGCATTGTGTTAGAACACAGATTGGTGTTTCTTATATCTCTAGGTTTAGATGATAACTTTTATGGAATTTTGTATTAAGAAAATATACACTCTAAAACTTGTTCAAGTATTATTGTTTCAGGTATAAAATTAAATACTCTTAAAGAAGCAAAATACATAAGTACAAGAAACTATGCAAAGCTCTGAAGCATCAGATGCAAGACTATCAGAAGATTCTGAAGCGCTGCCAGAAAGATCTGAAGCAGAAGCTACAGAATGATCTGAAGCGTTAATGAAAGGAGTGTACAAAAGTTGAGGCTTTGATAATCAGACTCTTATCATTAATATTCACGCTCTTAGCACATACTGCTGCATACTTTGATGAAGACTCTGATCAAGATTGAGACTTTGATACATTAAGATCTGATCATCTATCAAGGCTCTGAACTTCACATTCATCTTAAAGCTCTGATCATCTTAAAGCATTCCATACCTTTTAAGCTTACTACAGGTTCTGAAGTGCAGATTATGAAGACTTCATCTTGAAGGAAGCTTGTTGAAGAAGCTATAAACTTGATTAGACGTGGTGCGACTTCCAAAGTAACCAACGGCTAATTTGTCCAAAGAAGTGACGTGGTGCAAATCCCAAGGCTTCTACAACCATACCTTTCTGCATAATGCATATCTCTGCCCATACTTTTGGTGATGAAAAGTCTTACTAATTTAATATTATATACAGCTGCACATCACTCAAAGCAATTTGGAAAAGCTATAAAAGGAGAACTACTTCAACATTTTGAAGCTGCTAATTCACTACTCACCATTTGCTCATTGCAAGTTCACTCAGAAAGGAATACACGCTTGATTCATAAAAGTGAAAATCTCACAAGATCTTATTCATTTGATCTTCCATAAAACCATATAGTTTTTGTTGTACTTAATCTTAAGTGTATACATCACAGTTGTGATATAGCTTTTTAGAAGCATTCAAACACTTGTTAGTTTACATTAATTTGTAAGAAGTTCCTTAAGAAGACCAAGGTGTGGTCTGTAGTTCTTGAGAAGACTAAGACAGTTGCTCTTAGTGCTTTCTATTGTAATCAGTTGATCAATAATGGATTAAGTCCTTGCAGAGAAAGGCAAATCATCTTTGATAAGGTGGACTGGAGTAGTCGAGTTCAATGAACCAGGATAAAAATCTTGAGTTGTTTTTATTGCCATATTTCTTAAAAACTCTTATTCAACCCCCCTTCTAAGTGTTTTTCTCACTTTCAGTTGGCATCAGAGCTCCGGTTCTGTTTGTGCTATCACTTAACCGTGACCAGAAAAGATCCAGTGGGAAAAACTCTTGATACTCTTGGTTGATATATATTATGGCTGCTGAAACTTCAACACCCAACAACAACAAATATGAAGAAAGAGTCAGCACAAAACCTCCCATGTTTGATGGAGAGAAATTTGATTATTGGAAAGATAGACTGGAAAGTTTCTTTCTAGGATTTGATGCTGATCTTTAGGACTTAGTTATTGATGGATATGTTTATCCCACTGATGGGAATGATAAGAAAGTTGACAAAAAATCAATGACTAAGGAGTAAAAGAAGGAATTCAGAAATCACCACAAGGCTAGAACTATATTGCTAAATGCTATATCTCATACTGAGTATGAAAAAATAACCAACAGAGAAACTGCCTTTGATATATTTGAATCCCTGAAGATGACTCATGAAGGGAACTCTCAAGTCAAAGAAACCAAGGCTCTGGCGCTGATCCAGAAGTATGAAGCTTTCAAGATGGAAGAATCTGAATCTATTGAAGCCATGTTTTCCAGATTCCAGATTCTCATTGCTGGCCTAAAGGTTATGGACAAGGGTTACTCTACAGCAGATCATGTCAAGAAAATAATCAGAAGCTTGCCAACCAAATGGAGACCCATGGTCACTGCTCTGAAGGTGGCAAAGGATCTGAACAAGTTTACGCTGGAGGAACTAATCAGTTCTCTAAGGAGTCATGAGATTGAACTAGAGGAAGATGAACCTCTAAATAAAGGTAAGTCAATTGCTTTAAAATCTAATAAAGTTGTTAAAGCATTGCATGTATTAGAAGAAAGCTCTGAAGAGTCTGCTTCTGAAGATGAAGAAGAAATATCCTTGTTGTCCAGATGAATCAACAAACTCTGGAAGAATAAGCAAAGGAAGTTCAAGAACTTTAGAAAACTAGATCAACACAAAGAATCTTCTGGGCACAGAAGATCTGGAGAACACTCTGGATACAGAAGATCTGGAGAATCCTCTAGACAAAGACGATCTGGAAAAAGAGAGGTTGTTTGCTATGAATGCAAAGAACCTGGGCACTACAAGAGTGAATGTCCAAAGCTTCAGAAGGAGAACCCAAAAAGAAAGTCAGATCACAAAAAGAAAGTTCTGATGGATACCTGGGATGACTCAGATGCATCTGATTCATCATCAGAGTCAGAAGAGGAATGTGCAAATGTAGCATTCATGGCTGACATTGAGGACAGTGCTGAATCATCTGGATCAGAATCAGAATCTGATTATGAGGAGGTATTTGCTGAACTTTCTAGACAGGAACTTGTTGAAAGTTTATCTAATATTCTTGAAAACTATAGTAAAGTTAAAATCAAATACAAAACGCTTCTAAAGCATATTGAATTTAAGAGTAACAAGTTTGAATTAGAAATTGCTGAACTAAAAGCTGAAAATCTTCAATTGAAAAATAATTTAGAATCTGCTCAACTAAACTCTAATTCAAAATCTGAACCATGCTCTAAAAATATTTTATAAGAGTATGACTATAGTTTCAGGAAGTTTCTAACTAAAAGCCTAGATAGAAGCAAAATGGCTTCAATGATCTATGGTATTAGCAGAAACTATAGAAAAGGTGTTGGATATAAGTCTTTCTCTTATGAAGCTTCAAATCCAAAATCTGTAGATAAACTGGATATCAAGTATCCTCCTTTATATTCTCAATTTACATTTGGTCACTTGAATGATAGTAAACACACAAGTTCTAATCAGAACAAACATGTGTTTAATAAATCTAAAGCTAATCAGAACAAGTCTTATGTTGAAAGACAGAAGTTCAGAAAAAGCTTTAAGGCAACTAACCAAAAAGGACCCAAGAAAATCTGGGTACCTAAGGATAAGATAATCTATGTTGCAGACATCCTTAGCAGCAAAGTCAAGACTCCAGTCATGGTACCTGGACTCTGGATGCTCACGACATATGACGAGAAAAAGGTCTATGTTCCAAAGTCTAGAGCTTAGATCTGGAGGAGATGTCAAGTTTGGAGGGAATCAGAAGGGAAAAATAATTGGCTTTAGAACCATAGGCAATGGTAAACTTCCTTCCATAACTAATGTCTTGCTTGTTGAAGGGTTAGCTCATAATCTATTGTCCATAAGTCAATTAAGTGACAATGGTTTTGACATTATCTTTAATCAAAAGTGTTGCAAAGCTGTTAGTCAAAAGGATGGCTCAATCCTCTTTAATGGTAAAAGGAAAAACAACATTTATAAAATTAGTCTTTCAGAAGTTAAGGTTCAGAATGCTAAATGCCTTATGTCTATTAATGAGGAGCAATGGGTCTGGCACAGAAGATTGGGTCATATTAATATGAGACGTATATCTCAGATTAATAAGCTTAATCTGGTCAGAGGACTTCCTAATCTGAAGTTCAACTCAGATGCTCTTTGTGAAGCATGTCAGAAAGGAAAATTTTCAAAATCATCTTTCAAATCCAAAAATGTTGTTTCAACTTCAAAACCATTAGAGTTACTTCACATAGATCTGTTTGGACCAGTGAAAACTGCATCCATCAGAGGCAAGAAGTATGGATTAGTCATTGTTGATGACTACAACAGATGGACATGGGTAAAATTCCTAAAACACAAGGATGAGTCACACTTTGTGTTCTTTGACTTCTGCAAACAAGTTCAAATTGAAAAAGATTTCAAAATTGTTAAAGTCAGAAGTGATCATGGTGGTGAATTTGAAAACAAACATTTTGAAAAATATTTTAACGAAAATGGCATTGCTCATGATTTCTCCTGTTCTAGAACTCCACAACATAATGGAGTTGTAGAGAAGAAAAATAGAACTTTGCAAGAAATGGCCAGAACCATGATCAATGAGACTAACATGGCAAAACATTTTTGGGCAGAGGCAATTAACACATCATGTTACATTCAGAACAGAGTGCCAATTAGACCTCTTCTGGAAAAGACTCCTTATGAATTGTGGAGGAATAGAAAGCCAAATATTTCTTATTTCCATCCTTTTGGATGTATTTGTTTTATGCTGAACACTAAAGATAATCTTAACAAGTTTGATTCTAAAGCACAAAAGTGTTTCATGCTTGGATATTCTGAACGCTCTAAAGGCTACAGAGTATACAATACTAAGACACAGATTGTGGAAGAATCTATACATATTAGATTTGATGATAAGCTTGGCAATCAAAAGCCAAAGTAGTTTGAAAACTCTGTAGATGGAGAAGTTATTCTCATAGAATCTGAGAAACCAGAGGTAGAGAAAGCTCAAGAAGAAGCTATGCCATATGCAACTCCATTAGCTGCTCAGATGAATAACATGAATATTTCTAAAGAACCAAAAGTTAAAGGATCATCAAGAATCAAGGCTTCTCATCCAGAAGAAATGATTATTGGGAAGAAAGATGACCCTATAAGAACAAGGTCGTTTATCAGATCATCTGGAACATCACTTATTGGGTTGGTGTCTATTATTGAACCAACATTTGTGGATGAGGCTCTGAGTGACAATGATTGGATACTTGCAATGCAAGATGAGCTAAATCAATTTACAAGAAATGATGTGTGGGATCTGGTTCCTAGACCAAAAGGTTTCAACATTATTGGAACAAAGTGGGTATTCAGAAATAAATTAAATGAGCAAGGAGAAGTTGTTAGGAACAAGGCAAGGCTGGTAGCTCAAGGTTACAGTCAACAAGAAGGTATTGATTACACTGAAACTTATGCTCCAGTGGCAAGGTTAGAATCTATACACCTTCTTATTTCATTTGCTGCACAACATAACATCACTATATATCAGATGGATGTTAAGAGTGCCTTCTTAAATGGTATTATAGAAGAAGAAGTTTATGTCCATCAACCTCCTGGTTTTGAAAGTGATAAATTTCCAAATCATGTTTTCAAACTCAAAAAATCTCTTTATGGTTTGAAACAAGCTCCCAGAGCTTGGTATGAAAGATTAAGTAATTTTCTTCTAGAAAAGAATTTTATCAAAGGCAAAGTGGACACAACTCTTTTATGTAAAACATTTAAGAAAGATTTACTAGTTTGTCAAATTTATGTGGATGATATTATTTTTGGATCTACCAATATTATGCTGGGAAAGGAGTTTGCTTTGTCTATGCAGGCTGAATTTGAAATGAGCATGATGGGAGAACTTAGATTCTTTCTGGGAATCCAAGTAAATTAGACTCCATAATGCACATATACTCACCAGACTAAATATGTCAAAGAGCTTCTGAAGAAATTCAATCTAAATGAAAGCAAATTGGCAAAGACTCCAATGCATCCTACAAGCACACTTGGTAAGGAAGAGGTAAGTAAGAAAGTTGATCAAAAACTTTACAGAGGTATGATTGGATCTCTCTTATATTTGACTGCTTCAAGACCTGATATTTTATTCAGTGTGTGTCTGTGTGCTAGATTCCAATCAGATCCTAGAGAATCTCACTTAACAGCTATTAAGAGGATTCTAAGGTATCTGAAAGGTACTACTAATGTGGGTCTATGTTACAGAAGATCTGATGAGTATAAATTAGTTGGATTCTGTGATGCTGACTATGCTGGAGACAGAGTAAAACGTAAAAGTACTTCTGGAAGCTGTCAATTTCTTGGAAGTCATCTGATCTCTTGGTTCAGCAAGAAGCAACCCACAATTGCACTTTCAACAACAGAGGCAGAATATATTGCTGCTGCTAGTTGTAGCACCCAGATGCTCTGGATGAAAAGTCAACTGGAAGATTATTAGATTTTTTAGAGTAACATTTCTATCTTCTGTGATAATACTTCTGCTATATGCTTATCTAAAAATCCTATTTTACACTCTAAAGCTAAGCATATAGAGATTAAACATCATTTCATCAGAGACTATGTTCAGAAGGGAATTATAAATTTAAACTTTGTAGATACAGATCATCAATGGGCTGATATCTTTACAAAACCCCTTGCTGAAGATAGATTTAAATTTATTCTGAAAAATATAAGTATGGACTTCTGTCCAGAATAAAATATTCATCAGATGAAATTTTTTCTCAGATGATAAATGTCTAAACACTGAAGTATTTCTTCTTTTCAATTCTGTGTATTTCTATTTGTGTGTAGATCTGAACTAACAAAGCTCAGAGGATCTGAATGTTGCCTAACATTTTATTTCTCAAAGAGTTTCAAAGGCACATGCAAGCAAACACGTGTAGCTCAGAATCTGGAAAGGTAGAGTGCACCATACTGAATTGACGTTTGAGGTATTGCTTTGAAAATCCAAAATCTCTTGATATTCCCCCCTTCTGTCAGAATCTTAAATGCTTGATATGATTTTATTCTTTGCATTAATTGCTTGATATGATTATGTTTCACTTCATTCAGTGCTTGTGTGTATGCGTGAGATTGTGTGTCTTTTTGCATGCCAAAATTGTTCTATAAATTCTCACAACACTTCACAAATCACACTTTACACTCTTTTAATCTCTCATATGCATTTCTGTCTTCTCTATTGCTTCCATATTATTTCAAAACCCAAAACCTCTCGTAAACCCAGACGCATCTCAAGAACATCAATGGCTTCACCATCTTCAACATCTGCTCAGATGCAAACCTCAACTGCTGCTGCATCATCTCCAAATGCTGCTGGTTCATCCCAAACTGCTGTTGTGTACAAGGCTCCTATGAGAACTCTTCTCACTCCAATCAAAGAACTTGAAGTTCTGTGTGAGAAATTTGTGGATTTTGAATCCATCAAAGAAAATGGTTTTGATCTCTATTCAACCATCAAAACTCAGAACTGGGAAAAGTATTTTGACAGGATGATGGGTCCTGTTTATCCAACATTGGTGAAGGAATTCTGGATACACGCTCAAGTTTTCCCTAAGTTCATTCATTCATCTGTTCTTGGGAAGGAAATTGTCATCACTAAAAAATTAATCAGACAACTACTTGAGTATAAGGAAACTGATGGAATCACAAGTATGGCTACTGATCGTGTGGATTTGGCTGACATTTTTCAAGAAGTTTGTGTTTCTGGGGAACCATCCAACAAGGTCAGAGATCTGAAGCCTGTCTACAGAATCTGGGCCAAGATTTTCATGAGTTCTATCTTTCACAGGAAATCTTCCAACTCACCAGATTATGTGAACTCAGAACAAATGTACTTCATGTTTTGTATGAGTAAAGGAAAGAAGGTGGATTTACCTTATCTTCTATTCAGTCATCTTCTGAACCATATCAAAGAAACAAGAGAAGAAGTAGGGTTAAAGCTGGAAAAATCAGAACTTGGATCCCTATGGGAAGATTGATATCAGACATTCTAACAGAGAATGGTCTTGTGAAACATTTGTTTGATGCTGGAGTGACAAATGATCTGTCTTATGTTATAAGATCTGTCATCAACGGGAAGACTCTGAAGAGAATGAAGGTCATTTCAGAGCTTGCTGGAAAACCAAGAAATTTAACTCTGAAGAAGTTAGCAGAAGGAGAATTCCTTTAGCAGATTTTCCTATGTTCAGTGTTGATGAACCTAGGAACATCATTCTGACATACATTGCTGATTGTTTGAAGAATGGTATCCCTCTGCCTGCTAACATAGTCTAGAAGGAAGGAGAAGTTCTGCCAAATCTTCTGAGAGAAAGGCGCAGGAAGAGAAAAGCTGAGGAAGGATCTGTTGCACAGCCTAAGAGGAAAGCCTTTGATGCTGCTAACAAACCTGAGAAGGACAAGAAGCAGAAGGAAAATCCTCTAGAAGCTATTGTGGAAGAAATTAGAGAAACAATTCAGCAGGTATTAAAATCTGATCCCAAACCATTTGTCCCTTCACCCTCACCTTCACCTCCACCATCTCCTCACAAACATTCTCAACCATCTTCTGTTCAACTACCATCTGAATCCTCTCAACAGAAATCTTCTGAACAACAAGCCCCTCAACAAACACAATCTGAACCACAAAAATAACAATCTTCTGAACAACAAAAACAATCTGAACCACTCTCTACTACTCAACCACCAGTAGAACCAACCATCCAAAATCCTGAACCATCTGTCCAACAACCATCTAAAGACATTCTGGATGTATCGCCTATTGCAACCATGTATGTCATCTCTTCAACTTCATGTCATTCAACTGAATCATCTGATTCTGATAAATCTGAAGTCCCCTCACCAACTAGCTTACAAATTCCTGATCCTTATAAACCATTACCATCTGATCTACCTGCATCTGACAACCCTCTTCGCTTCAAATTCAATTTCACAGATTTTATACCACCCTCATCTAATGTTGTTACATCAACACCATCTGATGAAGGCACCTTCATTCCTCAACTCACCATACCATAAACATCCATACCACAACCATCTGAACCACAACCATCCATACCCCAACAATCTGAACAACCACCATCTGAACAACCATCATCTGATCACCCACCTCTTGAACAAAACCAAACACCTCCTGAACCATCACAACCAGTCACCATAGAGGACTTTCTAAACCCTAAACCCATATCAGATGTTTCTACTCTGTTCAAGAATTTCAAGAAGGAAATACGTATGGGGATTGCTTCTGTAGAGAAAGAGTGCATGGCTAGTATGGATCCTGATGAATCTGAGGCTTCTTGGAACAGATTCATATCTAAGTTCAACTCTGCTGCATCTGACCTCAGAACACTCTGTGCTGATGATGCAAAGGCTAAGTTTGCTGAAATGGTCAGACAGACTCTGCTGAGCATTATCACAACCCCAATGCTTCTTCTGGAAGATGCTCCTGCTGAAGATTCTGCAATGATAGAAGATACTCCCGCATCTGACATGGAGATTGATCATCCAATGGCAACTGCATCTGCTTCTGATCCTTCTGCTTCTGAGATGAAGACTGAGATTCCAGATGTTGTCCAAGAAGTCAAGGAAATTAGAACATGGATGATAAAACAAGAACATACCACTGAAGAGATCAAGACTTGGATGGCCAAGCAAGAAGAGTCCACTGCCAAGATTACTGATCTTCTGACCCTGATTGCTTCTCGCTAGCCCTAGTTTTCTTTTTCATGTCTTTGCATTCGTGTTTTGCACTTGTTTTCTGTTGTTCTATTTTCTATCATCTGCTGTATGAACATCTTATGCTTTTTGTGCTACTTTGATCTGAATGAATCTAGCTGCTATGTTTTTCATTTATATGTTGTGTTTTTCTCTTCTTCTGTTATCTTTTCTGTCTTTAAAATTCTTTTTGATTATGACAAAAAGGGGGAGAAAGAGAATTTGATTGTTCAATCCATAAGCAATAATAAAATGAAATTCAGACATTGTTTTAAACTAACATTGAATCTTAAGACTTTCAGATCTTATTAATTCATCTGACAAAAATAATCTGAAGTTACCCTGAGAATTACCCAACCAGGCTCTGATCCTTGAAGCAAGTTTGACTCTGAATCTGGAAGATTTACCAGACTCTTCATTTTGAAAGAAATCATCAGACTCTAATTCTGGAAAGCATCCAGGCTCTGATTCTTTCTCTCAACAAGGATTTCTACCAGGTTCTAAAATATACTCAAGCAAAAAGGGAAGTGTTCTCTTCTATTAGAGTATTAATTTCAGGGGGAGATTCTTAATCTCAGGGGGAGTTATATATTTTATTTCTCTTTATTGAACAAAATTCCTTATGTTTTATCAACATTAAAAAGGGGGAGATTGTTAGAACACAGATTGGTGTTTCTTATATCTCTATGTTTTGATGATAACTTTTATGGAATTTTGTATTAAGAAAATATACACTCTAAAATTTGTTCAAGTATTACTGTTTCAGGTATAAAATTAAATACTCTTAAAGAAGCAAAATACATAAGTACAACAAACTATGCAAAGCTCTGAAGCATCAGATGGAAGACTATCAGAAGATTCTAAAGCGCTGCCAGAAGGATCTGAAGCAGAAGCTACAGAATGATCTGAAGCGTTAACGAAAGGAGTGTACAAAAGTTGAGGCTTTGATAATCAGACTCTTATCATTAATATTCACGCTCTTAGCACATACTGCTGCATACTCTGATAAAGACTCTGATCAAGATTGAGACTCTGATACATTAAGATCTGATCATCTATCAAGGCTCTGAGCTTCTCATTCATCTTAATGCTCTGATCATCTTAAAGCATTCCATACCTTTTAAGCTTACTACAAGTTCTGAAGTGGAGATTATGAAGACTTCATCTTGAAGGAAGCTTGTTGAAGAAGCTATAAACTTGATTAGACGTGGTGCTACTTCCAAAGTAACCAATGGCTAATTTGTCCAAAGAAGTGACATGGTGCAAATACCAAGGCTTCTAAACCATACCTTTCTGCAGAAAGCATATCTCTGCCCATACTTTTGGTGATGAAAAGTCTTACTAATTTAATATTATATACAGCTGCACATCACTCAAAGCAATTTGGAAAAGCTATAAAAGGAGAACTACTTCAACATTTTGAAGCTGCTAATTCACTACTCACCATTTGCCCATTGCAAGTTCACTCAGAAAGAAATACACGCTTGATTCATAAAAGAGAAAATCTCACAAGATCTTATTCATTTGATCTTCCATAAAACCATATAGTTTTTGTTGTACTTAATTTTAAGTGTATACATCACAGTTGTGATACAGCTTTTTAGAAGCATTCAAACACTTGTTACTTTACATTAATTTGTAGGAAGTTCCTTAAGAAGACCAAGGTGTGGTCAGTAGTTCTTGAGAAGACTAAGACAATTGCTCTTAGTGCTTTCTATTGTAATCAGTTGATCAATAGTGGATTAAGTCCTTACAGAGAAAGGCAAATCATCTTTGATAAGGTGGACTGGAGTAGTTGAGTTCAACGAACCAGGATAAAAATCTCGAGTTGTTTTTATTGCCATATTTCTTAAAAACTCTTATTCAACCCACCCTTCTAAGTGTTTTTCTCACTTTCACATTGGAACTGTTAATCTTATTTCCTATGGTCCGTTAGTGTGTTTCAGGATTGCTGATCAAAAAACTCACTGGTACGCTACCAGGGGGAATCAGAGAAGAGCGATGGAGCAAATGCAGGCAAAAATGCAAGAGATGAGGGATAGGATGGCCTTGTTTATGGAGGTCATGCAAGGAGTGGCTAACGGACAAGAACAACTTCATACTTTGGTGCAGCCCTTGATTGCACGTGTTGAAAGAAATGGTGTGTTGCATGGTAGGAACACTACCAACCGTCCACATGTTGAAACTCCTCGAGCTGATAACTCTATGCCTACTTTGGTCATCCATACTGCTGGAGGGAATGGTAATGCTGTTGGTTCTGGTAATGCTACAGGTTTTGACAACACTGGTTTTGGTAATGATGGAAATGGTAATGTTAATGGGATTGGTTTTGGTCACGATACCACCTGTGCTATACATGGTAATATGGATCAACTCTGGAATAAAGACAGACAAGATGATGTGTTCTCACTGAGGGTTGTGGTTGCTGAGTTGCCCTCTGAAGTTGATAAGAGAATCAAGCTGATTGAAGAAAAAATGAAGTCTCTTGAAAGTCAAAAATTCCATAGGCCTTGATATGGCTAATCTGGGGTTGATCCCAGATTTGAGAGTGCCGTTGAAGTTCAAAGTCCCAGACTTTGACAAATATAAGGGTACCACCTGCCCAAGAGTTCATCTGAGATCCTACTACCGTAAAATGTCTGCCTACTCAAACGACGAGAAATTTCTCATGCATTTCTTTCAGGACAGTTTGTTTGGTCCTTCGTTGGAGTGGTACATGAGTCTAGAACCCGTGAATATTCGCAGTTGGAAGGACCTAGCTGAGGCCTTTGTGAAACATTACCAATATAACAGCGACCTTGCTCCTAATAGGGTCCAGCTTCAGAATCTTTCGCAAAAGAACAATGAGTGTTTCAAGAAATATGCCCAAAGGTGGGGGGAGTTAGCATCCAGGGTGCAGCCGCCCATGATGGAACGTGAGCTCATTGATATGTTTGTCGCCACCTTGCCCGACATCTATTACGAGAAGCTCATTAGTAACATGTCGGGTAGTTTCTCTGACTTAATCATCACTGGAGAGAGGGTGGAAAATGGTATCAAGTTAGGGAAGATTAGTGCTGGTGAAGTACCCTCAGCTGGAGGAGGAGGTAAGAAAGTATTCGGTAACAAGAAACGGGAAGGTGAGACTAATTCGGTGTCCAGTTCTCGTGGGAGAGGTAGAGGTCAGTATCGTCAGCAACAGGTTGCTAGCATCACGATTCCTGTACAACAATAACAATGTCAGCAGCAGCCACAAAAAAGTCAAATTCAGAATTATGGGCAACGACGTTTCCAGGATCGGGCCCAGAAAAATAGAGTATTTGACACTCCACCAATGCCGTATTCCCAATTATTGCAAACTCTATTACAATGGCAGCTTATTCAGAAGAGAACTTTAGCTCCGTTGACAGGTGCACCTCCACCCGGTTATGATGCGAACGCTCAATGCGAGTTTCATTCAGGTGCTCCGGGGCACAACATTGATAACTGCAAGGCGTTTAAACACAAGGTGTAAGATTTGGTGGACGGTAAAGCCATAAATTTCTCTCACGACACTCCCAACGTCGTACAAAACCCCATGCTCAACCCTGGGGCGACCAGAGTTAGCGCAATCATTGAAGACGAAGGTTTAAATTTGGTGAACGATGTCAATGATTTGAAGACTCTGCTAAGCTTCTTGAAGGCTAGGTTGCTGAGAGGGGCGTATTCCCAGGGTGTGAGGAATTATGTGCTGAATGTTTAAGTCATCCCGAGGGATGTGATAGATTGAAGAACTGTATTCAGAGTATGATGGATGTTGGGGTATTGCAGTTTGACCGGGTTGTTGAGAGTAAGTCTAAAGAGTTAATGGCTGAGAAGAGGAATGAGGTTGCAACAATCTCTATTCCATACAAAACTGTTACTATTTTTGCGCCAAGGCCGCCAACAATCGTCATCACTAAAGCTGGTCCCATGCCGTATGAAAGTACCAAAGCTATTCTGTGGAACTACGGAGCAGAGGTATATTGCAATGGACAGAAGCTAGATTTGGAGAGCTTACCTATTGATTCAGTGGATAATCTTGTGGGAGCAGGAGGTATTACTCGCAATGGTAGAGTCTTTTCATCACCTGAGGTTGTGGCTGAAAGAAATGATAAAGGGAAGAAAGCGGTTGTAGAGGAAACTTCTCAGGCTGAGGAGAAGGAATCTTTGTTAAAAGATGCAGAAGAGTTTATGAGGCTGATACAGAAAAGTGACTACAAGATAGTCGATCATCTGCAGCAAACTCCTTCTAAAATATCTATATTGTAGTTGTTGTTATGTTCAGAAGAACATCGGAATGCACTGTTAAAAATACTGAATACTGCTTACGTGCCGCAAGAAATATCGGTTAACCAACTCGAAGGGGTTGTAGCGCACGTCAATGCAAGGAATGGATTGGGTTTTACAGACTTGGATTTGACGCCGAAGGGCAGAAACTATAACTATGCGTTGCACATATCCATAGAATGTCGAGGGGCTGTTATGTCTCATGTACTCGTTGCTACAGGATCGTCTTTGAATGTACTTCCATAGAAGGCCCTGATGAAGTTGGACATGAAAGGGTTAATCTGCACGCCAAGTGATATGGTAGTACGTGCTTTCGACGGGACCAGAAGGTCTGTGTTCGGAGAGGTGATATTGCCTATTCAGGTGGGACTTGAAGTTTTTGATGCAGTGTTCTACATTATGGACATCCAGCCTGCCTATAGATGTTTGTTGGGTCGTCCTTGGATTCACTCAGCAGGAGTTGTTACATCCACATTGCATCAGAAGCTCAAGTATATGGTTGGGGGCAGCGTCGTCACAGTATGTGGAGAAGAGGACATAATGATCAGTCACCTATCCTCATTGAAATATGTTGAGGTGCATGGAGAAATACATGAAACTCTTTGTCAAGCCTTTGATACGGTTCGGATCAAAGATAAATCTTCTATTGTGAGCAAAGCGCCCGAGGTGGCCATGTCGTCATTCAATGAAGCCCAGGCAGCGGTGCAGGCTGGGGCAGCTCAAGGATGGGGAAAAGTGTTGGATATACCTCAGAAGCAGGACAAGTTCGGGTTAGGATATTGCCCGTCGTCTTCATCATCCTCACAGATCGGGACGCACTATAAATGACCTGTGTAGTTCACTAAAGGAGGAATTATCTTCGAGAGGATCAACGCGGTTTCAGACAAAGAGGGGGATAGCGACTGTGACATGGACGCTTGGATCAAGCCGTGCATTCCAAGACAAAGCCTCAACAATTGGTCTATCGAGGAATTCATTCAAGTGACAACAGAACAGTAATGATTTTTTTTCTTCTGATTATTGTATAACCCTATGTGCTACCTGGAGCATAGCGGTATTTGTTTCAAGGCCTACTTGTTTATGCTTGAATATTGCTATATCAATTAATCAAAGGGAATTTTTTCTCATTCAAATTTTGTGATCCTTGTCTTTCTTATTTTGTTTTTACAATAAAATGGCAATGTGGTTTTGTTCTTATTTTGTTTATCATTTGAAGCATTTAACCATTACCATTGCAGGAGTCATATTGCAGATGACACCGATCTAGAACCTTCTATGACTCGCTTCTACTTTGATCACCCGATATTTCAAGCTGAAGAAGAGATTGATGAGGATGAAGACTTTCCAGAAGAGCTAGCCAGACTCTTGAAACAAGAAGAGAAGATCATTCTGCCTCATCAGGAAGAGGTTGAGGTCATCAATTTAGGTTCTGAAGAAGTCGTCAGAAATGTCAGAATAGGGGCTGCGTTGCAGAATGACATCAAGCAAAGACTGATTGAGATGCTTCGAGAGTGTAATGACATCTTTGCTTGGTCATATGAAGACATGCCCGGGATTGACACCGACATAATGGTTCATCGCTTGCCGTTGCGTGAAGAGTGTTTGCCGGTCAAGCAGAAGCTTAGAAGGACAAGACCAGACATGGCTGTAAAAATCAAAGAAGTACAGAAGCAGTTGAGCGCATGATTCTTAGCCGTGACAACTTACCCTTCGTGGGTCGCTAACATTGTACTAGTACCAAAGAAAGACGATAAGGTACGAATGTGTGTTGATTACAGAGATTTGATTAAGGCGAGCCCAAAGGATGATTTCCTGCTCCCTCACATTGACGTGTTGGTTGACAATACTGCTCAGTTTTTCGTGTTTTCCTTCATGGACGATTTTTCGGGCTATAATCAGATCAAAATGGCACCGGAGGATATGGAGAAAACGACGTTTATCACGTTGTGGGGGACGTTCTGTTACAAGGTAATGCCTTTTGGGTTGAAAAACGCAGGGGCAACATACCAGCGGACTATGGTGACTCTCTTTCATGATATGATTCATTATGAGATTGAAGTCTATGTTAATGACATGATAGCAAAGTCGCAAATAGAGGAAGAACATCTGGTCAGTTTGTTGAAGCTGTTTGAAAGGCTCAAGAAATTCAAGTTGAGGTTGAATCCAAATAAGTGCACTTTCAGAGTTTGGTCCGGAAAGTTATTGGGGTTTATCGTCAGTGAAAAAGGAATCGAGGTTGATCCTGCAAAAATAAAAGCTATACAAGATATGCCAGTGCCGAAAACAGAAAAAGAGGTTTGTGGTTTCTTGGGGAGATTGAACTACATTGCTCGGTTCATATCTCATCTCACAGCCACGTGTGAACCATTGTTTAAATTGCTAAAGAAAGATCAGGCGGTCGTCTGGAATGAAAATTGTCAAAAAGCATTCGATACGATAAAAGAATATTTGGAGGAACCTCCGATACTGATACCTCAAGTAGCTGGAAGACCATTAATCATGTACTTAACGGTTCTTGAGAACAGTATGGGTTGTGTTCTCGGTCAACACGACGAGACCGGTAGAAAAGAGCATGCGATTTACTATCTGAGTAAAAAGTTCACAGACTGTGAGTTCCGTTACTCAATGCTTGAGAAAACGTGTTGCGCACTCGCTTGGGCTACCAAACGTTTGAGACAGTATATGCTGAATCATACAACCATGCTGATTTCAAAGATGGATCCAATTAAGTATGTGTTCGAGAAGCAAGCACTTTCCGGAAAGATTGCCAGGTGGCAGATGGTACTGACAGAGTACGATATCCAATATGTTTCTCAGAAAGCCATCAAGGGAAGTGTTTTGTCAGAGTACCCTGCTGAGCAGCCGATTGATGATTATCAACCAATGAAATTTGAATTTCCTGATGAAGACATCATGTTCATAAATATGAAAGACTGTGATGAGCCATTACCCGATGAAGGTCCAGAGAAGGGTTCTCAATGGTAGATGATATTTGACGGTGCAGTTAACTCTTACGGTAGTGGAATCGGGGCAATTATCACAACTCCTCATGGATCTCAAACCCCCTTCACTGCCAGGTTAACTTTTCCCTGCACCAATAATGAAGCCGAGTACGAAGCTTGCATCATGGGACTGGAAGAAGCTATCGATTTGAGAATCAAGAATTTGGATGTATATGGAGATTCAACGCTAGTTGTGAACCATATCAAGGGAGAATAGGAAACTCGTCAGCCTAATCTGATTCCTTACATGAATTATGCAAGGAGGCGGTTACCTTTCTTTGACAGGGTAGAGTTTCACCATGTGCCGCGAGCGGAGAATCAAATGGATGACGCTCTGGCAACGCTATCTTCGATGTATAAGGTGAAGTATTAGAATGATTCTCCTAGAATAGTCATCTCTCACCTTGATATGCCCACTTTTGTATTCGCCATTAAGGAAGCCTCTGATGGATAACCATGGTTTTATGACATCCAGAATTTCCTTAAGAATTAAGAGTATCCGCCAGGGGCGTCGACCCGGGATAAGAAGACTCTAAGGAGATTGTCTGGTAACTTTTATTTGAACCAGGATGGTGTGAATTACAGAAGAAACTATGATTTGGTGCTATTGTGATGCATGGAAGAAAAAGAAGCAAGCTTGCTTATGGAAGAGGTCCACGAGGGTACTTTTGGTACGCATGCCGGCTGACATGCCATATCTCGAAGATATTGCGAGCAAGGTATTATTGGCTAACAATGGAGTCAGATTGTTTCAAATTTGTGAAGAAATGCCATAAATGCCAGATTTATGCAGACAAAGTTCATGTACCTCCGTGCCCATTGAATGTTATGGCATCCCCGTGGCCTTTCTCCATGTGGGGCATTAACATGATTGGCAAGATTGAGCCCACTGCATCCAATGGACATCGTTTCATCCTGGTATCCATTGATTACTTCACCAAATGGGTTGAAGCGGCTTCGTATGCTAATGTCACTAAGCAAGTGGTAGCCCGATTCATAAAGAAGGACATCATTTGTAGATACAGAGTGCTCGAACGAATCATTACTGACAATGGTTCGAATTTTAACAATAAGATGATGAAGGAATTGTGCCAGAACTTCAAAATCGAGCATCACAACTCATCTCCCTATCGGCCAAAGATGAACAGCGTTGTTGAAGCGGCCAACAAGAACATCAAAAAGATAATGCAGAAGATGGTTGTAATCTATAAGGATTGGCATGAGATGTTGCCCTTTGCATTGCACGGATATCGTACTACGGTACGCACGTCAACTAGGGCAACACCTTTCTCGCTAGTATATGGTATGGAAGCTGTCCTACCATTAGAAGTCGAAATTCCTTCCTTGAGGGTGTTGGTTGATGTTAAAATTGATGAGGCAGAATGGGTAAGGAATAGATTGAATCATCTCAGTTTGTTGGATGAGAAAAGGCTAGTGTCTATTGCATATGGCCGGTTGTATCAGAGCCGGATGAAGAAAGCTTTTGACAAGAAGGTGCGCCCTCGAAGCTTCCAAACGGGCGATCTTGTGCTGAAAAAGATTCTCCCTCCACAATCAGATCACAGGGGCAAATGGACTCCCAACTATGAAGGTCCATATGTTGTTCGAAAGGTTTTGTCCGGAGGAGCCTTGTTGTTATCCACCATGGATGGTGAGGATTTTACATCCCCTGTAAACGCAGAAGCAGTTAGAAAATACTTTGCTTAAAATGACCCGCTGGAAAGAAGAAAAAATATTCAGGCAAAAATGGGGCATCCCGCCGAACCATAAAAAGAATGGGTTCGGGCAAAAATTAGGGATAAAAATGAAAAAAAGGTGTAAACCTGTGTTACACCCCAAAATTTGCCCAACCTTTTCTAACCTAGGCTTATGTTTCGATTGCATAATCATTTGCATTGTCATCATGTACATAGTGTATTCATCTGCATTGTATAGCATAAGCAAGCTATCTTAATCAGGGGATCAAGTGCTATTCTTATCTCACAAGGTATGTTCAAGGATTTCATTCATATTCAAGACTACTCAGGTCATCAGGGAAGAATTTGAGCTTTGGAGAGTTGACGGGTGGGTCAGTGAGTTCTCTCCTATCTTGAGGTTATTTGGGGGGTTATCAGAGGAAGGGTGAGCTATGAGCCAAGAGCATGAGGTGTGTATGGAGGTTGTGAAGAGCCTAGATGATCATTTTTGAGGAGAACCAAGTCATTGGAATGATTGCAAGAGCCTCAGTTGAAGTCAGTCAACTAGGGTCAACACTAGGTCAATCCTAGGTCAAAGACTTGTTTTGAAGGGCATCAAGGATCATTTGAAGAATGTGGGATTCATTATTTTCTATATGGATATGGATATGATGTTGTGCTAAAGAAAAATCAAGAGGATTCAAGGAGAAGAGGAGTTACCAAATTAGGGTTTCAGTGTAAAATCCCCTGATTTAGGTCAAACTTCAAAGCAGTGTAACTCAAGATGCAAGCTTCATATGAATTTCTGGTCCACATGAAACTTGTATAGTATCTTCATAGCTTTAATTTGAGTGGTGGAAGTCATCAAGATGATTTATAGAACTCAAGTTATAGCTCTTGCAAGTTACAGGTCATCTGAGGTATCTGAAATATTGTCTGTCAAAGTTACTTGTCTTCCAAGCAACGTTTACCCTTCAAGGAGATTTCAAATGAATTTCTGGTCAACATAAGAATTGTTCCTCATTGTCTTAGATTTCTAGAAAGGTATGGTATGCCTTCATATGATTTGTGGAACTCTACTTATGGTCTTGGTAAACAAAGGGTATTTTGGTCATCTGAGAATTACAGGTCATTCTTAGCCTATGCCTAAAACTCATACAAGGACGCTTCAAATGAAAAACTTCACAACATCAAAGTTGCTCAAAATGTCATTTTAAGTCTAGAAAAGAGGTCATGGAAGTTTGGAGATGCATAGAACAAGACTTGATAAAAGTTGGTGGAAAATGACTTAAAAAAAGGCATATAACTTGAAAAAGTTCAAGTTGGAAAATGGTTTGAGAGATCTACAAGTCCAAAATGGGTCATCCAATATACCAAATTGAATCCAAACATCATTTTAAAGACATTGGTTCAGCCACTTTTTTGATTTAGGGTTTAAAAATGGGACTTGCTTTGTAATTTTGTTTCTTGCATCATAAGGCAACTTGGCAAAACTCAACACAAGGCAAGGAAAGGCTTGGTTTTCACACATACCATTTCAATATCTCATGAGGAGAGATTTTAACACAAGTTTAGAGGTTTGTATTCATGAGATGAGAGATATTCAACATGTCATCAAGTGAGATTTTCATGAACTTTCCACCACATTCTAGAATCTTCTAAGATCAATCTAGAAACTTCTGGATCTGTCCATCATCCTCTATATATTGAGTGTGGATCATTGGTGCAAGGGGTTGGTGAAAAGAGAGAAAAGAGAGAGTGAAATACCATTTCTTCCATTTTTGCAAATCAATATCAAACTCCATTTTCTTCTTCATCTCCATTGAATTCTTCTCCACAAATCAATTCTCTGGATCACACTGAACACATACATACAGATTGGAGGGGCCATTGATGAATGTTTGAAGGTGTGGCTTCAAAATTGCAAGAGAAGCAAGTTGGATCCAAACTCACAATCCAAGCACTGTCCATCCAAG
Organism: Lathyrus sativus; assembly: GCA_963859935.3. Lineage (NCBI taxonomy): Eukaryota > Viridiplantae > Streptophyta > Magnoliopsida > Fabales > Fabaceae > Lathyrus > Lathyrus sativus. The sequence continues at coordinate 419,314,047 of OZ012740.1, forward strand.
ATCTTGCAAATAGAAAGGTTATCATCCATTAAAGATCATTTGTGACAAGTTTCAAGCATTGGATTGAAGTGTAACTGCACTTGCCATCACCAATTTTCAGGTTTGCAAAAGCTCTCGAATCTCTTTATTTATGCAGCATTAGATGAAATGGTTAGGATAAACATGATTAGAGACCATAGGTGATTGATTTCTGAAAGTTAGAGAGAGTTCCATGAGATTCAATGGCAGAGTGCAATTTCTTTCAAGATCAAGATTAGGCTGGATATTGAGTTATAAGGATCATAGGATAGCTTAATAAGATCAGTGTAATGTCATGAACAAGATAATGCCATTAGTAGCAAGAATTACCATGGTTAATCTCGGAGTAGAATGATGGAACCGCGACATTGATGCTTTCTGTTTGTGAGATATAGGAGGATTTAGATGAAACTATGAGTGCAGTAATGTTCTTGGAAGAAAATGGTGCAATTTTGGTTTTGGAATTTTATGATTTCATGGGATATTGAGGGAGAACGATAGACTTGAAGATTCATGCATGGATATGGATTTCTGAAACCCTAGAAGTTGATTGGAGAAGACGACACCGTGGCCGTTCGATCGTGCCAAATTATTGACTTGTCAACCTAATCTAATGGCTGAGATTCGAAGTTGAAAACGGAGGGAATTGACCCAAAGAGAAACGATGCGTTTCACTTAAACGCAACCCCTGGGCCTTGGATCAGAACGCTATCCCCACCCCCAATTGGAAGCCCAATGAGAAATGAACTGAGAATTGTTGCTTTTTGCACCGAGGGTTTGTTTTTTTTCTTTTATTTTTCATTTGAGTTTCTGAAACGTACTGGGCTTAATGCACTTGCTACGCGCACCACCCCCTTCTGGCCCATCAGCAATATACAACTGGGCGAAGTTGATTTTGACACCCCCCTCCCCATTTAATTCATATTTTGTGATTTTTATTTTCTTTAATTTTCTTTGATCTTTTAAAAATCCATATAAAATTGAAAAAAGATTCTTTTTAATTGGTTCTTTTTGTGGTAGATTCATAATTTTGTTAAGAAAAATATCAAATAATAAAAAGAGCATTTTATTTTGTTTTACTATTTTTTGTGTATTTTTTCTTTTAAATGGCTTTTTAATGAGTTTAGTTTAGTATCCAAATTTGTTGATTTTAGTTCTAATAGTTCCCTTTAGATTTAGGGCCCATTCTTTTTAGGGTGATTAGCTTAGGACTTCAACTTGTACATAGGATTTAATTCATAATTTTAGGAGTAATTTTTAGGTGATTTGATTAGGTGAGGTTAGAATGATGAAAATTAGGGTTTTAAGTGAACATAGGTGAGATAGATTATTTCTTTTAGGAATTTTCATTTGATTTTGGGGTATGGGACTATAGGGGTTATGGGTAGGTGATAGATCCCTTAGAAAATATTAGGATTCCCCTACTGCTACTAGTATATTGCTTGTATCTGACTGATTGTGTGGTGTGCCCTCTTTAGGATTATTATTTGTCTGTGTGGGGTATTGGGTTTGTTTGGGACTTGGAGTTTGAGCTGAAGACTGTGGTGATGAAGCCCATTTGAAGATTAAGGAGACTGGAGACTAATTTCTAGAGTTGATGAGGAGTATCTCTTGCTGGCAGCTGTTGAAGTTTGTAGGATCTAGGAGTTAGGCAGAGCTCTAGAGTAGTAAACTTGATTCTCAAACATGGAAGGTCTTGACTGCCTCCATCCTTCTCTATGATGCAGAGTCTCTCTAAGACACTCACCCCCTTCCTTTGGAAGGCTTGGTGCTAATGTCTAAGAGATAGAACTCTTGAGAGAAAATATACTTTGTGTTGATAGCAGTCTGTTTGCCACCTTTGGTGGTCAACTAATTGCTTAACACCCAGTTTATTCTTGTGATTGATTCCTCATCTTGGAGATTGGGAATTGAAGAAAAGCCATTGGGAGATTGAAGATGAAGCCTGAAGATGACTTGAAGCCAGATGCTGATGAAGACTGCTTTGCTGTTTAGTTTTTGCTGTTTTAATTTTGATGTATTGTGTGAATTTCCCTGACTGTATTGTTTGCTGTTTAACTTGTTGGGTTGAAAGTGAATTCTGTTCACTTTTGCCTATTGTTTTCTAGGTTCGAGGTTGAGCGGGACTCCCTTGCCTCGCTTGTATTGTTGCATCCATGCATTTTACTGCTTCAGTGTATATATCTGCTGTTTCTGTTTCCGTCTATTCCCCTAGGACCTCTGTTTCTCTCTGCGCAAGAGAGGAGCATGATAGACATTAGGAGTTAACCCATGCATGATAACATTAGGGTAGATTTCATTCCCCTTTTTCAACCCTAGGATTTGTAGAGTGTCATCTCTTCTTCCTTCAAAACAACAGAAAAACACTAATAAAGGTTATAACAGAGATTAATTCATTTCTTCCGTCAAAAGATTTGAACAAACATCAACCTTTTTGCAATAAGAAAACCCTTGTTTAAGGTGAGATTTTTTCATAAAAGACACTTGAACAGCTTGTGTCGTGCGTAGCTCGAACTACGTTTGCTCTGATCTTCCATGTCGTGTGGAAGTACGTAGGCATAGGATGCGATATCCTAGCGAGCAACCTTCCCCGCCTTCACCCGTAGTTAGGCGAACTACGTTGACTCTGATTTCTCGTTCCAGACGGGAATAGGTAGGCATAAAGTGCGATGCTTTGCCGAGTCATCTTTTCTTTTCTTTTCAGACCTCATCCTTTAGTTTAGATAGAAATGTAATCCGTATAACCCAAGCAAGCATGGATCCCATCGAGTACGATGGACGTGAGGGGTGCTAATACCTTCCCCTTGCGTAACCGACTCCCGAACCCAGGTTTTGGTTGCGATGACCATACCTTTTCCCGTTTTTTGCGAGGTTTACTTCGAGCGTTTCCTTTCCCCCCGTTGGGATAAATAACGCACGGTGGCGACTCTTCTGTTCAGCCGGCGCCGATTTTCGCAGTAGCGACAGCTGGCGACTCCGCTGGGGACCCAACGTCCCCTGGCTGCTAAGGACTGCGATAGTTCCTTATGCATTTGGGATCGAACGTCCCTTAAGAGAGTCAATCCTAGCGCTTGTTTTCCCGTCGAGGATTTTGTATGGATTTACATTTCTGTATTTACATTTCAGCATTTTATTATTATTATTATTGCTGTATTGTGGGGTGTGACGGGTGTTCTATGATTGAGAGATAAGCCGAACCTGGGCTTGAGTGCACCTAGACTTAGAGTAGAGATTAGTGGGCGCGCACGTGCTTTGCATGTCCTAGTGTCCCGCGAAATCTACACTCAGACGAGGTTCTTCTGGTTGGCCTCCTGTCCTGCCCTTTGGGTGGCTCGGGTTGCTGGTTAGTTGGATTGTCGACTCTGGGGACCGATCATTAGGAAGTTGGCTAAGTGAGGCCTCTTCAGGATTTGATGATGCCACTCCTTCTGGGAATCGTATCATCAACCCTGAAAGTCTGTGACACCGACGACCGCATAGGATGCCATACCTTTGTCAGTTACTAGGACATCCACCTGTGAGAGGGTTTGGGGTTATGCAGGTAACTAGACCTTCAGATACCGGTTATTTCTTGATCAGAGATCCTGGGTATTTATGGATAGTTGAGAGGTCTATCAGAGACCAGTCAGAGTTATGGTTGGAGGTCTGTCAGAGACCAGTTGGGGTTACGTCATGGGTCTATCAGAGACCAGTGTTGGAGCTTGGTATTAGGTCTATCTGAGACCAGGGTTTGAGGAATTCTGGAGGGTCTATTTGAGACTTTTGATATGATTCAGGCTTCTCAGCTATAGCACTTGGTCCCTGTTCCATGTTGCTTGCATTGCATTGTTTGCATAATCATTATCATTGCATCCCATTAACGTGTGTCTGTGCTGCAGGTGCATTTGCATTCCCTAGTTCTAGTGTCTGGACTTCTAGTATTGATCATGGCTGGTTTGAGGATGACAGTTGCCTACAAGCTACCTATTCCTGATATTACTCCCCTCCTGGGTCTGATTTCTCTTGCCGATGAGGACGTCCGTAGAAGCTTCAGGCAGAGCTACGGACGGCTGTTGAGTTTGGTTCGCAAATCCACTGATGATGAATTGAACGGGTTGTACACGCTGATGCAATTCTATGACCCGGCATTGAGATGTTTCACATTTGCTGACTTTATCTTGGGGCCTACCATGGAGGAGTATGTGGAGTTTATTGAGCTACCAGTGCAGAATGCAGTTCCTTTTATTCACTCCGCCGCTGAGCCTAAGTTGGAGGATTTAGCTAAAGCCTTGCATATGAATGCTTCTGAACTGTTGATGACTTCTTGGCGAGGGGTTCCAGGTTTCTCTCTCCAGTTTCTGGTTGGGAAGGCTCAAGAGTATGCCAAGAATGGGTGTTGGGTGGTCTTTAACGCTACTTTGGCTCTATGCATTTATGGGATAGTGCTGTTTCCCAATTTCCCAAACTTCGTGGATATGGATGCATTTCATCTGTTTGCTGCTGGCAACCCAGTGCCTACATTGATTGGGGACTTTTACCATTCGATGCACTACAGGAATGAGAACAGGAGAGGCAAGAACGTCTCTTGTTGCGTGCCTTTGCTGTACATGTGGTTTAAGAGCCATCTTCCCCTGAAGGGACCTTTTGTGGATAGTGCGACTACAGCTGACTGGCCAGAGCGTATGATGAGGCTGTCTTCTGAAGACATTGAGTGGTTTGACCGAGACTTGCTGGGGTCTGAACTTATTTGCAATTGTTCTGGGTATCCTAATGTTCCGTTGATAGGGAGAAAAGGGTGCATCAACTACAACCCATCTCTGTTCGTCCGCCAGTTTGGATATGCGTTGAAGAACCCACCTCAGGAGGAAGAAGTACAGGAATCTCTGTACTTCACCGGTGATTTGAATGGAGAGTTACTAGCCAAGCTTCGGCATGCCTGGACGCGTATTAACAGAAGGGGGAAGCCACTGTTGGGTAAGAATGATTTTCAGGCATATGCACCCTACAAAGTTTGGATCCAGGAGAGAGCCAGACAGATACTGATGCCATTTCCAGCTGCTCCGGTCCCTGTTCATATTCCGGTGGAAGAGCCAACCACTGTCACTATGGAGGTCTACGAGCAAGTTGTGAAAGAAAAGGAAGCCTTGATGAAGATTAATGAAGAGTTAGAAAAGGAGATAGCTCAGATGAGGAGTGAGAAGAATAAGGATGTACGTTCTTTCCAACAGCAGATCGAACTAGTAAACAGGCTAGGTGCTGAGTTGACTGAGGAGAAGAAGAAGCGCGAACGTCTGGGTCAAGAGTTCAGAAGCTCTCACGACATGCTAGAGTCCAAAAAGAAAGCACTCGACGCCGCTCACCGAGAAATCTCTTCTTGTTATAAGACATGGAATGCTACGCTAACCAACAACAAGAAGAGGGAAGATAAGTTGAAGCAGCAAATTTCTGACCTCAAGGAGCAGTTGAAGGCTAGCATTAAGAAGCATGAAGAGGAGGTAATGGCCAGATACAGTCTCCAGAATGCATTGAACAAGGCCATCGAAGGCAGGAACGAAGTTGTGTCTCAGAAGCGGAAGCTAGAGGATCGCTTCGGAGAAGGGGCATGGGAGGAAACCGCTGTTGACGTGCGACGTGTTCTCAAGAAGAGGAACCAGCTTGTCGAGGGTCTGCTTACCCGACCAAGTCATCCAGAGACCAAAAAGTTAATAGAAGAGTACCGGGCTTATGGGAGTACTTGATCATTTCATGTATTAACTTGTATGCTTCATTTGCATTAGTGCTGACCATCACCAAGATTGTTGGTTGAGGTCATGCCTTCTTATTATACTCTCAGTGATATTGTATTCTCGGACTTCTCTGCAATATACGAGGTTTTCTATGATTCGGCTCCAATCACTGTCTTGCTAGCACTATCACTGCACTGGCACATTCACACTAGAATCGGGGAATGATAATCCCTAATGCACAGACACATATTGCATATTTGCATTACAGGTTTGTGATCCATGTATCTTATCTCCTGCGCCATTTTTCAGGTATTTTCAGGATTGCAGAAAAGCGGGTCCACCGTTACTCTACAAGGATTAACCAGAAGAAGATCATGGACAACGTGCAGAATGAAATGCAAGAGATGCGTGACAGGATCGCCCTGCTCATGCAAACCATGGAGACCATCGCCAAAGGACAAGAGCAGCTGCAGAATCTGGTTCAACCGATAGTCGCACGGGCTGAAAACAACGGGACACCGCATGGTGAAAATATTGTTGCTTCTCCCCGAGTTGAGAATCGCCAAAGTGCTGATGTTATTCCCGTAAACGGTTTGAATGCTGGAGAAACTGGTCCTGTAGGTGGAGGTGGGAACACCGGTAACATGAATGTCAATGCGGATATTGCTGGGGTATTCGTGGGTAATGTCAACCAGGGTTTCAATGGGGGTGTTGAGAATGTCGGAATGAATGGTACTAATGGTAACCACGGCTTCAATGGTGTGAATATGGGATATGGCAGCATGGCTGGCACCAAGGCTGGGTTTGGTGGCTATGGTAATCTTGGATATGGAACTGGCGTGTACAACACTCAAGAGATGGGTAATCTGAGGTACGACCCCAGGTATGTCCAAACGGGTCCGGGCCGTGATGTAGATTATGTTGGATACGATGCAGTACCTCACTGGGAGGATCGCCAGGAGGATGTGTTCTCTGGCCAGAACGAAGGCCATGAAAGAGTCAGGGATGACAATCATCGGATGAGATTGCTGGAAGAGAAGGTGAACGGGTTGGCCAGCCAGAATGCTCTCGGGCTGGATATGTCAAATATGGGGTTAGTCCCAGGGTTGAGGGTCCCGCTGAAATTCAAAGCACCGTCATTTGATAAATACAAAGGGGATACATGCCCTAGGGTGCACGTGCGCGCGTTTTACAGGCGTATGTCTGCATATTTTGAGGATGAAAAGATGCTAATACACTTCTTCCAGGATAGCCTGTCAGGGCCATCGCTGGAGTGGTACATGAGCTTGGAGCCTACTCAGATCAGGAGTTGGAAAGAGCTGGCAGATACTTTTGTTCGACATTAATAATATAATAGTGATCTCGCCCCTAACCGAGTCCAGCTACAAAGCATGTCTCAGAAGTCTAGCGAGAGCTTTAAAGAATACGCCCAAAGATGGCGAGATCTGGCTGCTAGGGTACACCCTCCGATGGTGGAGCGCGAAATGATGGATATGTTCATAGGAACTTTCTCTGGAATGTACTATGATCGGCTGCTCAATTTTTCGATGAGTACTTTCTCTGAGTTGATCTTGATGGGGGAGCGCATTGAAAACGGGGTGAAGATTGGTAAAATTCAGGCGGGTGAGTCCAGTTCCGCAGGAGGTAATAAGAAGACTTTTGGTGGTAAACGGCAGGGTGACACCAACATTGTATACAGTGCTCGACGAAAGAATAAAAGTCAGAATTGGCGTCAGCAGTCGCAAGTTGCAAGTGTAACCATTCCAGGGCCTTCTCAGCAGCAGAGACAACAACCGCCGTAGCAGGCTCAGCAGCAGCCTAATAATAATCAGTGCAGACTTCAGAACCCATGACCAAGGAGAGTATTCGAGGTACCGCCGGTATCATATGCAGAACTCCTTCAAACTTTGTTGAAATTGCAGTTAGTCGAGAAAAGGACCTTAGCACCACCAACTGGCCAGCCACCAGTCGGATATGATGTTAACGAGCACTGTGACTTTCATTCGGGTGCACCGGGGCATAATATTGAGAATTGCCTAGCTTTCAAGCATAAAGTACAGGACTTGCTTGATAGTACAGCTATTAACTTCGGGAAGGAAGGTCCCAACATCACGCAGCAGCCAATGCCCAAGCATGGTGGGGCTGGGCCCAATTCAATCATGGTAGATGATGAGTTGAACTTAGTTTTAGAAGTGAGCGAGCTGAAAACCCCTTTGAGTTACGTAAAATAGCGCTTGTTGAAAGGAGGAGTCTATCCCGGCTGCGGCGAAGAGTGTGATGACTGTTTGGTTCAACCTGAGGGCTGTGAGAATTTGAAAAGGGGAGTTCAAGGTTTGATTGATGAAGGAACTTTGCAGTTTGACAGGGCTGTGGGGCGAGAGAAGTCTGTTGAGACCGAATCTGAGAAAGAGCGTAGGGAGATTGCTACGATCACCATTCCGTTCAAATCGGTGACGATTTCGGCGTTATCGAAAAGGCCGACCATTACTATTACCAAGGCTAAGCCAGTCCCTTTTGAAAGCACAAAGGCAGTCCTGTGGTGCTATGGTGCTGAGGTGTATTGTAATGGGGAAAAGATTGACTTGAATGATCCGCCAGCAGGATCCGTGGATAACATAGTGGGAGCGGGTGGTATAACCCGCAGCGGGAGAATTTTCACTTCACCTGAGGTTGAAGCAGAGAGGCTTGCCAGGGGTAAGAACAAATTTGTTGAGGGGGAATCTTCGGGGAGTAAAGAGAAAGAGCCGATAACCAAAGATGTGGAAGAATTCATGAGGTTAATCCGCAAAAGTGATTACAAGATTGTAGATCACATGCAGCAGACCCCGTCAAAGATCTCCATGTTATCGCTGTTGTTGTGTTCTGAAGCGCATAGAAATGCCCTGTTGAAAGTACTGGAGACATCCTTCGTGCCGCAAGAGATTTCAGTTAATCAGCTGGAGGGAGTTATGGCACCTGTTAACGCTGGGCATGGACTGGGATTCACAGATTTTGACTTAACACCTCGGGGGCGTGATCACAATAATGCCTTGCACATCTCTATCGAATGCCGGGGCACTGTTTTATCCCATGTACTGGTAGACACTGGGTCCTCGTTGAATGTGCTACCAAAGAAAGCTCTGTTGAAATTAAATACCCGTGGGTTGTTGTGCACACCTAGTGATTTGGTAGTAAGGGCTTTTGACGGAACAAGAAGGTCAGTATTCGGGTTGATAACGTTACCCATTCAGGTAGGTCCGAAGGTGTTTGATACAGTGTTTTAGATCATGGATATCCAGCCTGCGTATAGCTGTTTGATCGGGAGACCTTGGATTCATGCCGCTGGGGCAGTAACTTCTACGCTCCATCAGAAGCTGAAATATATGGTTGAGGGGAGTATTGTGACGGTGTGTGGCGAAGAGGATATCTTAGTCAGTCATTTGTCTTCTTTTAAGTACGTGGAGGTAGACGGAGAGATTCATGAAACACTGTGTCAAGCGTTCGAAGGGGTGAAGGTTAAAGAAGAAGCTCCCGTGAAGAGTGAAGGGCTAGAGGTGGCAGTCTCCTCGTATAAAGAAGCCAAGGCACTGATACAAGCAGGAGAGACCCAGAAGTGGAGGCAGATTCTGGACATCCCAGTGAAGCAAGATAAGTATGGTTTGGGGTACCGCCCATCTCCCTCGCGGAGTGCGCCTAAGTACAAGGGACCTGTCGTGTTCACGCCCGGAGGAGTTAGCTTCGAAAGGATTAACGCCGTGTCTGATACGGAGGAAGTGGATAGCGATTGCGACATGGACGCATGGATTCGACCCAGCACGCCGGGGCAAAGCCTATGCAACTGGTCCATCCAGGACGTCATCCAAGTCACCAAACAGTAATGCATTGTTTTTTCCAATCATTGTATGATCACATGCCTTGCCCGGGGCATCGTCGATCTTGTCTTAGGGCCTAACTGTTTACCTGTATGTTTGCATGATCAATAAATGATGGCGTTTTTTACATTCAAATGTTGTGATCCTTTTATTTCTGTTTTTATTTTTTTTCAATAAAATGGCAGCGTGGTTATGCATTTTGCTTGTACATCATTTTTGAAGCATTTAACCGTTTCTCTCGTAGGATTCATGAATTTTCAGATGACACCGACCAAAAACTTCCTATGACTCGTTTAGACTTCGAGCAGCCGATCTTCCAAGCTGAGGAAGAGATTGTGGAGGATAATGACTTACCAGAAGAGCTTAGTCGGTTATTGAAGCAAGAGGAGAGGGGTATTCTACCTCACCAGGAAGAGATCGAAATTGTCAACTTGGGGTCTGAAGAGTGCGTCAGGAATATCCGTATAGGGGCCGCGTTGCAAGAGGATATCAAGCGAGAGCTTATTGAGATGCTACGTGAATACAATGATATATTTGCTTGGTCCTACGAGGACACGCCGGGTTTGGATACTGATATGGTTGTTCATCGTCTGCCGTTGAAAGAGGATTGCCCGCCCGTGATGCAGAAACTCAGAAGGACTCGTCCTGACATGGCCGTAAAGATAAAGGAAGAAGTGCAGAAGCAATGGGATGCTGGATTCCTGGCTGTTACCACTTATCCCACTTGGGTCGCTAATATCGTGCCTATGCCAAAGAAAGATGGCAAGGTTCGAATGTGTGTTGATTATAGGGATCTAAACAAGGCGAGCCCGAAGGATGATTTCCCGCTGCCGCATATTGATGTGTTAGTTGACAACACAGCTCAGTTTTCGGTATTCTCCTTCATGGATGGATTTTCAGGGTACAACCAGATCAAAATGGCTCCGGAGGATATGGAAAAAACGACCTTTATCACCCCGTGGGGAACCTTCTGCTATAAGGTGATGCCCTTTGGTTTGAAGAATGCTGGGGCAACATATCAGCGGGCTATGACGACGCTTTTTCACGACATGATGCACAAAGAGATTGAGGTGTATGTCGATGACATGATTGCCAAGTCTCAAACAGAGGAAGAGCATCTAGTTAATCTGCTGAAGTTGTTCAAGAGGCTGAGGAAGTTCAGGCTGAGGCTGAATCCTAATAAGTGTACCTTCGGAGTAAGATCCGAAAACCTACTGGGGTTCATTGTGAGCAAGAAAGGAATCGAGGTCGATCCTGCAAAAATAAAAGCAATACAAGAAATGCCAGCACCGAGAACAGAAAAAGAAGTCCGTGGATTCTTAGGGAGGTCGAATTACATTGCTAGGTTCATCTCTCACCTAACGACCACGTGTGAACCATTATTCAAACTGTTAAAGAAAGATCAAGCGGTGGTCTGGAACGACAATTGCCAAAAGGCATTTGAAAAGATAAAAGAATATTTGCAGGAACCTCCGGTGTTGATACCCCCAGTAGCGGGACGACCACTGATTATGTATCTGACGGTTCTGGAGAACAGTATGGGTTGTGTTCTCGGTCAACATGACGAGACAGGGCGGAAAGAGCATGCAATTTACTACTTGAGTAAAAAGTTCACAGATTGTGAATCTCGATACTCTATGCTCGAAAAGACGTGTTGTGCATTGGCGTGGGCTGCCAAACGTCTAAGACAGTACATGCTGAATCATACAACCATGTTGATATCGAAGATGGATCCGATCAAATATATGTTTGAGAAGCAAGCGCTCTCTGGAAGGATTTCTAGATGGCAGATGGTATTGACAGAATACGATATCCAATATGTTTCCCAGAAGGCCATTAAGGGAAGTGTTCTGTCCGAATATCTCGCCGAACAGCCAATTGAGGATTATCAGCCTATGAAGTTTGAGTTTCCTGATGATGACATAATGTACTTGAAGGCTAAAGATTGTGATGAGTCGTTGCCTGGTGAAGGTCCTGAGCGGAGTTCCCAATGACAATTGATTTTTTACGGGGCTGTCAATTCATACGGTAGCGGGATCGGGGCAATCATTACAACTCCCCACGGGTCGCACATCCCGTTCACAGCCAGATTGACGTTTTCAGTGACGAATAATGAAGCCGAGTATGAAGCTTGCATTATGGGGTTAGAGGAGGCTATCGATATGAGGATTAAGAATTTGGACGTATATGGGGATTCAGCGTTAGTTGTGAATCAGATTAAGGGGGAGTGGGAGACGCGCCAACCTAATATGGTGCCGTACATGAATTATGCGAGAAGGTTGCTACCTTTCTTTGATAGGGTGGAGTTCCATCATGTACCTCGGGCGGAGAATCAAATGGAAGACGCCCTTGCAACGTTATCCTCGATGTATAAAGTCAACCGCTGGAATGAGGCTCCCAGCATTGTCATCTCTCGCCTTGATAGGCCGGCCTTTGTGTTTGCAATTGATGAAGCATCTGACGGTAAACCGTGGTACTTTGACATACAGAATTTCCTGAAGAATAAGGAATATCCGGCTGGGGCATCCAGTCGTGATCAGAAGACTCTAAGGAGATTAGCAGGAAACTTCTATCTGAATCCCGACGGCGTTCTGTATAGAAGGAACCACGATTTGGTACTCCTCCGGTGTGTAGACGAGAAGGAAGCCAATTTACTCATGGAAGAGGTCCATGAAGGAACTTTTGGCACACATGCAGGTGGGCATGCTATGACCCGAAAGTTGTTGCGAGCAGGGTATTACTGGTTGACGATGGAAACTGACTGTTTCAAATTTGCCAAACAGTGTCACAAGTGCCAGATCTATGCTGATAAGATCCATGTGCCACCCAGTCCACTGAATGTTATGGCTTCTCCGTGGCCTTTCTCCATGTGAGGAATCGATATGATTGGCAAGATTGAGCCTACTGCTTCTAATGGGCATCGCTTCATTCTGGTCGCGATCGATTACTTCACCAAGTGGGTGGAAGCAGCATCTTACGCCAATGTGACGAAACAGGTGGTGTCCAGATTTATTAAGAAGGATATAATTTGCAGATACGGTATTCCTGAACGGATCATTACTGATAATGGTTCAAATTTGAACAACAAGATGATGAAAGATTTGTGTCGGGATTTCAAGATCGAGCATCATAATTCATCTCCCTACAGACCCAAGATGAATGGCGCTGTTGAAGCGGCCAACAAGAACATAAAGAAAATTGTTCAGAAGATGGTGGTAACGTATAAGGATTGGCATGAGATGCTGCCATTCGCTTTGCACGGTTATCGTACTACAGTGCGTACATCAACCGGGGCAACACCGTTCTCACTGGTATATGGCATGGAGGCTGTCCTGCCATTGGAGGTTGAGATACCATCCCTGAGGGTTTTGCTTGATGTTAAGCTGGACGAGGCAGAATGGGTGAGAAGTAGATTGAATCAGCTGAGCTTGATAGATGAGAAGAGATTGGCATCCATTGCACATGGTAGGCTGTATCAGAGCCGGATAAAGAAAGCGTTCGACAAGAAGATTCGACCTCGAAGCTTTCAGACGGGTGATCTTGTGCTGAAGAAGATTCTCCCACCGCAATCGGATCACAGGGGCAAATGGACTCCCAATTACGAAGGTCCATACGTCGTGAGAAAGGTCTTCTCCGGAGGAGCCTTATTGTTATCCACTATGGATGGTGAAGACTTTTCGTCCCCTGTGAACTCGGACGCAGTTAAAAAATACTTTGCTTAAAAATTGACCCGCTGGACAGTAAAAAGAGAGTCCAGGCAAAAATGGGGCATCCTGGCGAACCAAAAACAGAATAAAAAGGTTCGGGCAAAAGTTAGGGATAAAATGGAAAAATGTACACCCACGAAGTCGAAAACCTACACTGGGCGGCTTCGGCAAAAAAGGGTATCCCGGTGAATTGAAAACCCGCAAAGGGCGATTCACGCAAAAGTTAGGGATTTGAGGAGCAAATGACTGCGGTCCAAGTTTGATTGTCTAACGGTTTGGGAGCATCTGGGGGTCAATTATCCAAAGCAATTTCTTCCGAAGACAAAGATCGGGAAAGCGTCAGAGTCCGACGAGTCATAGGAGGATCGGTTCATGGTGTTCGTCTGTAACACGTTGCCGACATGTGTACAAATTTTATTCTGTATATTTGTATACTTCTGCATTTTGTTTATGTGTGACTACCTCTTTTCAGGAGTTGCATCCGATGTACGAATCTTGCCTATTCTCAGGCCGTTATCAATAAAGTGTGTTATTCAGTGTAGTGTGTGACTTTGGTTTTAATTTTTTACAGTTTTGTTTGTAAAAAGCGCCGATGTTTTTGATAAACTTACATGCGTGTAAACAGGCGGGCCTCGGCCGATGATTGTTAAAACCGAAAATTACCTGAATGGTTGTCGTGGGTGATTACCAAGATGTTTCTTTTTGCATAGATTGCCTTGTGTTTGTTTGTTGACTTTTGCAGGTATTCGAAAGCTCGCAAAGTTCCCCGCCAGAGTCCATGGCAGGCTGGTACCCTCTCCAGAGGATGAATGTTGTGTCTTTCCCCGTTGAAGTCGCCCCGGGCAAAATTGAGTGTTGTCTCCCCAGGAGAGCGGAGATTGCGTCAAAGTAAAAGATAATGTATCTCAAGTAGTTCAGAATTAGCTTGTCAAGCAGAGCAAGGTCCTCCCCCAGTGAAGGTCGAGACAAATGTGATTAACTTCCCAGAGAGTTCTTGTGCAGTGCAAATCAGAATGGGTAGTTCAATCCCCAGCTCAGTGGTAGCAGGAGAGGTTCCCCACAAAGTGTAATCAGGTGGTTGGAGCTGCTGAAAGGAGTTTTCCCGAGCACGATTGTCCTTTCTTTCCCCAGCAAGTAGCTCTTCCTTGTCAGGAGGATCGTCTTCAGCAGATTTTGGGGAATTTGGAGTTCGTGAGCTACTTTCCTAGCAGGATGGTTATCCCCAGCGGAGTTAGTTCATCTTTCCAACATTTATTTTGTTGAAAGCTTATCGGTAGTATTCCGGTCATCCCCGGCGGATCCAGTGTGTCTTCAGCATTTATTTTGCTGAAGCAACTCTTTGCATAAACATGCATCATGAGCACTTGCATTTTACCCAAATACGTAGCATTTCCATGCAGTGTGGAAGCATTACGTCATTATCGAACGTTGCATTGTTGAAACATAAGCCAGGTGGTTACCTCTTCAGTTTCAGAGATGTTGTTCCCTGCCGATAAGTGAAATCGTGGTTTCAGGAAGATGTTAATTTGTGGTCAAGGTATGCGGTGATCGTATTTTTTACCAGATATGGGGTTCATATTGTAAGGCACGCAGTGATCGTGTTGATTTTGAGATGTTGATTTGTGGCCCAAATACGCAACGATCATATCTATACCATCTATGGGGTTCATGTCGTAGGACACGCAGTGATCGTGTTGATCCTGGTATGTGTATCTGTGGTCGAATGGCGCAGTGATCGTATTCGTCCGTTATACGTTTAAATCGTGGGGTGAAGCACGCAGTGAACGTGTTCATCTGGTTGTTTGTGGCCGAAGTACGCGGTGATCGTATTCGTCCCATGTTTGAAGTTGTGTCACAGCACGCAGTGATCGTTTTTCCTCCAGTCAAGAGGGCCGTGACATGAAGCGCGCGGTGATCGCGTTCACCCTATGTATGGTTAGAATATGCAGTGATCGTATTCGTCCAGTTATGCGGGTTAGTTGAGACACACAGCACGCAGTGATCGTGTCTTCTCCAGTCAAGAGGATCGTGGCTCAGAACACGCAGTGATCGTGTTCAAACGCGCAGTGATCGTGTTCAAGATACGCAGTGATCGTATTCGTATAGCATGCAGTAATCGTGTTGATAGTACCATGGGAACTTATGATGCGGAGCACGCAGTGATCGTGGCTGTTGTATCAGTTGGTTTTGTTGGTCGGCATACGCAGTAATCGTATTCGTCCTATTACATGGGTTGGTTATGGCACACGCAGTGATCGTGTTGACATCATTTTGGGGGTTTTTTGGTCGAGATGCGCAGTGATCATATTCGCCCTATTGCAGCATACGCAGTGATCGTGTTCATCATATTGGTGGTTGAAGTACGCAGTGAACGTGTTCTCCTTCTCGATGCGGATTTATTCCGTCTGGCACGCAGTGATCGTGTTTACCTCATTCAGTGGGATTTATAGTCGATGTGATTTTGGTTGTAACGCAATACGCAGTGATCGTGTTCGTCGTGTTTAATTTTGTTTGTGGCATCAAGACGCGCAGTGATCGTGTTCATTTTGTTACAGAGGGTTGTTGTGCCAGACATGCAGTGATCGTGTTCGTCAGGGCATAGTCCCCTAGCAGAGTTGCTTGGTCAAGCATTTCTCTTTCTCCCCAGCCGAGTCCTTTCTCAGAGTGCTGCAGAAATGGCATAATGCAGATTTTGGGTGGTTACCCACAGTTACCCCAGTAGAGACGTAATCCCCAGCAGGGTGGTCTTCAACGAGACGCTTGGTTAAGTTCCTCGTAGTCCCCGGCAAGGTATTCTTCGACAAGTCGCTTGGTTAAGTTACTTATATTCCCCCAGTTGAGTCTTTCTCAGGATGCTATGGAGTCAGTATCAGAAGGCGGTAATGCAGATTTTCGGGTTGTTACCCGCAATTCCCCCAACAGGGTTATGTTCTCCAGCAGGGTGTTACTTCAATGGGTTGCTTGGTGAAGTCCCTCATAGTCCCCAGCAGGGAGCTTGTTACAGGGGTTGTTTGGTTAAATTCCTTGTATTTTTCAACAAGGGTGCTTGGTTAAGTCCTCAATTTCCCCAGCAAGCGTTTGACGGCGGTCGTCAGAATTGGCCTCAGAGTTGCTTAGTTAAGTTTCTCATTTCCCCGCAGAGTCGTTTGTTCATGTCTTCGGACGTTGTCCCGCTTGGTTAAGTGTTTGCTCGTCTCTTCAAGATACGAAAGGTTGATCAGTAAAATCAACATGACAAGGGAAGTCAGTATTCTCCCGCTAGTTAGCGTGTGCTTGGTTGATAAGTGAGATCAACAGAGGTTGATAAGTGAGATTAACAGAGGTTGATAAGTGAGATCAATAGAGGTTGATAAGTGAGATCAACAGAGGTTGATAAGTGAGATCAACAGAGGTTGATAAGTGATATCAATAATTTTCTCGTTGATTGATGTATGCTCATTTCTTCGGAATGGAGTGGTCTGCGGAAAAAACAGATTGACAGAATTCATTTCCCTGAAGGGTTTTCCCAAGCAGTAGTCGTATTCACAATTTATTTTTGCGGTTGGCAAATTTCCGGGTTCTTTCGTATTCAACCGTCTTGTACCGCGAATGTTTGAAGGCCGTTCGCTCTTCACCCAATCGGGTCCAAGTCGCTTGAATAGGGGCAGCTGTTGCACCCCAAAATTTGCCCAACCTTTTCTAACCTAGGCTTATGTTTTGATTGCATAATCATTTGCATTGTCATCATGTACATAGTGTATTCATCTGCATTGCATAGCATAAGCAAGCTATCTTAATCAGGGGATCAAGTGATATTCTTATCTCAAGAGGTATGTTCAAGGATTTCATTCATATTCAAGACTACTCAGGTCATCAGGGAAGAATTTGAGCTTTGGAGAGTTGACAGGTGGGTCAGTGAGATCTCTCCTATCTTGAGGTTATTTGGGGGGTTATCAGAGGAAGGGTGAGCTATGAGCCAATAGCATGAGGTGTGTATGGAGGTTGTGAAGAGCCTAGATGATCATTTTTGAGGAGAACCAAGTCATTGGAATGATTGCAAGAGCCTCAGTTGAAGTCAGTCAACTAGGGTCAACACTAGGTCAATCCTAGGTCAAAGACTTGTTTTGAAGGGCATCAAGGATCATTTGAAGAATGTGGGATTCATTATTTTCTATATGGATATGGATATGATGTTGTGCTAAAGAAAAATCAAGAGGAGTCAAGGAGAAGAGGAGTTACCAAATTAGGGTTTCAGTGTAAAATCCCCTAATTTAGGTCAAACTTCAAAGCAGTGTAACTCAAGATGAAAGCTTCATATGAATTTATGGTCCACATGAAACTTGTAGAGTATCTTCATAGCTTTAATTTGAGTGGTGGAAGTCATCAAGATGATTTATAGAACTCAAGTTATAGCTCTTGCAAGTTACAGGTCATCTGAGGTATCTGAAATTTTGTCTGTGAAAGTTACTTGTCTTCCAAGCAACTTTTACCCTTCAAGGAGATTTCAAATGAATTTATGGTAAACATAAGAATTGTTACTCATTGTCTTATCTTTATAGAAAGGTATGGTATGCCTTAATATGATTTGTTGAACTCTACTTATGGTCTTGGTAAGCAAAGGGTATTTTGGTCATCTGAGAATTACAGGTCATTCTTAGCCTATGCCTAAAACTCATACAAGGAAGCTTCAAATGAAAAACTTCACAACATCAAAGTTTCTCAAAATGTCATTTTAAGTCTAAAAAAGAGGTCATGGAAGTTTGGAGATGCATAGAACAAGACTTGATAAAAGTTGGTGGAAAATGACTTAAAAAAAGGCATATAACTTGAAAAAGTTCAAGTTGGAAAATGGTTTGAGAGATCTACAAGTCCAAAATGGGTCATCCAATATACCAAATTGAATCCAAACATCATTTTAAAGACATTGGTTCAGCCACTTTTTTGATTTAGGGTTTAAAAATGGGACTTGCTTTGTAATTTTGTTTCTTGCATCATAAGGCAACTTGGCAAAACTCAACACAAGGCAAGGAAAGGCTTGGTTTTCACACATACCATTTCAATATCTCATGAGGAGAGATTTTAACACAAGTTTAGAGGTTTGTATTCATGAGATGAGAGATATTCAACATGTCATCAAGTGAGATTTTCATGAACTTTCCACCACATTCTAGAATCTTCTAAGATCAATCTAGAAACTTCTGGATCTGTCCATCATCCTCTATATATTGAGTGTGGATCATTGGTGCAAGGGGTTGGTGAAAAGAGAGAAAAGAGAGAGTGAAATACCATTTCTTCCATTTTTGCAAATCAATATCAAACTCCATTTTCTTCTTCATCTCCATTGAATTCTTCTCCACAAATCAATTCTCTGGATCACACTGAACACATACATACAGATTGGAGGGGCCATTGATGAATGTTTGAAGGTGTGGCTTCAAAATTGCAAGAGAAGCAAGTTGGATCCAAACTCACAATCCAAGCACTGTCCATCCAAGATCTTGCAAATAGAAAGGTTATCATCCATTAAAGATCATTTGTGACAAGTTTCAAGCATTGGATTGAAGTGTAACTGCACTTGCCATCACCAATTTTCAGGTTTGCAAAAGCTCTCGAATCTCTTTATTTATGCAGCATTAGATGAAATGGTTAGGATAAACATGATTAGAGACCATAGGTGATTGATTTCTGAAAGTTAGAGAGAGTTCCATGAGATTCAATGGCAGAGTGCAATTTCTTTCAAGATCAAGATTAGGCTGGATATTGAGTTATAAGGATCATAGGATAGCTTAATAAGATCAGTGTAATGTCATGAACAAGATAATGCCATTAGTAGCAAGAATTACCATGGTTAATCTCAGAGTAGAATGATGGAACCGCGACATTGATGCTTTCTGTTTGTGAGATATAGGAGGATTTAGATGAAACTATGAGTGCAGTAATGTTCTTGGAAGAAAATGGTGCAATTTTGGTTTTGGAATTTTATGATTTCATGGGATATTGAGGGAGAACGATAGACTTGAAGATTCATGCATGGATATGGATTTCTGAAACCCTAGAAGTTGATTGGAGAAGACGACACCGTGGCCGTTCGATCGTGCCAAATTATTGACTTGTCAACCTAATCTAATGGCTGAGATTCGAAGTTGAAAACGGAGGGAATTGACCCAAAGAGAAACGATGCGTTTCACTTAAACGCAACCCCTGGGCCTTGGATCAGAACGCTATCCCCACCCCCAATTGGAAGCCCAATGAGAAATGAACTGAGAATTGTTGCTTTTTGCACCGAGGGTTTGTTTTTTTTCTTTTATTTTTCATTTGAGTTTCTGAAACGTACTGGCCTTAATGCACTTGCTACGCGCACCACCCCCTTCTGGCCCATCAGCAATATACAACTGGGCGAAGTTGATTTTGACACCCCCCTCCCCATTTAATTCATATTTTGTGATTTTTATTTTCTTTAATTTTCTTTGATCTTTTAAAAATCCATATAAAATTGAAAAAAGCTTCTTTTTAATTGGTTCTTTTTGTGGTAGATTCATAATTTTGTTAAGAAAAATATCAAATAATAAAAAGAGCATTTTATTTTGTTTTACTATTTTTTGTGTATTTTTTCTTTTAAATGGCTTTTTAATGAGTTTAGTTTAGTACCCAAATTTGTTGATTTTAGTTCTAATAGTTTCCTTTAGATTTAGGGCCCATTCTTTTTAGGGTGATTAGCTTAGGACTTCAACTTGTACATAGGATTTAATTCATAATTTTAGGAGTAATTTTTAGGTGATTTGATTAGGTGAGATTAAAATGATGAAAATTAGGGTTTTAAGTGAACATAGGTGAGATAGATTATTTCTTTTAGGAATTTTCATTTGATTTTGGGGTATGGGACTATAGGGGTTATGGGTAGGTGATAGATCCCTTAGAAAATATTAGGATTCCCCTACTGCTACTAGTATATTGCTTGTATCTGACTGATTGTGTGGTGTGCCCTCTTTAGGATTATTATTTGTCTGTGTGGGGTATTGGGTTTGTTTGGGACTTGGAGTTTGAGCTGAAGACTGTGGTGATGAAGCCCATTTGAAGATTAAGGAGACTGAAGACTAATTTCCAGAGTTGATGAGGAGTATCTCTTGCTGGCAGCTGTTGAAGTTTGTAGGATCTAGGAGTTAGGCAGAGCTCTAGAGTAGTAAACTTGATTCTCAAACATGGAAGGTCTTGACTGCCTCCATCCTTCTCTGTGATGCAAAGTCTCTCTAAGACACTCACCCCCTTCCTTTGGAAGGCTTGATGCTAATGTCTAAGAGATAGAACTCTTGAGAGAAAATATACTTTGTGTTGATAGCAGTCTGTTTGCCACCTTTGGTGGTCAACTAATTGCTTAACACCCAGTTTATTCTTGTGATTGATTCCTCAGCTTGGAGATTGGGAATTGAAGAAAAGCCATTGGGAGATTGAAGATGAAGCCTGAAGATGACTTGAAGCCAGATGCTGATGAAGACTGCTTTGCTGTTTAGTTTTTGCTGTTTTAATTTTGATGTATTGTGTGAATTTCCCTGACTGTATTGTTTGCTGTTTAACTTGTTGGGTTGAAAGTGAATTCTGTTCACTTTTGCCTATTGTTTTCTAGGTTCGAGGTTGAGCGGGACTCCCTTGCCTCGCTTGTATTGTTGCATCCATGCATTTTACTGCTTCATTGTATATATCTGCTGTTTCTGTTTCCGTCTATTCCCCTAGGACCTCTGTTTCTCTCTGCGCAAGAGAGGAGCATGATAGACATTAGGAGTTAACCCATGCATGATAACATTAGGGTAGATTTCATTCCCCTTTTTCAACCCTAGGATTTGTAGAGTGTCATCTCTTCTTCCTTCAAAACAACAGAAAAACACTAATAAAGGTTATAACAGAGATTAATTCATTTCTTCCGTCAAAAGATTTGAACAAACATCAACCTTTTTGCAATAAGAAAACCCTTGTTTAAGGTGAGATTTTTTCATAAAAGACACTTGAACAGCTTGTGTCGTGCATAGCCCGAACTACGTTTTCTCTGATCTTCCATGCCGTGTGGAAGTACGTAGGCATAGGATGCGATATCCTAGCGAGCAACCTTCCCCTCCTTCACCCGTAGTTAGGCGAACTACGTTGACTCTGATTTCTCGTTCCAGACGGGAATACGTAGGCATAAAGTGTGATGCTTTACCGAGTCATCTTTTCTTTTCTTTTCAGACCTCATCCTTTAGTTTAGATAGAAATGTAATCCGTATAACCCAAGCAAGCGTGGATCCCATCGAGTACGATGGACGTGAGGGGTGTTAATACCTTCCCCTTGCGTAACCGACTCCCGAACCCAGGTTTTGGTTGCGATGACCATACCTTTTCCCGTTTTTTGCGAGGTTTACTTCGAGCGTTTCCTTTCCCCCCGTTGGGATAAATAACGCACGGTGGCGACTCTTCTGTTCAGCCGGCGCCGATTTTCGCAGTAGCGACAACCCGCAAAGTTGAAAACCTGAAAAGGCGACTTTGGCAAAAATGGGTATCCCGGTGAATTGAAAACCCGAAAGGGTGATTCAGGCAAAAGTTAGGGATTGAAAATCAAATGACTGCGGTCTACGTGTGATCTTTCATTGCTTAGTGGATTGGGAGGACCTGAGGGCCGTTTATCCAAATAAATCTCTTCAGAAGACGAAGCATCGGGAAAGCATCGAGGTCAGGCGAGTCATAGAGGGATCAACTCATAGTGTTTGTCCGTGCCACACTGCCGACATTTTTGTACACTTTTGTATATTTCTGTGCATATCTGTATATTTTTGCGCAGTTTCCTCTTTTCAGGGGTTGCATCTGTTGTAAGACCTTGCCTATTTACAGGCCATTTGTCAATAAACATATACTATTCAGTAAATTTGTTTGCTTTGTTTTAGCTTTTACTGTTTTGTTTGTGAAAAACGCCCAATGTTTTTGATAAACTTGCGCATACATAAACTTGCAGGCCTTGGCCAATAATTGTTAAAACTTTGATTTGATTGAACAACGTCACAGATGATGACCAAGATAGTTCCTTTTGTATAGGATATCTTGTCTGTTTGTTCATTTTCGCAGGGTCCTCACCCTTGGGGCAAGTTTCTAGAAGGTACGAATGAAATTCAAATTTTCCCTAGCCAGAGTTCGTCCCCGGCAAGTGGAAGTTGCATCTCTATCCCCGGTAGAGTTTGTATGCAGGTTAAGTGAGTAGTTGAGGGTGTGCCCTTATCCCCGACAGTGGTCGATACACGTTAATCCCCGCAGAGTGCAGGTATGTACTTACTCTTCAACGAGTCTAGATCGGATTTCTTTCCACCGAGAAGGTGTGGTTTTCTTCCCAGCAGTGGGTTAGTACACATTTCTCTCTAGTAGATTGTTTGTAGATACTAAGCTCTCAGCAGTACAGACTGAGGTCTCTAGCAGAGTCGATCCCCCTGCAGAGTCGTTGATTCCCCGGTAGGTAAGACAGTTTGTTTAGCATGGTTGTTTCATTTCCCCGGTGAGTTGTTTATTCCCCAGAAGGTCGGTATTCTGGAAGGCCGTTCATGGTATTTTCCTCAGCAGGTGGTGATTTGTATCCCTAGCTGATTGAATTTTTGTTCTTGTTAGAACACTGTTATCTAGAAATTTTCTTCTGCAGGAAGCCATCCAAGGCCCATTTTCCTCGTCTTAAGTCCAATCGTTATTGGCATGTGAGAGTTGTCCCTAGCAGGGTTGTTCCCTTTTCCCAGCAGGGTGGTTTTTGTATCCCCAACATCTATTTTGCTGATTCGGTTCCGTTGCATCTGCATACTGTCGCTACTGCGAAAAAAGGTGCCGACAAAGACAGAAGAGTCACCACCTATCGTTATTTATCCCAAAGAAGGGAAAGGAAACAATCAGGAAAAACCTAGCGAAAAGGATAAGATCGGTCATCGCAACCAAATCTCTGGGTTCGAGAGCTGGTTACGCAAGGGGAAGGTATTAGCACTCCTCACGTCCGTTGTACTCAACGGGATCCACGCTTGTTTGTTTATCTAACGGGTTGTTTATCTATCTACCTATCAAGGCTGGCTTAAAAGAAAAGAAAAGGAGAAAAATGACTCGACAGAGCGTCGCAGCTCTGGGCCTACATATTCCCTCGTGCAATGGGAAAGTCAGAGTCAATGTAGTTCGGCTAACTACGGGTGAAGGGGGAAGGTTTGCTCGCCACGACATCGCTTTTTGTGCCTACGTACTTTCATCTGGTATGAAAGATCAGAGCGAACATAGTTCAAGCTAAAACAGAACACAGGTTGATTCATGCGTCTTTTACCCGAGTAAAGTTAAACTATAGTTCCAGCAGTTAGGGACAATGCCTGTTTGCGGTAGAACGGAAGCTTAACAACACTCTTTTCATCAGAAAAGGTTTTCCCTGAATTAAGAGCCCACGGGGCAAGAAGAGGTTTGAATTTCTTTTTGAGTCTTTTACGAGAAGAAGTGTTTTTTATGAATGTTTATAATTCATAATGCACTAGAGACTATGACTTAGAAGTGAATGTGTCGCATGTCACCCAAAGGGTGCCACACTAAACATCCTAATTACTGAAAGGAAACCCTCCAATAACCATTTCCTAAGTGTCTTAAGGCTCGTAACGTACTGTACAAACTTGCCTTTATTATGTGTTTTACTGTTGTTTTGAGAGGAGAAAGAGAAAGGACTCTACAGGGGAAACTATCAAGCATCCTACTGTTGTCATGCAATATGGCCCTAGTGTTGAGTTTGAAGGGGGAATCTATCCTACTGTTATCATGCATGGATTCATCCTAAAGTTCTATCATCACTATCCTTATCAAAGGAAGTGAGAGCCCTAAGGGAACATGTTAAAGGGAAACAACAGCAACAACAAAAATCATTAAGCAGATGAGTACAACTATCAAGCTAATGAAATAAGAACATGTATAGATATGCAATGCATCAGCACAAGCAGAAGGAGGAAGCCTCAACTTCTAATGCAAACATGACAAGCATATAAGAAAAAGAAACACACAAGCAAGGGAGGATCACCTAGACCTTCAATGCAAACAAGCATGGGCAAGTATGAAAGCAAATAAACAATCAAGCAAAGGGAGGACCACCTCAACCCTTAATGCAATCAAGCAAAGGGAGACTAGCTCAACCTTTAATGCAAACATGCACCTAAACAAGAGTATCTACTCATGCAACTCTATCCTAATGCATCACAGCAATCAGGAAATCAATCAAGCAGTCCATCAGGCATGCAAGCAGAAAACACTCCATCAGGAGAGAAGCAACCAAGAAGAGCAACAAGGAAATCATCCCAAGGCTGCATCAGGTTGAGATGAGAATGGTAGAACGAAGATATCAATCTAAAGTATCTGGGCATTTTGTATCAACATAAGAGTCCTCTGAGGCTCAGTCTCTTTGTGGAATGCACATTAGACTTCCAAAAGGGAAGTCCAGGATCTCACAAGAGAGATCCTCAGATCAATGGACAGAGAGGACTTGAAAGGGATGATGGGAAGCATGGTGTATACCAAAGGTATCCACCATGTCACTCAACCAAAATCTAGATGATTGTATCCTCAAAGGTTTTACCTTCATGGTATGCCTTTAGTCCTTCCAAATTGAGGACTAGGCTCCCACAAGGAACCATGAATCATAGGATAAGAAGTGGAGAGATGAATGCAAGCAAAGCAAAGCAAAACACCTAAACAGGAGAAATCACCCACCTAAAATTTCTAAAGCAAACCTTCAATGTTTAGCTCTAAGGAAATCCAACCTAAGGGAGCTTAATGGCATGTTAAGTGTTTGAGAATCACCCTAAAGATGCATCAACCTATGAACTCAGGTATAAAGTGGAGATTAGGTACCTAAAGTTTGCAACAAAGTTCACTAAATGGGAAAGCTAGGTGGAAGGATTCCATAAAGCTACATTAATGCTAGTCAGAATGTAAAATAAGGTAAAAATAGGAAATCTATCCTAAAAATCCTAGTAAAAATTCCAGAGGTCCCTAAGCATGTTATGAAGTCATGGTAAAAATTTCAGATCAAAACTCTAAGTTTAAGGGCACTAAACTAATGCTAAACCTAAAGGTATGATAGGGAAAGCTCAAATTGGAAAGGTTATAAAGATCTAATCCAAACCTATGTCTAAAAGCATCTATGAATCAGGGGAAAATTCCTACAAGTCATTCAATAAGTGCACAATATACTCAAGAAATATTAGACAATTCTAAGTTGTTTTGATACCTCAATAAAATTCCTAATCTAAGGGTACATGCTTTTCACATTTTAATAACCACTAAGAATAGAAAAAACAAAATAAAATGGAAAATAATCCTAAAATTATTCTACCAGTTCCTAAAATTAGCTAACATGTCAATGTACAATGTGTCAAAAAATCATGAATTTATGACCATATTTACTATTTTTACTGAATTAAAATGAACAAGCATCAAACCATAAAAAACAAAGAAAAAGAATTGGAAATAAATAAAAGAGCGTGGTAAATAGCAATCCAGCTAAGTTCAAAACGCTTGGGCCTCTTCAAGGGGGGTGCGAACATCAAGTTTTGGGCCCAATCCATCAGGAATCTCACACGATCACATGCGCTTAGTTGACTAGGGCCCATGATACGTCTTAATCTCAGCCTCTTATTCATCAAGTAAGCTAATCCAACAGTCATCACACTGCCACGTCAATTAAAATGGTCAAACCCTAACTGAAACCGTTCTCACGTGTTGAATTGAAGGACTTAGTCAAGAAAGCCATGAGATCGAACAGTGATTGAGTCATCTTCCTCAATTCAAACTGATAAATGGAGGGAGAGTGCAGTGGTGGCCGGAGAAGACTCCGGTCGTCTTCTCCGGCAAGGGGAACAGTACCTTTGTCATCAAACATCACGTAACTCTACAAAATTTGTACCGATCGACTCGTCTCACTATGCTGATCAATAATCTAACATCGAAACTCGTTTTTATCCATGGAATCCTCCAAGCCGAATCAATCTAGTTCTTGTGCTCTGCTCACAACTATCACAAATTCCAAATTTCTTTACACTAATCAAATCCTCATGTTATGTACGTTCTTAATCCATGATTAAAAGTCATTTCTAACCTAGGAAAAGCTCAAACCGAATCAATTAAAATCTTGTGCCATGGCAAGAATTCTCATGAACAGCTTCCAATTCTAACCTAAATCCAACTAGGAGTCTCAGGTATCCTAACAGCATGCATAATAGGCTCTATTTCCTCATAATTTAAGAGAATTTTGGAAAGGAAGAAACCTGTAAAGAAGCTTCAATGGAGGCACAATCTTGTGATGAACCTTGCTCAGATCAAACCAGAAACGTTCTATGATTGGTGATGAAGCTTTCTTGATGCTTGAATTCGCTTGAAACAGCCTGAATCTTGGAAATCGATTTTCACTCTCAAGCTCACTTTTCTTAACTGCTTCTTACCTGTTCTTGCACCAAAATCATCCAACCTTTATCTGAAAATGATCCAATGCTTATATAGAATTGATTTGGATACATTTCAGGCCCAATGGAGGTCCAAACAGCCCAATCCAAATTTCAACTTTCTTCACTTTTGAAGCTTTGCAAACTACACGAAAATGGTTTCACTTCCTCTCAAAAATAGCTCAAATCCCTTGCTGGTAATGTGTGGAGTGTGGATGGCTAGGATTGAAGCCTTAATTTCAATCAATGGTGGATATGGAATGTGTTACTTCAATCTTAAGAAACAAGTTCAAAGTTCATGTAAATGCCCTCAATTCTCAAAACCATTAATGCCAATGCTCTTAGAATATCTTTTGCAATCAAAATATGCATAAACATGCTTTGTAATCATCCATTTTGAATTAAATTGAATTTTTTCCATTTTAATGCCTTTAAAGTTCTTTTGTGAGATTTTCTTCAACCAATCTTCACTACAATCCATATCAATGAATCCTTGGTGTTTGATTGACTAAATAACCCCATTTTGAGCAACTTTCAAGTTGGAAAAATTTGCATTTGGGGTATGTATGATGGTAAAATGGACCTATAACCAAAAGTGACTTATAATCTTACTTTCCCAAAATGCCCTTGCCTTGCAAGCTCCATATCTTGAGTTCTACAAATCCAATCAAGGACTACTAGCACTCTTTGGAAAGCTAAGAAGATAAGGAAGAAAATTCATGTTCATCTGAAGTTGAGGAGAAGCTTCCTTCTAGGTCAAAAATGGCATGGAAGTTGTTTGACTTTCAAGTACCAAAATCACATTCATCTGATGGCCTGTAACTTGTCTGCCTCATAACTTGAGTTCTATAAACCCTACCAAGGACTTCTAGTACTCAAACGAAAGCTAAGAACATGCTCTACAAGTTTCATGTTAGGGTCAAGATGACATGAGACCTGTATCGTGAGTTATGTGGTCTTGAAGTTAGGCACTGAGATGGGGGATTTTACAATATCAAGCTTAGAAACCCTAGCCTAGGAACTTCTCACACTCTTGATCCTTGATGATTTGGTCTAGGAATCATCCCTTGATTGTCTCAACACAACATTCCATGATCACATGGCCTTGAAATTAGGTCTCAACCCCTTTCAATTCATTTGTTGACTTAGGGTTGACCAGATGAAACCCTAGTTGCACCCATCTTGGTTGTAACTTCTTATACCTTGCATAATGACTTGTCCAAGCTCTACCAAGACACCATATGGACTCTCTCAATGCTCTAGGTCCATATCTATGGATTTAAAATCATCAGATGACTTCCCATAACCTTCAAGTTAGGAGACCTGCACATTTGGCTTCAGCTACTTCTTTGGGGGTCTTTGACTTCTTTACTGAGGATAACAACCCTCGAATACTTGAATGAAGACTCTTGAATAACCTTAGAACATGGTGGTAGCCCCTTCTTGGTAAGAACACCTCTCTCAATCCCTTGCATATGAGTGATGGTATGCAAATTCTAATGATAATGCTAATGCTATGAATGCAATGAAACACAAGCTAGGTAAGGAAAAAGGTTAGGAAAATTTTGGGGTGCAACACATACGTGCATAGCATTTACCTAAACGTGTAGCATTTCCATTTCGTATGGAGCATTACGCTATTTTCAAACATATGCATGTGAAACATAAGCCAGGTTGTTAACCCTTTGTTTGCAGGTATATATCCGACAGATGACTGATATCTTTGCCTGTACGGTATCCAGACCATGGCAATTTCCGGTTTGTTTTGTCCGTTAAGTATCCAAACTCCGGTCAATCTCCTTGTGATATCAAGATCACGGCAAGTGTGGTTATGTTCTTTTGCCCTTATGGTATCCAGACCATGGCAGGTTATATGGTTCATCTAGCCTTTGTGGTATCCAGACCATGGTAATCGGTATTGTTATACTTTTTCTGTTGAGTATCCAGACTCCGCTAAAGTCAAGTGGGTATCTAGACCCTGATAAGTTTTGTTATTATACTTTTTCCGTTGAGTATCCAGACTCCAGTAAAGTCAAGTGGGTATCCAGACCCTGGTAAGTGTTGTTATTATTCTTTACCCGTTGAGTGTCCAGACTCCGGTAAAGTCGAGCGGGTATTTAGATCTTGTTAAGTTCGGTGTTTTTTCTTTATCTTTCGAGTATCCAGACTCCGGTAAAGATATTTGTGGTATCCAGACCACGAAAATCAGCATTATTGTGTTTTTTCCGTCGAGTATCCAGACTCCAGTAAGGACATGTGTGGTATCCAGACCATGGTAGCTTATTGGATGTTTAGTGATATGCAGATCACAATAGATGTCGCTATTTTCTGTCGCCTTATGGTATCCAGACCTTGGTAACTAATGTTTTCTCTTAGCCCTTGTGGTATCCAGACCACGACTCATGTTATTCCCCAGCAGTGTCGTCGGACCTCAGTTGGTCGTGTTGTTTTGAACTCATGTGGTATCCAGACCTTGATGAGTATATTTGTGATATTTCATTGTCTGTTGAGTATCTAGACTTCATTCGCTTACGTCGAGCATCCAGGCTCCGGTTTCTCCATTAAGTATCCAGACTCCGGTGAATTTCCAATTCGTGATGTATTACTTTGTCCGTCGAGTATCCAGACTCCGGTAAAGTCAATTGGGTATCCAAAACTTGATAAGTTGTATGATGGTATTCCTTATTCCGTCGAGTATCCAGACTCTGGTTTATTTCATCGAGCATCCAGGCTCCGGTTTCTCTGTTGAGTATCCAGACTCCAGTGAATTTCCAATTCGTGATGTATTGCTTTGTCCGTCGAGTATCCAGACTCCGGTTAGTTTCCGTCGAGTATCCAGACTCCGGTAAATCCCCAGTGAATTCGCCAATCTCCTTGAGCATCCAGGCTCCAGTTGTCGCATTGAGCATTCAGGCTCTGGTCTTTTGTTCGTTGAGTATCCAAACTTCGACAAATTTCCAATTTGTGAATCCTTTTGTCTGTTTAGTATCCAGACTCCGGTCATTTGTGGTTTAGTGTTCAGGCTCCGATTTTTGTTTGTTGAGTATCCAGACTCTGGCAAATTTCCAATTTGTAGTGTTCCTTTGAGTATCTAGACTCCAGTAAATTTTGATGTGGTTTTATTGTTCGTCGAGTATCCAGACTCCAGCAATTGGAAATGTTACCCGTCAGCCAATATGGTATCCAGACCATGGCACAACTTTTGATGAACGAGTTCATTTTATTATGTGTTACCCAAGAGAGTTACTTGGTTAAGTTTTTCTCGTTCTCTCCCTGCCAGAGTTTGCTTGGTTAAGCTTTTCTCTTCCCCAGCGGAGTATCTTTGTGATCAGTTCAGCTATCTCCGGAGATTCTTGTTTGCAGTTTTATTTTCTGCGGTTGGCAAATTTCCAGGTTCTTTGGTATTCAACCGTCTTTTACCTTGATTGGATGAAAGCCATTCGCTTTTCGCCCATTCAGGTCCAAGTCGTTTGAATAGGGGCAACTGTTGTACCCCAAAATTTGCTCAACCTTTTCTTCACTTGGTTTATGTTTCATTTCATCTTCTAGCATTTGCATTGCATAGCATTGTTCATTTAGCAGGGGATCAAGAGAGGTGTGCATAGAAATATAAGGTTACCAAGAGTTCTGAGCCTAAACAAGAGGTTGTATTCAAGCATGAGTGCTCATCAAAGTCACCAAGAAGTGGTCAATGTTCTCTGAGAGAGTTGATGGATGTATGTGGATCATCTCCTAACTTGTAGGCCAATTGGGGATCATCAAAGGATTGTGAATTCATGATTATGGATATGGGATGTTGAGGAAGCTCACTTAGTTCTTTAAGAGCCATTGTAGAGCTTACCCAAGTTGTTGTATCATGTGTAAGAAGCCACAGTCAATAGCGGTGCATCTAGGGTTTTCATCTGGTCAACCCTAAGTCAACTGTGGATTTGAAGGTGGTTAAGACTCAGTTCTAAGTCATGGTGATCATGGAATGTTGTGTTGAGGCATTTGAGATGTTATTCCAAGATCCATTCAAGAAGAATCAAGAGTGTGAGAAGTTACTAAATTAGGGTTCTTAGCGTTAAATCTCCTGTTTAGTGCCTAACTTCAAGACCACATATCTCAAGATACAAGTGAAATCTCATTTTGATGAACACGTGAAACTTGTAAAGCATGTTTCTAGCTTTCTTTTGAGTACTATAACTCATCCATTGGGTTCCTAGAGCTCAAGTTATGATGCTGACAAGTTATGGGTCCTCAGATGAGTGTGATTTTAGTCAACAAAAGTGAACCAACTTATAAGGCATTTTTGACCTAGAATCATGTTTCATCTCACTTTGACCCAAACATGAAAGTTGTTCCTTATTATCTTAGATTTCCTAAAAGTCCTAGAAGTCCTTCATCTGATGTGTAAAGCTTATGTTATGAAGCTTGCAAGGCAGAGGTATTTTGGGAAAGTAAGATTACATGCCATTTTCATTATAGGTCAATTTCATGACTTTGCACACTTCAAATGAAACTTTCTCCAACATGAAACTTACTCCAAATGGTCCCAATTTCATCATGGAACATTAATTTGTCATGGATTTGGCTAGGGTTTGGAGATTGGTGAAGGAAATTTCATGAAAAAGCCTTTAAAAGGGGAAATTCAATTAATTTGATTTTTGAACTTTTACAAGGCATTTTTGTGCATATTTTGAGTCACAAGAACATAACAAGTAAGATGCACAAATTGGATTTGAATTTTGAGACTATTTTCATGTGCAAATTCATGGTTACTTCAAGTTTAAGTTTCACAATCAAATACCATCCGTTGGATCAATTCAAGGGATGAATCTTATCCACATGATCAAATCAAAGTCCCAGCAGTGAATTTGAATAAAAAAAATAAGGGAAATTAGAGCTGTTTCACGTGTGCATGGAGTTTGAAAATTCAAATTGGGCAATTTTGCATTACACTCAATTCAGCCACAATTGGGCCTCCATTAGCTGCTATATCCATCATATAAAAGGTTCAGATCAATTTTGAAGCTTCATTCAGTGAATTTCGTGCAAGGAGAGCTTAGGAGTAGTTGGAACATTCAAGTGAAAATTCAAAATCGTGAATTGGAATTCAAGCACTTTCAAAGCAATTCAACTTCAGAACCATCTTCCTTGAGCTCTAGTGAGTGGATCTGCACAATTTTATCAAGCTTTAACACTTGCAGAAGCTCCAACGGAGAGACTCCGTTTGGTAAGCTTCAAATAATAATTTCTCTCTTAATATGCATCTATTCACTGCCATTGCTTTTGATTCTGAAGCCCTACACTTGGTAGGCAAAATCAGGATATTTGTTTGTGGAATTTGATGTGTTTTCAGTTTTGAGCATGATTTTTGTTTGCTTCGACTTGCCTTGTTTACGCATGATCAATGAAAATGGTTGGTGGATTTGTAATCTACGTTACTTGGAGATCAATTTAGACCTAAATTTTGTTGGATTTGGTGCTGTTTTGGGTCTGGTGCTCCGGTTGGTTGATCAGAGAAGATGACTGGAACACTAGTTCCGGCATCTGGTTTGTTTTCCGTTTGGCTCACGTGGATGCCACTTGGATTGTTTGAATTGTTGACTGAAGGAGATCAATGGTTTGGATCTCGTTTGACCATGTGATGTGGTTGTGTTGACTGCCACGTTTTAAGTGAAACGCAGGTTTCGATTGAGGCTAGTCTTGGGCTCAAAATGATATTCGCCCCCCCCCCCCCCCTTTTGTGCAGGCCGAGTCAGTTTGCCTTGGATCCATTGCTATTTACACATTGTCTTTCTTTTCTTTTCTTTTCTTTTTCTTTTCATATCTGTTTTGATTTAATTCTTTTTAAAATACTTCCAAAGGTGATAAAATCCTACAAAAATATTTTTAGGACATTTTAGGATGTCCTTTAATTTTTGGAAATTTTTATTTTATTTTTTTGGATTATTTTTTCATAAAAAAAGGATTAATCATTTGGAAGGGTTTTAATGGGATTACTTCTTGATCTTTTTGAGTTCTTGATTTGTTTTTAATTCTTCCTTTTGATTCAATGACTGAAAATCAATCCTCATGTTGATGATGAGTTGAATTATTTTTTAGGACCATTTTGCCCCTGTTTTGTTGCATTTTGGTTTGACTTTGATTGCATTTTATTTGACCCTTGACAATCCTCCTTCACAATTGGGCACCCTTGTGAATCAAATTCTTTGGTGATGTTGGGAAGTGACTTTGATTGTAATTTCTTGGCCTCTGATTGCCTACATCTGGATGCTTGTTTGAGATTTTATTTGTTTATTTTTGAACCTTTTTCCTAATTTTTAGATGACTTGCAAGTCAAGCCATTTCCTAGAATGGCTCATACAAGTGCATGACCTAGTTTGAAATGGAAATGACCTTTGTGGATCCTTTGAGCTCTCAACTCTTCTTTTTTCATATAGTAGACATGTTGAGCTTGCTGTATATTCATTTTTAGGTCAAAATTTTGTTCATTGCTTGTTGAGTTGTGCTTTTCTTTTAGGCCTTCCACTTGGACTTCAAGTGTTGACTATGATTAAGACTTTGGTCTTTCTCTTTGCCTCTTCTTGCATTTCTCTTGTTTGTTTTTGGTGTTTACTTTATGCATCTTATTCTCTCATTCCCACTTCTGTCCCATGACTTTGGAGTCTCATTTGAGGTGGTTTAGTCCCTCCTTAGGAGGTACTTGAAGCATGCCTTGAATGTTGAATCCTTGAGGACTTTTGTTGATTCTTTGTTTGTTTGTTGTGTGGCCTATGGTTGAGTTGCCCACATGAGTTCCTTGCTGTCCTCATGTTTCCTCCCATTCACACATTTCATTTTATCTTCATCTCTTTTCATTTGTCTTGCCTTTGGGCTCTTTGGTTGATGGTAATGGTTGTAGGATTCTTTCTCCCATTTCATCCCATTTTGGTGCACTTTTGTGGTTTCTTTTTGTGCATTCTTTCTCCTTTCTCTTTTGCATTCTCATATAAATGCTTGAGGTTGAGTTGTGCTTGTGGAGGATACTGCCCCACACTTTTTTCCTCCCTCACTATCATTCTATTTGTGCATTATATGTTTGCATACTTGCATTTTGCTTTGTTTTCTTCTTCTTCTTCTTTCTTTCCCCTAGAACCTCTAATATCCTTGTTCAAGGATGGTTATGATAGACCTTAGGACTTAAACCCTGCATGATAACATTAGGTAGCATTCCCTTACCTCAACTTTAAGTTCACTTTGCATGACAACTTTTAGGTTTGAGTTAGTCTCTCTTTAGTGTGTCATTTCTCTTCTCATCTTCAAACACTTTTAAAACACTTAATAAAGGCTAATGAATGTTGTGCGTTACGAGCCTTAAGTACTTGGGAAATGGTTATTGAGTGGCTTCCTCTCAATTTCTTAGAGTGTTTAGTGTACACCCTTAGGGTGATATGCGACGCATTCGCTCCTAAGTCATAGTCTTTAGTGCAACATGAGTTACAAATCATAATCAAAACACTTCTTCTCTAAAAGACTTCAAAAACATTTCAAACCTTTTTATCCTTCGGGATCTTAATTTGGATAACCATTTTCATAAGGAGAGTTTTGTTAACTTTTGGTTCTACCGCAAACATGTAACGCCTAAGTCTCCAATGGTCGAGTTGTATACACTTAACTGCTAGAACTAAGTTTTAACCCTACTCGGGTAAAACATTTTGAACCAACCGGTGTTCTTGTTAGCCCGAACTACGTTTGCTCTGATTTCTCATACTTGATGAGGATACGTAGGCACAAGACAGAGATGTCTTGGCGAGCAACCTTCCCCACCTTTTCACCCGTAGTTTTCTGAACTACGTTGACTCTGACTTTCCCATTGCACGAGGGAGTACGTAGGCACAAAGCAACGATGCTCTGCCGAGTCTTTTTCTTTTGTCCCAGAGACCTTTAGCTAGATAGATAACAAGTATGGATCCCGTCGAGTACGACAAACGTGAGGGGTGCTCATACCTTCCCCTTGCGTAACCGACTCCTTAACCCGAAATTTGGTTGCAATTACCGATCTTATCCCTTTTTTGCAGGTTTTCTCTGATCGTTTCCTTTCCCTCTTTTAGGATAAATAACGAACGGTGGCGACTCTTCTGTCATTGTCGGCCTCTTTTTTCGCAGTAGCGACACTTTTCGACAATGAACCCTAAAGGTAATGTCAAGCACTCGGGATAGGAGAAGGCCTACGCCTAACCACTCCACAACCATTCAAGTTTTATTAGGAAAATAATTTTGAAAATGCACTCGGTACTGGACCGAGGTTTTTAGTAGAAAAGGTTTGAAATGATGTTTTAAAACAATATGAATAAGATAGGAAATGAACATGAATATATACAGGATACAGATAATGTACAGGATATATAACAATATATATACAAGATTATTTAAAATAATAATCAAGATAAATATCAGTGAGTATATGGACAAGATAATATTGACTAAAAATAAAACAATGGTATATTTGACTGAAAAGTAAAGCAATGTATATTTGGCTGAAAGTAAAGTTAGTGGTCAGTTTGTTAATGAATTGAATTGGGACGAAATGTAATGCTAAACCGTCGTACCTCGACTTATAATGAAAGTCGAACTATAGGAGGTTGCGTGAATCGATATACGTGCTATAGACAAGATAGAGAAATGATATTGAGGATCATCCTCCGATTTAATCATGTCGCACCGACCGAAGAAAAGGTGGGATCTTGTCTTAATCGCAAACATAATGTCGATTAATCGAAGGTAGCCTATCACGATCCCAAAGTAAAGGAAATGACCCAAATGGTCATTTTCCATTGATTTGAAATTAAGAAGGTTATCGACTTCGATAAATCAACGCTTACGAATTAAAACACTTCACAAATCGAGAAAATGAATAAAATTGAAAATTAAGAAGAAATGAGGAGAGAAAGAAATAGGTCTCGGATCCATCATTATTTATCAATAGTTTGACTAGTAATGATATTTGGACGTCTCGTCATCGACCCGAAAAAATGAGACTAAAATAAATCCAAGACTAATAGAGATAGAATGAGAAAGAAATCCAGAAAATGAATTAATTAACCAAAAATAAAGTATTTATCAAAGTGTTATTCCCTTTTTTCTTCTCAAAAATTACTAAATAAACTTAATAAAAATTCTAAGAATTCAATTTGAAAAAGAATATAAAACCTCTAAAACTAAAAAATTAGAAAAGTATTAAGGCTTCTAAAAACTAAATTAGAAAAATATATAAAAAAATCTAAAAAACTAATTTAGAAATATATTAATAATCTAAAAAAAAGTTTTAAAAAAAATGTTACATTAAAAACGACAAAAAAGGGGGGTGTATAAAAATGATGAGGGGTGTAGAAATGGGGTGGAATCACGTGGGCCTTAAAGCCCATCATCCACCCATCGTGTAACGTGAATGATAATAGGAAAGGGGGGGGAGGTGGCATTGACAATTAGACGGGTCACAAAGACCCACCGACCAGATCTAGCTCACCATCAAAGCCATCAAAATCTACCCAACTCTCTTAACATAAAAAAGAGGAAAAAAAAGAAATTGAAATAATGGAACACAGTCTAAAACATTTCCATTTTTCCAGAAAGATTCCAATGGTCCTCTCACGTTTGCTTCTTATGGCAACGCACCAAACTTTCACCGAAAATGAAATCTTTTATCCTCTACCCTTCTTCTTCTGATTATGGATTTACGAGCTAGAATGGGTTTCAAATCAACCTGAGAAAATTGTATTTTTAGATTATTTATCCTTTTTGGGTTTTGAGCTTTCGAATAAGGAAGTTAATGAAGGAGTTGATGCTGGTTTCATTCCTCTTTGCATCCAGCTGACATTTTCTGCACTCTAATGTAAAGGGTATGCGATATGTGACAGACACGAGGCTTTTGAAGGCAAGTTCTAGCTGTTTTCAGTCGACTATGTTGTTTGAGACAAAATGAGGTTTTGAGGTTATGGATGTTTGGAGTTTATCGGTGGAAGTGGAAATGGAAGTTTGAAGTGGATTTGGTGAGGGTTGGGTTTTGGTGGAGGTTGGAAAATGATTTTAAGCACATCGGCGGAAATGGAGGAAGTAAGGGGTTTGAGGTTGGAAGTGGAAGAAACAGT
The DNA here is from genome assembly GCA_963859935.3 of Lathyrus sativus. Classification (NCBI taxonomy): domain Eukaryota; kingdom Viridiplantae; phylum Streptophyta; class Magnoliopsida; order Fabales; family Fabaceae; genus Lathyrus; species Lathyrus sativus. Next base: position 419,350,870 of record OZ012740.1, read on the forward strand.
TGAGGGAAAGAGAAGATGAATGGCAGAAGGAAAGAGGAGAAAAGGAGAGGACCTGGCGAGAGGGATAAAGGAAAACGAAGAGGAAGAAATGAGGGAGAGGGTGAGGGGTGCGGAGGCTAGGGTTGGTTGCCAAGGGAAAAAGACGATCTACAGTGTTTTTTTGGGATTTTTCTCTTCAACGTGTCTCCCTCTGCTTCTTTATATTGATCCTTCTTTTTAATTTTTTTTAATTCTATTTTAACTAATATTCTAATCCTATTTCTAATTTAATTAAAATCCTACTTAAAATCCTAATCTAATTCCTAATTGAAATTCTAATTAAAATTCTAATTAAAATTCTAAATTTAATTCTAATTCTATTTTCTAAACAAATTAATTAATATAATTTCTAATTCTATCATAAACTCTAAGTTCTAATTAATTTCTAATTTAAAATTCTAACCCTATTATTATATTATATTAACATAACTAAACCTTAAACTAATTATTAACTATTAAAAAGGCTAAATAAAAATCCTAACTAATCTCTAAACAAATCAAAATTCAACTTAAATTAATAAACGACTGTTAAAAATAAATCACAAAATGCCAAAAAATAAAAAAAACGAATAAAAGGGTCGAACACCGAAATGCTTGAAAGCGAGGAACCAACACACCAAAATTATCAGCACAGACTAAACCACCAGGAAGAGTACGACCTTTGTTTGATTTCGAAATAAAACTTATTATTTGAACTGGTTTAAACCGTCTAAAATACGAACAAAGCGGTTGTAATCCTAATAAGCTCATTCCGGTTGATAACGTGGACAATATGCGAGAAATAATCGACCTAGACGATATGCAGATGAATGCGAAGCAAAAGCCAGTCAAAGTTAGGAAAAGGAGTGGGCAAATTTTGGGGTGCAACACAATGCTCCATAGAATCACTTTTTTGGCTTATTACCATTCTATCAATGAAAATTTAAGCCTTTTTCCCATTTGATTACAATTCTTATTTTATTCTGCCTTGCAAAATAACATTTTTTATTTATTGATATTCATTCTTGAAACAAAAAATGTATTTACTTTACCTTTCAAAATAAAAATGACAACTTCATTTTATTTATGAACATAAGAAGGAATATCAACAGCTGCTCTAAGAACGATCAAACCTCAGAATATAAAATTAAGTGCTTTTGTTACCAGTCTTAAAAAAATCTTCAAGTGGCAGATCATTACTTCAAATTGAGGTGCTTGACCCATCGCCCCCAGTAAGGAGTGAAGTTCCTTTTTCCTCTGATGAATGTTGGAATTAAGATAAGATTTGGCCCCTTTCCCTAGTAGAGTGATGCGTTCATAATCTCCAGTGTTGCTTCCATCTATGCAAGATTGGCCGAGTATCCGGTTTTGTTTATTTTCATCACCTGTTCTTGTCCCGTGTCAGTTTTATCAGCATAAACATAACATTCATTCATACATCGTACATAGTTGAATTCATGATTCATATTCATATGCATCTCCTGACATGGTTCGCTTACTTTGGTCGTGTTTTTCCCCAAGTGGTAAGTTCCCATTCTCCAATAGAGTTGTCAACCTTAAGTAGAAAGTGTACATCCTTTCCAACTCCCTACTGAGTTTCATCCTCGTGGAATTTTTGCTTCAGTCCACCTCTTCACACTTGGATAGGATAATTTCCCAGTTTGAGTTCATTCCTCATTGGGAAGTTTCTTGTTTAAAAAGTATATCTCTAATTTATTCCTAGATTGAACTCATTCCTTGACCATTTTGATAACTTGAACCTCTAAAGAATGAGAAGGAAGGATCAAAAGAGACTCAGGAAAATGGTCAATCAAGAATGGGCATGATCTTCAACTTAACCAGTCTCTCATTCATTCATAAAGGTCAAGAGATCTCCTCCATCAAGAATCAAGCACAAGGCTACATCATTTCAATTCAATCAAGCCCCGTGTTCATCTGGTGCACCAATTAGGGTTTTGGTTGATCAGGGCTTCCAAAGCAAATTTTTCATCTGGGCATGAGCCAATACCTTAAGATATGATTCAAGAAGATCAAGTGTACCTTTGAAGTCCATTTATAAGTTTAAAATTTCCTCAGAGGATTTATTCATTGAGAATTGGAAATTTGGGTTTCTCTGATCAAATTTCATTTGATGCACCAAGCCAAAGTTTGACTTTTTGGTCAACGTCAAGTGTCATGAGCTATTATTCAAAGAAATATGACACATAGTTGCAATTGATCAAAGATTAATCAAGAAATCCAGGTTACTTGCAAAAGAAGCAAAGTTGGAGAATTTCAAAATTTCACTAAGTCCTAAAATTTCATGTTCAAGTACCCAACTTTGCAAGGCCATAAATTTTTATCCAAGAAACCATTTTATTTACTCCAAATCTCAAATGGAAGATCTCATTTCATACAACAAGAGTGTCATATGAAACGAGATCATTTTGTACAACAAGAAACCATTTCAAACTCTTTGGGCCTCTATTAGAGTGTAAGACCCACCACCTTTTTAATTAAAATTTCAAACTCTTTGGGCCTCTATTAGAGTGTATGACCCACCACCTTTTCAATTCAACCATGCTTAGATATGGGCCTCTATTAGAGAGTAAGACCCACCACCTTTTTAATTCAAATTTCAAACTCTTTGGGCCTCTATTAGAGTGTAAGATCCACCACCTTTTCAATTCAACCATGATTAGACATGGGCCTCTATTAAAGTGTAAAACTCTTCACTTTCAATTCAGGTTTATACTTGTTAAATACTTGTCATATACTTATTCATATTAAGTTTCTCTTGACATTTATAACACCTCATCCTTAGTTTAGACTTAGTTCAAACATTAGGGTTCCAAGCACCCTAACCTCCTCTTGGGCTTCATGCAAGGACCCTTCAGGATTCATAAAAGAATCATAGCCTCCATCTTGCCTTCATACAAGATACAATCAATTCAAAACTTCCCCCAGTTCAGCCAGCCTCTTCTCAGGCTATAATAAACTTTTTAGCTTCACTTCTTGGGTTTTGAACAAGATACAAATAAACTTTTTAGCTTCACATCTTGGGCTTTGAGCAAGATACAAATAAACTCTTTAGCTTCATGTCTTGGGCTTTGAACAAGATACAAATAAACTTTTTATCTTCACATCTTGGGATTTTAACACGATACAAATATTTTAGCTTCAACATCTTAGGCTTTGAACAAGATACTCAAATAATTCAACTTCTCCCCAGAGATGAGACATTGAGTCATCTCTGTAGGAAGATATCTCTTCTATACACTACAATTCGAACATTAAAAACTTATTTTCCATATAAGTTATGTAAGTGGCACACTAGTTGATTCAAAATCCAAGTTGGAGTCCTTCTCTTATCATGGTCCAAAACTTTTCTTTCATCTAAGTGATGTAAGTGGCACACTTGTTGATACTACATCCAAGTTAAGATCCTCCTCTGAGCATGCAAATACTCATAAAGGAAGATGTGGCATTGCTTAGGATTATTTAACATCCAATTTCAAAGCTTCTTCCCTTATGATATTATTCTCAAATGTTTGTGATGAATAGGTGGGATATCTCCCTTAAAAATGACAATTTGTCTTTTATTTCAAACGAACAAAACATTTAGCTTCAAATCTTGGGCTTTGAACAAGATACACAAATACCCTTTTAGCTTCATCATCTTTGGCTTTGAACAAGATACAAATTCCACCCATAGTTAGGTAGAACTACGAACGTTGTTGTCATTCCCTAAATTTTACCCTTAGATACACTGATCATTCGCATATCATTTAAGTCAATCATTCATGCATTAGCTAACCGTCTAACTAGTTTGTTATTTTTTTTGTGAAGTCGGGGTTGCTGCAAAAGATTCAAGGTCTGATGACAAATTCTCTTCAAAATATACCAGAGAATTCCCAAAGAAGATTAAGTTCAGATTCGAGGAAGAGTTATTTAAAGGCATGATGTTTTGCATGGTGTTGATCGGTTTGTGTGCTTTGTTTCCAAAAAAACAATGTTTCTCGGTGGCATGAATTAAGACTTCATCAATTTAGTTGGTTGTGGGTTTGGATTTGCGTTTGATTCGAATTTAACATTGTTTATGTCTAACAAGTTAATTTATTTTGGCCTTTTGATCCTAAGGAAAAGAATTAGAAATGTTCTTAGTGATGGTTTTGGTAGATTCCCAAGAATGGAGTCCGGGAATTATATGGATTCATTATTCAAGATGTGGTGTTGTCAAAGCTATGATATTATTTGTTCTTCCAACTCTTAAGTCTTGATCCATTGCTTCATAAAATTGCAAAACTCAGGTTAAAATGAAGAAGTTAAAAGTTTGATTTGTTCAAGATTGGGCACAAAAGTTAAAATTCAAGCTTAATGTTCAAATTCAAATTTGTCATCCGAAGACCCAAAAAGGGTTCATGTTGATTCCATTACGTTTTGTTCTTGATGAGTTTACAAATGAAAGAGACTTTTTAAAGTACAGAATAATGTTACAATTGTTGTTGAAGTTTAAACCATGGAAATTCCTGAAGAAGACAAATCCTACTGCTTCCCTCCAAGCAGCTCCAAGCAGCCTATACTCCTTTGATTCCTCAAGACCAGCAAGAATCCAAGAAGAAAAATTGTTGATAGCCCTTAGATTCAAAGGAACATCATCGGGCTTTGTTTCAGTCCGCAAGGATAACGATAATAACCGCCACCAGCTTGCACATCCTGCAACAAGACAATAAAAAACAACAACAATTTTGGACAAAACCTTTCCTAACGACCAGGAAATATCTATCCATATCCAGAAAAGAGAAAATCGAAAGATTGAAAAAATGGATGTTTCTTCCCCAAAATGGTCCAAGACCGAATCCAACAGAGTTCCAAAAGTAAAACAAAAAGTCCAAACATGTTTCAACCAAAATAGAAACAAAATTGCACACTGTGGTGCCTTTCCAAAAACAGAATTTGGAAATTTAAAAGCAAATCATAAATATGTTCTCGACATGTTCAAGGTAAAAAGGAAAGCCATTTAAGTTCTTCAACTCGTTTTGGACTATAAGAGAAGAAGAAGAAGCATCACAAAAGGAGGAAAAATTCATCACGGATCACAAAACCGCGAAACCATCAAAATCCAATCGTAAAAACCCTAACTTTTCACAAACCGAGAAATCCAGGTGAAATATCTCAGAGGGGAACCTTTCTTGTTTTCCATCATCATCCGGCACCGAGTCACGTTTTCCATCATAGAACGATTCACGTTTTTGGGTAAAACCATTAATCCTTCGTTTTTTTTCATTGTGTTTACATTGTTATCAACAGGTTTGAAGAGAAGAAGAGGAAGAGAAACGAGAGAGTTTTGAGAAGAAGAAGAGAAATCAGAACAATGTGAGAGGAAAAGAGATTTTTGAGTCTGAAAGGCGTCGTTTGGCCTTAGGGATTAGGGTTTCAACCCCTTTTCCCTTCCCTTGTTATTTCATATTCCAACCGGGTTGGGTCCGGTGGATTCATCACCCCGGCCCAACCCATTTTATTTTAGTTTTTTTTCTCTGTTTTTTAATTCTTATTTTTTATATTATGTAATATATAATAATACAAAACTAACTAAAACTAACATAATTATAAAATTAATAAAAAAAAAATCAGAAATATTTATAAAAAAAATATAAAAACAAAAAAATCTATTATCAAAAAATAAACCAAAACCTTTTTTTTTAGAATTTATTTTAATTTAAGTTAGGAATTTAATTTAATTTAGAACCTTAGTTTTTAATTATTTAAGAACTAATTTAACTAATCTTCTTTAATTTAATTAATTAGCTTAGATTAATTTCTATTAACTTAATCATATTTTTCTCAAAAACAACAAAAAAACAATTTAATTTCCTCTGCTAAACAATTTCACCAGTTATTCACCTTTGTTTCTATTATTCACATCCTCCATAATCTGCATTTAACTTTATCTCGATTACATTCAAACTTAAACTCTAATCATACCTATTGTACATTATTTCACATTTCATTATCTTATGCTATATCACCTGTATTATCTTCTACTTTACATTTCCGTTAACTGTTTCGTTTCCGAAGGAAAGGTTTTCCGTTTGACCTTTGTGTCAATGCCTTCACCCTCACCCCATCCTAGCCTTAGGATTCGAGTCGCCGTACTCGTGCTTAGCATCCTGCCGTGGAAATACCTCAACCTTTTCCTAGCCTTAGGATCAAGAGTCGTCGCACTCCATGTAAGTTCTTGCTGTGGAATACTTACTTCACCTTTTTCAACTCAACTTAACATAGATTAGGATTCGCCGTACTCCATGTAAGTGCTTCCACATGAACGTTTACTTCCCCTTGAAACCTTGACCATAGTCAAGAAGTTTCTCTTCCTCACTCCTCTTTGAAGGGAACTACGAATACTCTGATTCCATCCCCTACCCAGGATACGTAGGCACAAGATGCGATTTCTTAGCGAGTATACTTAGGACTAACCCCTTAGGTCCTTCTCATTACCTTTACCCTTTAGCATACCCTTAAACAGATAGAATACCAAATAACACATTTTAAATAAGAGGTTCATGTAGAGTACTACAGAAGTTTAGGATGCTAATACATTCCCTAGGCTTAACCAACCCTCGTACCCTAGATCTCTCCCCGCATTGTGTTTATGATGCAAAATCGGTTTTTCCTTCTTTAACCTTTCCTTCGAATAAATCAAAGACCGTTTGTGAATCTAAGATTGTGATTTAAATTAATCAATAATTTGATATCCTATTCTCAGCGCAACATAAAATGGCGACTTCACTGGGGATTTCTATTGAGGGTTATCCCTATCTTGTTATTTGTGCTTTATTTTCTATATTATTTGTTTATGTATATATTTGTAGTACCTTGCTTGGGGTTATACTATTGTTGTGAGATAAGTCCTACTCCCGGATGTCGCTACTGCGAAAATCGGCGCCGGCTTGACAGGAGAGTCGCCACCGTGCGTTATTTATCCCTCAGAGCGGGAAAGGAAACGCTCGAAGTAAACCTCGCAAAGACGGGAAAAGGTATGGTCATCGCAACCATAGCCTGGATTCGGGAGTCGGTTACGCAAGGGGAAGGTATTAGCACCCCTCACGTCCATCGTACTCGATGGGATCCACGCTTGGTGTTTATAGGTAAAAGGGTGTATTATCTATCTATGCTACTGGCTGGTCTGAAAAGAAAATAAAAGGACAGGACTCGACAGAACATACGGTGTTCTGGGCCTACGTATTCCCTCGTGCAATGGGAAAGTCAGAGTCAACGTAGTTCGACCTCCTACGTCTAAACGGGGGAAAGGTTGCTCGCCAGGACATCGCGTCCTGTGCCTACGTACTTTCATCTGGAATGAAAGATCAGAGCAAGCGTAGTTCGGCTAACTACAGGTAAACAGGGGCTCTCACACAGCAGTGAGAAAACAAACTGGTCCTAAAGGCTCGGGAACCTACAAATACGATCTGGTCTCAAATGCGCTCGGGCAAGAGAAAAGGATAACAATTAGTCGTTAGCGGGAAAGTCTCGATCGCACAGCCGCGAGAGAACAAAGGTTAGTCATTAGTGTGCTCGCTAGGATATCGCATCCTATGCCTACATATCTTCGTCTGGAACGAAGAATCAGAGCAGCTGTAGTTCAGCTAACTACGGGTCAAGCTACTCAAAAACTCCTACAGAAAGGAAAGGGAAACCCTAGAACTATAGCTGAGAAACAGGGGAATCTACCTACTGCTATCACACCGGGTTGACCATCCTAATGTCTATCATAACAACTCCGCAGCGGAGAAGTCAGAGCTCCTAGGGGATCATGGCAACAGGACTAAACTACACACAAGAAACTGCAACGTAAAGAATACTGAAAATATGCATGAATGCAACAACTAGACGAACAAGGCACAGAGGCAAGGGAGCTCAGCTCTACCGAATACCAACAAGCAAAGCCACGCAATAACAAACAAGCAGAAGGAGGACCACCTCAACTTCTCATGCACACAAAGTCTACTTCTAAGATGCACCTATTCAGAACTATCTAGATGGACACCTAAGTCTAATGCAACATAACATCACACAAGTCAATCAACACAAAGAGACTAACCCTGAGCAGGGCCTCTAACAAACCTGAAACAAGCTCCTAATCTAGCTCTCTAAACAAACTCTATACAACCTAAGCAAAGATCTAAGCAACAAATCTAATCAAAACCCTAAGCAAGGATCTAAACAAACTCCTAGGCAAGAGGAATCAATCCCATTCTCCAAGCTTCAGAATAAGCTTACCAGAGAAAGGAAGCTAAGCAGACAAGCTCATGGTATCTTCCTCAGGAAAGTACCAGGAGGTTACTCCTCAGGAGTCGTATCCTATGCGGCTCGACAACTGTGATCAGTTTACATCCCTCCTCAGGAGAGATTAAACTCACATGAAGGCTCCGACATCACTGGATACTTACGAAATCCTAGATAAACTAATGGAACTAAGTGAATAGACCCATAGGACCTTCCTCAGGAAAGTACTAGGAGGCTTCCACTTAGGAATCGTATCCCATGTGGCTCAACAACATGTGATCAGTTTACATTACTCCTCAGGAGGAATTAAACTCACAAGTCGGCTCCAACATCACTGGATACTTACGAAATCCTAGATAAACTAATGGAACTAAGTGAATAGACCCATAGGACCTTCCTCAGGAAAGTACTAGGAGGCTTCCACTTAGGAATCGTATCCCATGTGGCTCAACAACATGTGATCAGTTTACATTACTCCTCAGGAGGAATTAAACTCACAAGTCGGCTCCGACATCATTGGATACTTACGAAAGAGGTGAGAAGAAAGAATGAAGGTCATTCATAGTGCCTTCCTCAGGAAAGTACCATAAACTCCCTTCAAACTTCAGGATCTCGAACCTCACAAACAGACAAACAAGCTCCTAGACTAAGCCTCAGTCCAATGCAACTCTGCAAGCTCCAACAGGACTCCCATCAGCTCCCACCTTCAAGAAGAACCCACAGGCCAACAAACCACAGGAGACTATCTCTGAAGTTCAACCACAGTTGAACTTCAAAGTCAGAAGTCATCAAGACTTCTCCTATCTTCAGGCTCAGACAAATCACAGCAGAACATCCTATGAAAATCTATCAAAAATCTAATGGGAGACCTACATGGCTCTAGGATAACATACTGAAAAATCAGAACAAAATTCAACACCAGATGAAAGAATTAAAATCAGCAACACAGATATATCAACAGACCAGTTTATTCAACATCAATAACAGTGGAAAAATGCAATTAAAATGAAAATGCATGATTGAGCTAATCTTTTTCGCACTATAAAATTCTACACTGAATTACGAGTCTACAGAAAAAAGAACGGAATTATTTGACTAAACCTACTATTTTTTATGAATTTTCTAATGATATGCATGCATTAAAAATATAAAAAGAAATCAATTAATGGAAAATATGCACTAAAATAGAAAATAAAAATAAAATGTCCTTTTTTATTTTTATTTAATTTTCTTAACATTTTCATCAAATGGTTGAAAAAGAATTATTAACAAACAATTATTTACATTTTTTATGAATTATTTAATATGGAAGTATAAAAGAAAAAATCAAAACAAAAGAAAATAAAATGGAGGGGGGTTTAATCAGCAAGAATTCAGGTTGTTAATCACATTGGGCCCTGATTGGGGGGTGCCAACAGCATGAGGCGCAGGGCCCAGATTTGGTTATCCAGAAAACACACAAAAAAAAGGCTGATCTGGGCGCAGGGGGGGTGCTGCCTTAGTAATTTCCCAGTTGCTTCATTATGGGCTACGCCCAGGGGGGGTGTGAAAAACAATAAGGGCCTAAGGCCCAACTCCAATTCACTCAGACTCACACGCCAGGGGGGGGGAATTGAGCAATTTGGGTGTGCGTGATCAGAGGACGCGTTTGGGCCTAAGCCCAACGTCAAACCCTAATCCAAACAACCTAATCAAAACCAATTCTTCTCCCAAATGCTTCTGGCACTGTTCACTCTCTAACCCTAGCCGCTCCATCATCTTCTTCCTCTCCCTCATCTCTCTCTGCAACTCTCAAACATCCAACAAACCCTCACAACAACCTGAAATCGAACCCTAACCTACATCTAAACGAACTTCAATTCAAGACTATATCCAACACAAATCCAGTTCAAGCCAAGATTAAATCCTTACGCTATAACCATCAAAACGAGACGCAAACGAGGATCGAAGAATCAACGCACCTGGATGTGGAATTCGAACGAATCTTGAAGCTTCTGGAATTGGCTGATGAAGATCTGGATATTGATGATGGCGTTCTGGAGAAACTGGACGCAGATTGATGTTGGTTGAAGTTGTTTCTGGAAAAACTTCGTGAAGAACAATGGCGTTCTGGAAAAAAAACTGTATGAAGGTTGAACGTGGTTTGAAGTTCCTTGGAATTCTTGCTTGAAGATTGTAGGATGTCTGAGTGGATTCTGGAGAATTTGATGGAGGAGGATGCACGTCTGAGATGATTTCTGGAAAAGTTTGTTGAAGGTATGAATGTTTAAGACGATTTCTGGAAAAGTTTGTTGAAGGTATGAATGTTTAAGATGATTTCTGGAAAAGTTTTGATGGAGGACTGATGTTTCTGGAAAAACTGGGATGAAAGTATGAAGGTTCAATGGAGGAGATCGGAGGAAGAAGGAGATGATCTGGTGATTTCTTGGTATTTGCAGATTCCGGTGGCCGGAGTCCGTTGGCGGTGGCCGGCGGTGGGGGCTACGGCTGATGCATGGCCGCCGGTGAGGAACTCAGGCAATGGTGTGGGGGCGCCAAGTGGCGTGCATGCACTGAGAGAGAGAGAGTGAGTGGGGGACACGTGGGATGCTGGGAAACGAAAAGGTGGGGCCGCTTGCTGCGCAACACGTGTCAGCCTTATTTATATCACTGAGGACGCGTGGATCCTTCTAGAATATCCTAGTGTGCGCTGGAAGCTGGTGGGAGACTTGGACTGAATTGGACTTCTGAATTGAGAATTGGGCTTTGACAAAAACAAACCCTGGGCCCATACGAATCACCAAAAAGACTGCAAAAAAAACTGAGTAAAAAAAAAACAGTTAACTAAACCTAATTAACTCTAATCAATTATTAACACCTAATTAACTGACTAAATCAATCTAATTAAATCTAAAACATGATTAACCTAATTAAAACTCTAAAAAGTCATTAAAACCTAATTAATTCTGTATTATCCTAATTAACCCTAAAAAATCAATTAACCTCTAATTAACTCTAAAAATTCAATTAATCCTAATTAATTCTAAAAAGTCAATTAACCTCTAATTAACTCTAAAAATGATTAAACTCATATTAATTCTATATTATCCTAATTTTCTATTAAAATTCTAAAAATGATTTAAAAACAATTAAACCTATTATTAATAAAAGAAAACTATATTATTTTCTATAGAAAAATTCCTAAAAATGATTTAAAAGAAAAACCATATTATTCTAAAATGATAAAACTATTTAAAATCTTATTTATATTCTAAAATTCTATTCAAAATATTCTATAAAATTCTAAAAAAAGAGAATTAAGCTATTAAAATATTCTAAAACCCTATTTAAATTCCAGAAAAATCTATAAAGCCTGTTAAAAATTCACAAAAAGTCTATAAAAATCCTAAAAATGCAGATGAATGCAAATGACTCCCATAAAAGCGCACGAGACCAGATTGAATCGAACGGAGATCCCCGGGCATCAGAATATCTTCCAAATCACTTGAAAAATCACCGAGGAGCGCACAATTTCCTGAAAATAAAACCCTGGCAATCTGGACTGGATCTGCCATGTCTGATAGACAAAAATCAAGCTGTAAACTCTGATATCCCCTGCTTGCGCACAAAAATCATACATCTGAGCTGTGAATATGAATTTAAACCATGAGTCAGATAGGAGAATTGGTTGGTCAAATTTTAGGGTGCAACAGCTGCCCCTATTCAAGCGACTTGGACCTGAAGGGTTTGAAGAGCGCTCAGCCTTCAAACATTCAGAGGTACGAGACGGTTGAATACAAATAAAACCCGAAAATTTGCCAACCGCGAGCATATACTGTTAACTGCTTGGAGAATAAAGTCCAGAAAACCGAGCCCAGTCATTGCGGTACCAAACTGATTAATCATCTGATAAAGAACTCCTGATTGAATACCCGTTACTTGTGATACCCCACGTAACAAACCCTGATGGTTGCAACAACATACTTGATTCTTTCACATTGCCTACTGATAGGCAGGAAGAAATATACTCACATCGCCCAAAGATGGACGGGAAGACACCTTGATTGAATACTCACTTCGTCTAATGATAGACGGAAAGACAACATTAATCTCCATATTCACATCGTCTAAGGGTAGACGGCATCATCATGATCGATGAACAAATCAATATTCACATCGTCTAAGAGTAGCCGGTATCATCCTGATTGATGAACAAATCATTATTCACATCGTCTAAGGATAGACGGGAAGTCACCATGAATCTCCAAACTCACATCGTCTAGGGATAGACGGAATTATCTTGATTGATATTCAGATCAATTCACATCGCCTAAGGATAGACGGGATCATCCTGATTGATGAACAACTCATTATTCTCATCGTCTAAGGGTAGACGGTATCATCCTGATTGATGAACAAATCAATATTCACATCGTCTAAGGGTAGACGGCATCATCCTGATTGATGAACAAATCAATGTTCACATCGTCTAAGGGTAGACGGAAAGACAACATAACGCAATTCCACACCATCCTTTGAATTTCAGAATCCTTCTGTCTACGGGAATTGATGGAGAGATCAACATCTTTGAAGGGGCCACATCGTCAGTATGGACTAACGGGAAGAAAAACCACCTTTTAAGAAACATGTCGTCAATAAGAATCGACAATCATGCAAACTGAACATTCTTCGGAGAGCCTCGCCATCAATAGGGATTGATGGTCAGAAAAGTCTCTCTTAAACGTCATCATATCCAATAACCAGAAAGAGAACCGATATTCAAAATCATTTTGAAACCCCTCAACAACTAAGGATAGCCGGAGAAGACTCGCTGGGGAAACACCTCATCATATGTATGATCCGGCAATAAGAAAACCCGCTGAACAATAGCTCGAAACTTCACATAGTCTGCTGACAGACGGAAAGGAAAGCTACTTATTAGAACAGCTCTATTTTGAGCTCCATTGAAGATTGCCTGAAACTTCACCTCGTCTACTGATGGACGGTAAGGAAAGCACATCCTGGGGAAACCCCTTCTTGAAATCTTACTGCGATCACCCGCAACTTCACATCGTCTATGGATAGACGGAAAGAAAACCACATTCGCACTCCCGACGTCTAATGATAGACGGAGAAATCCACTCATTGGAGGAACACATCGCCAATATGAATTGACGGGAAGAAAAGCTTGTCAACATCAGATGACTGCTTGCTTAAAGCATAATCGCTGTATGATCTGAGATACAAATAATCCGCTGAATCGTCTGAATACTGTTGCTGGATAAATGCCCCTGAACTGATCACAGAGTAATTCACGTGCCATATGAGACTGATAGAAAACCTGACTTATGCTTTGTATGCACATGCAAATGCTTTAATCGTAATGCTCCATTCTGGATGGAAATGCTACGCATTCTGGAAATGATATGCAAGTATGATGCAAGTATGATGATGCATGCAATATGCTAGCAGGCTCGAGCTGCCGGAGAAGGCCGGGTACAGAAAACCACTTCAGCAAAATAAATGCTGAAGGCGAGGCCAACTTCGCTGGGGATAACCCGGATATCACTGAATCGTCCTAGCAAAATAAATGCTGGGAGAGTGAAATCGACCCTGCTGGGGATACCGGGAACTTAACCGAACACTTTGACGAAGTAATACCCTGCTGGGGAATATAACTCCGCTGTGAAATAGCAGACGTGCTGAATATGATTGGACTCCTCTGGGAATAGCTTACCCATACCAATGACAAATTGGTCTCTGCTGGAGACGATGGAGGGAGTCCTCCTGCGCACTGACGACGCTCGGATCTGGAAATTGATGCACCAACACGGACGGGCTTCACAGTAATCGCAAACTTGGATTTGAGCTCTTAAGCCATCTTACTGGGTCAGGTACACCTGACGCTGGAAAATATTCTTCCTGAATACACAGCCTTGAAGAGTCAAGGGATGGTGACACGACCTCCCGCATTCCTCTCGCTCTCGAAAATCGACTGCATCTGCTCGAATAACCCTGAATGGCCTTGCTGATACAGAGAACAACAATCCTTTCGCTTCTGATATGTCTCAGCCTACGGGACCTTTGTGGGGATAGCCCTTGAAAGAGAATCTGCAAATTTGTTGCCCCGATGGTCTGATATAACATGCCTCAGCGTTCTGAACTTCTGAGATACTTCACCTTGAATGCTCCTCGCACAAACCTTTGCGCGCTTAAGGTGGTCTGCCCCTGACTGCAACTCCTTGATTATCTGATTCAGAGTAGCACCTCCTGACTACGGCGCATTCACCGAATCTCAACCTGATTGCCCCAGAATAACTGACTTCGAAAAGCTGACCTGACTGGGGATCACAATAAAAGCTTGCCCCTGCTCTCGGAATATTCGGGCGCTCTTCATTCTATCTTGATCATACTTTCCATTGCAGGAAACTTTTCTGCTGTCAAGCGCTTACTCGCAAGTAAAACAAGTTGTTATGCATAAAAGATGTATTAATGCAACACATATGACAGCTTTGACATCCAATCTGTTCACTGGGAAAAAGAAAAACAGTTTATGGCATATAATGCACAAAACATTTGTCGACATCAGTATCAACATGGTAAGAGGAACCTTTTTAAGAGTCAGAATCGACACGACCTTTACCGGAGTATGCTTTCGAAACAACCTGCTTCAATTAGGACTTTCGAAGGTTGTAACATGGTCAGGTTCATGGTTTTGAAAGGAAAGGATAAAGGCTCAAAGTTTACTTTAACCCACCCATTCTCCTTGATGTTCTCCGATCCTATGTTCAGCTAATTCGACCTTAGCGCTCACCTCTCAGAGGCTGAAAGAAAATAGGAATGATAGTTCGAGAAACTTTTGGATTTTGGAGTGACAGTCACTCACTTTTCGTCTTTGACATTTGTGGTCACACGACTTGTATTTTCATCGAGGATTTTTCTTTTGATCCTTTTCACTTTTTCTTTTCATATCCCTAACTTTTGCCTGGACTGACTCCTTTTGAGTTTCTTTGGATTTTTTAGTCCAGCGGGATGCCCTCATTTTTGCCTAAGTCATTTGTTTTGAAATTTTCTTGACTTAGCGGGCTTTTGATTCTTTTTCTTTCATTTTTTTCCTTTCGAACAAGTCGTGTGACACTGGTTGCCTGAATCTTTGGGAATGATGTGGCTGTCCCACTCTTGATTGAACCACTGTGGTCTTTTAGGTACGACCTCTAGGGGTGTGATTGATCCTCGAACGGACACTCCTTTTGCAATTTGGACGCTCGGTCAAATTAGCTAACACCTACCCTGCCCCAGGTTAAGATTGAGGGTTTTTTCGTTCACAGAAAGAAACTCCTACTACAAGGCTCAAAGGGGTTGACAAGGGATTATCTTCCTTATATCTCCGGTGTTTAAGGATTTGAATCAATGCCTGTACATCATCAGCAGGTTTTATTTCAAAAGCATACATTATCGATATTTGCATGTCGGTCATTTTCGTCATCCTCCCCAAATTCTACTTAACCAAGTGTTGGACATTTGCAAAACAGTTAGTGAACACGAATGGATTCAATCAAAACATGCACATTTATTTCATTATCATCAATTTGACTGAAAACAACAAGTTTTACAAACAAGTTTACAAATTCAAACAGGAAAGCAACTACAAATGCAAAGGAATGACAAGCTAAAACAAAGAAAATATGCTAGCTTCTGAGAATCGGGCTTTCACATCTGCCCTGCTGCTGAACCAGCTATCTTTATTAGAGGTAACCCGATGCTGTCTTGATCTGCTTTCAATCGACTCAAACAAATTATAGAGCCCTTTCTCCTTCATTCATATGATTTGGGGACCTCTCTGCCCGAAGCTGATTGCTGCACTGTCAAGCAAATCCTGCACTTTGTGCTTAAAAGCATGGCAGCCTTCTATATCGTGACCCGGGGCTCCAGAATGAAACTCACAGTGCTTGCTTGCGTCATAACCAAACGGGGGAGTTCCCGTTATTGGTGCCAGAGTTCTTGTCTCTACCAGATTCAATCTCAACAATGTCTGCAACAACTCGGCATATGTTGAGGGAGGCTTCTCAAACACTCTTCTCGACTTGCCGCCCTGGAATCTTCTTTGAGTTTGCTGTGCCCCCTGCTGAGGCTGCTGCTGCTGGTATCGGGTTGACCCTTGAGCACCCTTTGTATCAAATGCAACATCGGTTTCTTGATTTTCAATGTACTGAACACTCTCCTTATGCTTAACCATTTTCTTTCTCAGATCTGCCCCAGGAATAGGCAACAATTGTGGGCCTGGAGATTCTGACACCATGGAGTCCAGGATACGCTTTTGACCCACTGCAGCTTTAGAAACATCTGTCATTTTAGCATCGACTGAGACAGGAGCAATATGCACAGCTACGCCGCCCGGCGTGAATTCAATATCGTGCGAGTCAATCAGGTCTTGAACGTTGTGTTTGAAAGCATGACAACCCTCGATGTCATGTCCGAATCCCCCAGAATGAAATTCACATTGCTTACTGGCATCGTACCCTTGAGGAAATGCCCTCGTTGGTGGTGCCAACGTTCTCTTTTCAACCAGATTAAATCTCAATAAGATCTGCAAGAGTTCCGCATATGTCATAGGCGGTGCCTCAAATATTCTCCTTGGCTTTCCCTCTTGGATCATCCGTTGAACCGGATGTATCTTCTGTTGCTGCTGCTCAGGTTCCATAGGCACAGGGGGCGCGAGCTTCTTCATTGCGGCTTCGAATAGCTGATCGTCTTCTTTCCTAAGCACATTCTTGACTACTTCCATGATCAAGCTCATTTGGGTCTTCAGCTGACTGTTCTCCTCTTTGAGAATCTTCTGCTCTAGACGCATCTCTTGCATGTCTTTCATCATCTGCCCCAGCTGGCTTCGGACTTCGATCAATTCAAACTGATTCTGTTCCATATCTCTGAGGGAATTCCTGCAACAAACTGGATGATGAAGAAATAAGACCCACGGTTCTGATATACCTGTCAAATGATAATGCAGTGCAGAAAGCAAACAAGCACACATTCATAACGAGACAAAGAGAAACTCAAGCTATAAGCAAACAGATGAACATCTCCCACACATGTACAACCAACAAAATCAGCAGGTAAGCACAAATGAGTCTGAATATAACGACCCCATCCAACAATCCTGGTGGTGATCGACAAATACTGATGCACAAAAGCTAAACGGGTTAGGCAGAGAAAAAGATGCGACACCCGGCATAGAAACCTCTAGAAACTTCCCCCATATTCAACTGAACTCTCTGATTGACAATCTTCAGAGCACACACTTCCTGTGGAGTCTTCCATGATATTAACTGACGAACCCCCACAACTGGAAGATGGAAAATCATTAATCTGAACACAACCCTGAGGAGTGATGCAAATACGGCTAGAGTCTAACAAATCCTGAATCTGACTTCTAAGCACTTTACAATCATTCGTTGAATGCCCCTGTGCCCCAGCATGGTACTCACAGCGGGCGCTGGCATCAAAACCCGGAGGATACGGTGGAATCACCGGCTTAGTCTCTTTCGGCACTATCAATCCGCTTCTGACCAGATCTGGCAACAACTGGCTGTATGACACCGGTAGCTGAGTAAACTGCCTTTCAGGCTTCCTTGGTCTTCGTGGGGCATGCTGACGCGATCGACGATAGGA
The DNA here is from genome assembly GCA_963859935.3 of Lathyrus sativus. Taxonomy (NCBI): domain Eukaryota; kingdom Viridiplantae; phylum Streptophyta; class Magnoliopsida; order Fabales; family Fabaceae; genus Lathyrus; species Lathyrus sativus. Next base: position 419,368,801 of record OZ012740.1, read on the forward strand.
TGACCGTTGACTTGAAGTGTCTGAAAACTGATCCTGAGATGCTAGAGATTCTGAGGTGGCATCATCTCCTTCCCATTCTTCTTGAGAACTGACCACTGACTCAATCTTATTAACTGGGACATAAGGAACACTTCGAAACTTTCCACTCCTGAGTCCTCTCTCAACAATCTCTCCCAGCCTCATCAGGCCCACAAAGCTTGTGCAACTGAACAATTTGTCAAAATAATGGCCTTTCAGAGTACCCAAGAAGATGTCAACCAGTTCTCTTTCCGGAAGCGGTGGTCGAACACTAGCAGACAATTCTTTCCACCTTCGCAAATACGCTCTGAATGATTCATTCTCCGCTTGAGACAATTCTTGCAGATCTACGAGACTAGGAGTCAAATCCAAGTTGTAATCATATTGCTTTATGAAAGCTCTGGCTAAATCCACCCATGATCGAATCTGATTACTCTCTAATTGCACATACCATCTCAGGGATGCCCCAGTCAGGCTATACTGGAAGCAATGGATCATCAATTTGTCATTTCGCACAAACGAAGTCATCCTTCGACAGAACATCATCAAATGCAACTTCGGACAGCTATCTCCCGTGTATTTTTCAAATTCCGGCACTTTGAACTTGTACGGCATCACGAGGTCAGGGACCAAGCACATGGCTACAGCATCCAGGTTAACGGCATCTTTCGCTTCCAAGGCTTTCATTTGCTCTTCCAACACTCGGAGTCTTCTACCATCGTCAAGAGCTCTTGGATCTACTAACCCGGTCATTGGAATATCTCTCCGGTAATTCATCGCAGGGAAAGCAACACATTGATTGTTAACAGGAGGATAACGTTCATTTCGGGCAATAAACTGCTCATGCTGATCTCGGTTCTCAACAGTTGGCTGTACAACTTGGTCTGCAGTAATATTGTTTGCTTGCGGGAAGCCTTCCATAAAATCATACTGATGGTTGGGCGCCATAGTAAACCCTCCCTGGGTATTAGGAGACTGGAGATTGCCTTCAGACATAGCCACCAACTACCGGTAACTGATTACGCTGCTTGATTCTGCTCAAATCTGCTTCAGCCCCTTGGTTGTCTTCAACACTCTACTCTTGCCTCAAACAATTCCCCGAGAATCACCTTCTGGTGAAAACAAAGGTTGGATAAGTGCTCTGACCTGCTAGAGAAATGCTATGCAATATGATTTATGCAAACAGAAATACAAAAATGCTAACGTGCATGTGTGCATTGGAGATATTTTCCCTCCAATTCCGGTGTCAGTGGTAGCAAGACGAGATAAACCATAGAGACAATATTTGGAAAATCCCTCATATATTGATTAGAATAACAGTCTTGTCAAGAAGTTACACAACTATGCTCCATACAGCTGATATAACAAAGAGGATCCCAACCAACAGGCCTGGTGGTGATCTCAACATACAGAATACAAGAGAAATCAAATACGGGTACGGCTGCGGAAGTCTTCGACCATCTTCTTTGTCTCTGCATGATCTGGTTGATAAATCAAACCTTCTATCAGTCGATCCCTCTTCCTGACTGTCCCCTGGATGTCTCTGACAAAGTCTTCCCAAGCCTTATCATTAGCACCATCCCCTGGTTTGGGTCTCTTGGCATCTGCTCTATGCTGGAAATCTTCCAAATTCTTCTTGGCATCTGTCAACTTGCGCTCGGCCTCGTATCGGCGACAGGCTTCTTCTTCAAGCTCCTCAGTCTTCACTTTGACCTGTTCTTCTAACCGAGCAATCTGAGTCTTCAGCTCTTCTTCTCGCTCCTTGCGCTTGGTTATAGTGAGATCCCAGTGTTCTCTGAACTTGGCTAGCTTTGTGTAGGCCCTTTCCAGCTCTTGCTTCTTGGTGGCCAACACACTACTAACTGAGTCTACATCTAACTCTAGTCGCTTCTTGGTTTCAGTCAATTCCAATAGCGTAGCCTTCAGATGTTTCAGAGTTTCAGCCTGTTGCTTAGAAATATATCCTGTTTCAATATTTTCATGCCGAAGCTGGGCATTCTCCTGCTCTAAAGCCTCCTTAGCCTTTGCCAGCTCTTCTTTCTCCGCCATCAACTGCTTGTAAACCTGAATGTCCACAGTGGTAGGTTCTTCTACCGGAGGATGCAATGGCTGAACCGCTGGATACGGCATAAGGAACTTCACGGCTCGCTCACGAATCCATTCTATATATGAGCTAGGACCTCGAGTATCCCCTCTGCTACCTGAAAGCTTCCCTCTCTTGTGCAAGTTTTTCCAGGCTTTCTCAAGTTTAGTCAGCATCTCTTTCCCAATTGCCCCGGTGAGATACAGAGATTCCTGTATCTCCTCGGGCTTTGGCGCTCCTTGAGGTATGTACCCAAATTGCTTGATCAATAAGGAAGGGTTATAGTTGACACAACCTTTCCTTCCTATTAACGGAACATTCGGGAATCCTTCGCCTTTGAGTATGACTTCAGCTCCAAATACCTCTTTGTTGGTCCATACCACGTTCTCAGCAGTTAATCCCATTAAGCGCTCGGGCCATCCTAGAGAATTGATAGATGTGACAAACGGGCCTGACTTAGGCATATGACTGGTGAACCACCTGCATAGGAGAGGGACACAACAAGACACATTCCTTCCTCGTCGCTTTTCATTCTGGTAATGAGTTGAATGGTGGATATCTCCCAGCAAAGTAGGAACTGGGTTCTTCGCAGCCAAAATATAGAAGGCATCAGAATCAACAAAATCAGGAATGTTCGGGAATAACACGATGCCATACACACATACAGCAAGGATAATGTCAAAAACATCCCATTTACCCTTCTGGGCATACTCTCGAGCCTTATCCACTAAGACATCCAACGGGAATCCCCATACATCTCCTCTTCTGATCATCTTCCCAGACAACTCAGACTCTTTCAAACACAGGATGGCAGAAAGCTCAGCCAGCTTAGGCTCAGCGTCCGGACGATAAAAAGGCATCTGCTCACGGATCGGTATATCCAGAAGTGCAGAGTACTCCTCCAGGGTAGGAGCCAAAACGAAGTCGGGAAATACAAAACACCTGAGCTCCGCGTCGTAGAACTGTAACAGAGTATAGATGCCGCTGGTCTCGTAGACAGATGGCTGATAAACGTAGGTCAGAATCCTCCCATATCTCTTTCTGAAGTCACCCATTCCTCTCTTCTTAGCAATAGCAATCAATTCTAACAATGGACTGATATTCGGCGACGGAAACTTATAGGGCAATACTCTCTTCAGGTTTTCCATGTCTTGTTAGGAACGAACACCAGAACTGGAAGGGAAAATATATACCTGCAATACACACACGTTAGTTGAATGCAGATGGTAATGCAATGATGCAATATGATAAATAATGCAATCTGCGAACACAGGGGCTATGCTGTGGCCTGAAGAGGAATATCTCTGTGATCAAGAACAGAAAACCATCACGGTCATCAGAATCTCATGCCAATAACTACCATCTGATACTCAAAATATCAATCCCCTGGTAAGAAAACCAACTGAACCTCTGTATCTGACGAAAATACCATCTGATAACAGCCTCAACCTCAGATAAGAAACCCATCTGACCCAGACAACACACCTGGAGATGAATCAAGAACACCATCTGATAAAGATACTGAATCATGGTTTCTGAAGGTCAGTTTTCCTGCAATAACCCAGTCCCTCTCACAGGTAGGATAGACCTAATCCACGGACAAAGGTACGGCATCCTATGCGGTTATCAGCGTCACAGACTTTCATGAGTGACGATACGATTCCCAGAAGGAGTGGCATCATCAAGTCATGAAGAGGCCTCACTTAGCTGACTTCCAAATGATCGGTCCCCAGAGTCGACAATCCTCACGTCTGGACTCCCCTCAGATCCTCAGGACCGGAAAGGAGCACCTCTGCAAGAATCTCGTCTGAGCGCAGATTTTCGTAGGGAACTGTGCCTGCTCAGCAGACAGGTTCGTCTACTACTTCTCCACAACTATATCTAGGTGTGTACTCAAGCCCAGGTCCGGCTTTTCACTCACAGTAACCTCCCTTGCCCACAGCAATAATTATGATAATATAATGCTGGAAGATAAATGCGGAAAGGTAAAGGTACAGAAAAGTAAAGTGCAAAAAGGTAAAATACAATATGCACAACACCCAACAAATAAACACCCAAGCGCTAGGATTGACTCGCGTAGGGGATGGGAAACGGTCCCAGCATAAGGGATGGGAAAATCCCTAGATGCTATAAGTCCCCAGCAGAGTCGCCAGCTGTCGCTACTGCGAAAATCGGCGCCGGCTTGACAGGAGAGTCGCCACCGTGCGTTATTTATCCCTCAGAGCGGGAAAGGAAACGCTCGAAGTAAACCTCGCAAAGACGGGAAAAGGTATGGTCATCGCAACCATAGCCTGGATTCGGGAGTCGGTTACGCAAGGGGAAGGTATTAGCACCCCTCACGTCCATCGTACTCGATGGGATCCACGCTTGGTGTTTATAGGTAAAAGGGTGTATTATCTATCTATGCTACTGGCTGGTCTGAAAAGAAAATAAAAGGACAGGACTCGACAGAACATACGGTGTTCTGGGCCTACGTATTCCCTCGTGCAATGGGAAAGTCAGAGTCAACGTAGTTCGACCTCCTACGTCTAAACGGGGGAAAGGTTGCTCGCCAGGACATCGCGTCCTGTGCCTACGTACTTTCATCTGGAATGAAAGATCAGAGCAAGCGTAGTTCGGCTAACTACAGGTAAACAGGGGCTCTCACACAGCAGTGAGAAAACAAACTGGTCCTAAAGGCTCGGGAACCTACAAATACGATCTGGTCTCAAATGCGCTCGGGCAAGAGAAAAGGATAACAATTAGTCGTTAGCGGGAAAGTCTCGATCGCACAGCCGCGAGAGAACAAAGGTTAGTCATTAGTGTGCTCGCTAGGATATCGCATCCTATGCCTACATATCTTCGTCTGGAACGAAGAATCAGAGCAGCTGTAGTTCAGCTAACTACGGGTCAAGCTACTCAAAAACTCCTACAGAAAGGAAAGGGAAACCCTAGAACTATAGCTGAGAAACAGGGGAATCTACCTACTGCTATCACACCGGGTTGACCATCCTAATGTCTATCATAACAACTCCGCAGCGGAGAAGTCAGAGCTCCTAGGGGATCATGGCAACAGGACTAAACTACACACAAGAAACTGCAACGTAAAGAATACTGAAAATATGCATGAATGCAACAACTAGACGAACAAGGCACAGAGGCAAGGGAGCTCAGCTCTACCGAATACCAACAAGCAAAGCCACGCAATAACAAACAAGCAGAAGGAGGACCACCTCAACTTCTCATGCACACAAAGTCTACTTCTAAGATGCACCTATTCAGAACTATCTAGATGGACACCTAAGTCTAATGCAACATAACATCACACAAGTCAATCAACACAAAGAGACTAACCCTGAGCAGGGCCTCTAACAAACCTGAAACAAGCTCCTAATCTAGCTCTCTAAACAAACTCTATACAACCTAAGCAAAGATCTAAGCAACAAATCTAATCAAAACCCTAAGCAAGGATCTAAACAAACTCCTAGGCAAGAGGAATCAATCCCATTCTCCAAGCTTCAGAATAAGCTTACCAGAGAAAGGAAGCTAAGCAGACAAGCTCATGGTATCTTCCTCAGGAAAGTACCAGGAGGTTACTCCTCAGGAGTCGTATCCTATGCGGCTCGACAACTGTGATCAGTTTACATCCCTCCTCAGGAGAGATTAAACTCACATGAAGGCTCCGACATCACTGGATACTTACGAAATCCTAGATAAACTAATGGAACTAAGTGAATAGACCCATAGGACCTTCCTCAGGAAAGTACTAGGAGGCTTCCACTTAGGAATCGTATCCCATGTGGCTCAACAACATGTGATCAGTTTACATTACTCCTCAGGAGGAATTAAACTCACAAGTCGGCTCCAACATCACTGGATACTTACGAAATCCTAGATAAACTAATGGAACTAAGTGAATAGACCCATAGGACCTTCCTCAGGAAAGTACTAGGAGGCTTCCACTTAGGAATCGTATCCCATGTGGCTCAACAACATGTGATCAGTTTACATTACTCCTCAGGAGGAATTAAACTCACAAGTCGGCTCCGACATCATTGGATACTTACGAAAGAGGTGAGAAGAAAGAATGAAGGTCATTCATAGTGCCTTCCTCAGGAAAGTACCATAAACTCCCTTCAAACTTCAGGATCTCGAACCTCACAAACAGACAAACAAGCTCCTAGACTAAGCCTCAGTCCAATGCAACTCTGCAAGCTCCAACAGGACTCCCATCAGCTCCCACCTTCAAGAAGAACCCACAGGCCAACAAACCACAGGAGACTATCTCTGAAGTTCAACCACAGTTGAACTTCAAAGTCAGAAGTCATCAAGACTTCTCCTATCTTCAGGCTCAGACAAATCACAGCAGAACATCCTATGAAAATCTATCAAAAATCTAATGGGAGACCTACATGGCTCTAGGATAACATACTGAAAAATCAGAACAAAATTCAACATCAGATGAAAGAATTAAAATCAGCAACACAGATATATCAACAGACCAGTTTATTCAACATCAATAACAGTGGAAAAATGCAATTAAAATGAAAATGCATGATTGAGCTAATCTTTTTCGCACTATAAAATTCTACACTGAATTACGAGTCTACAGAAAAAAGAACGGAATTATTTGACTAAACCTACTATTTTTTATGAATTTTCTAATGATATGCATGCATTAAAAATATAAAAAGAAATCAATTAATGGAAAATATGCACTAAAATAGAAAATAAAAATAAAATGTCCTTTTTTATTTTTATTTAATTTTCTTAACATTTTCATCAAATGGTTGAAAAAGAATTATTAACAAACAATTATTTACATTTTTTATGAATTATTTAATATGGAAGTATAAAAGAAAAAATCAAAACAAAAGAAAATAAAATGGAGGGGGGTTTAATCAGCAAGAATTCAGGTTGTTAATCACATTGGGCCCTGATTGGGGGGTGCCAACAGCATGAGGCGCAGGGCCCAGATTTGGTTATCCAGAAAACACACAAAAAAAAGGCTGATCTGGGCGCAGGGGGGGTGCTGCCTTAGTAATTTCCCAGTTGCTTCATTATGGGCTACGCCCAGGGGGGGTGTGAAAAACAATAAGGGCCTAAGGCCCAACTCCAATTCACTCAGACTCACACGCCAGGGGGGGGGAATTGAGCAATTTGGGTGTGCGTGATCAGAGGACGCGTTTGGGCCTAAGCCCAACGTCAAACCCTAATCCAAACAACCTAATCAAAACCAATTCTTCTCCCAAATGCTTCTGGCACTGTTCACTCTCTAACCCTAGCCGCTCCATCATCTTCTTCCTCTCCCTCATCTCTCTCTGCAACTCTCAAACATCCAACAAACCCTCACAACAACCTGAAATCGAACCCTAACCTACATCTAAACGAACTTCAATTCAAGACTATATCCAACACAAATCCAGTTCAAGCCAAGATTAAATCCTTACGCTATAACCATCAAAACGAGACGCAAACGAGGATCGAAGAATCAACGCACCTGGATGTGGAATTCGAACGAATCTTGAAGCTTCTGGAATTGGCTGATGAAGATCTGGATATTGATGATGGCGTTCTGGAGAAACTGGACGCAGATTGATGTTGGTTGAAGTTGTTTCTGGAAAAACTTCGTGAAGAACAATGGCGTTCTGGAAAAAAAACTGTATGAAGGTTGAACGTGGTTTGAAGTTCCTTGGAATTCTTGCTTGAAGATTGTAGGATGTCTGAGTGGATTCTGGAGAATTTGATGGAGGAGGATGCACGTCTGAGATGATTTCTGGAAAAGTTTGTTGAAGGTATGAATGTTTAAGACGATTTCTGGAAAAGTTTGTTGAAGGTATGAATGTTTAAGATGATTTCTGGAAAAGTTTTGATGGAGGACTGATGTTTCTGGAAAAACTGGGATGAAAGTATGAAGGTTCAATGGAGGAGATCGGAGGAAGAAGGAGATGATCTGGTGATTTCTTGGTATTTGCAGATTCCGGTGGCCGGAGTCCGTTGGCGGTGGCCGGCGGTGGGGGCTACGGCTGATGCATGGCCGCCGGTGAGGAACTCAGGCAATGGTGTGGGGGCGCCAAGTGGCGTGCATGCACTGAGAGAGAGAGTGAGTGGGGGACACGTGGGATGCTGGGAAACGAAAAGGTGGGGCCGCTTGCTGCGCAACACGTGTCAGCCTTATTTATATCACTGAGGACGCGTGGATCCTTCTAGAATATCCTAGTGTGCGCTGGAAGCTGGTGGGAGACTTGGACTGAATTGGACTTCTGAATTGAGAATTGGGCTTTGACAAAAACAAACCCTGGGCCCATACGAATCACCAAAAAGACTGCAAAAAAAACTGAGTAAAAAAAAAACAGTTAACTAAACCTAATTAACTCTAATCAATTATTAACACCTAATTAACTGACTAAATCAATCTAATTAAATCTAAAACATGATTAACCTAATTAAAACTCTAAAAAGTCATTAAAACCTAATTAATTCTGTATTATCCTAATTAACCCTAAAAAATCAATTAACCTCTAATTAACTCTAAAAATTCAATTAATCCTAATTAATTCTAAAAAGTCAATTAACCTCTAATTAACTCTAAAAATGATTAAACTCATATTAATTCTATATTATCCTAATTTTCTATTAAAATTCTAAAAATGATTTAAAAACAATTAAACCTATTATTAATAAAAGAAAACTATATTATTTTCTATAGAAAAATTCCTAAAAATGATTTAAAAGAAAAACCATATTATTCTAAAATGATAAAACTATTTAAAATCTTATTTATATTCTAAAATTCTATTCAAAATATTCTATAAAATTCTAAAAAAAGAGAATTAAGCTATTAAAATATTCTAAAACCCTATTTAAATTCCAGAAAAATCTATAAAGCCTGTTAAAAATTCACAAAAAGTCTATAAAAATCCTAAAAATGCAGATGAATGCAAATGACTCCCATAAAAGCGCACGAGACCAGATTGAATCGAACGGAGATCCCCGGGCATCAGAATATCTTCCAAATCACTTGAAAAATCACCGAGGAGCGCACAATTTCCTGAAAATAAAACCCTGGCAATCTGGACTGGATCTGCCATGTCTGATAGACAAAAATCAAGCTGTAAACTCTGATATCCCCTGCTTGCGCACAAAAATCATACATCTGAGCTGTGAATATGAATTTAAACCATGAGTCAGATAGGAGAATTGGTTGGTCAAATTTTAGGGTGCAACACCGGAATTTAGCGCAATTATTATAGGAAGGTGATATATTCAATGAGGCTTATAAGGAGTGAGTCCCGACCAAGCTGACTTGAGAGTCACCGCTCAGTTGAGGCCCTCTTGAAAATTAGTATTGTTGAACGAGTATTCGTGAAAACATTCACTTTTTTTGACCTAGGAGCCTGCGATACTGGGGACCGTAGTTACCTAAACACAACTTTGGCCTTATTAGGATGTAGTGTGATGGCTATGAGGGAGTAGTCGCAAAATAGGTTCTACGCGATACTACACTCAAAAGAGGTTCTCTTGAGAATATTGTTAACCACTGAGTTATTCGGGAAATTGATAATATTCGAAAGATGGACTGATGACTTTGGGCACCGCTTAGAACCCTTGTTCTGCAGGTACAATTAACCCTTAGTACTTACCTTTCGGGATGGGTAGACCTTGGCTCCATGCTCATGTCCCTCTAACCTAGGACTTTTGTTTGCCTTTGTGTGTTTGTGCATGGCATTCCAGCATCATAACATTCCTGGTTTCAAGGAATTTAACTGTCAGTCCTTTGCAAATTCAAAAAAAAATCTCAAATTTCAAAATCTAAAACTTTTTCAGCTTTCCTAGAAATATTTGCAACTGGCCGTTGAAATTATTAAAACCATTGCATTGCATTGCATTGCATCCTTGTTTTTGCATATGCATTTTCCTTCCGGTTTTCTTATTTTTGGTTCTCTCGCATTCCAGTTCTGTCACCTTGAGTCCTCTGCACCAGTACAACACCAGAGCTCGAGCTCGTAAAAAGATGGCGGAACAAAATCAAGAGCTTGATCGAGTTAGAAATGAACTAGAAGACCTTCGAGGAAGTGTGGGGCAGATTATGGAGATGTTACAGGTTATTCTTGCGAGGATGGATACTCAACCCACTGTTGTTTCTGAGATTACCAATGCAGTAGTGGATCCTCAACCATCTGTTACTACTGCAAGTGTACCTCCTTATGGTCTTCCACCTGGTTTTGTGCCAACTCCTGTTGCGGTTCCTATTGCTCAACCAGTTCAACAAGTTGTTCCTTTGGTTTCTAAAGCTCCTCAAGTGATTCCAACTTTTGCACCAGCTGCAGTTCATACCATGTGCATCCCTACTTCAATGAACCGGTATATAGTGTGATTGCAAATTTCTCTAACATCGTTGATGTTGGTGTGAAGGTTGAGTTGGGTCTGAAAAGTGGGAAAATGTCAAGTACGACTGGTAGTTCAAGCTCTAATAAATATCATGCTAAGAAACCTTCGTTCATTTCTAACAAGAAGAAAAAGGGTGAAACTAATGTTGTAACTACAAGCAGACAAAGAAATCAACCTTGGCAACATCAGCAAAACTATGTTCAACAACAAGGTTATCCTATTAAGTTCGCTCAACAACCGTATGTGGCTGCTGTTACACCTGCTTTCAATCAACAAGTTTCTGCTTATCAGCCTATGCAACCGGCTCCTGACTATCAGCCTCTGGTCTATCAACCTACTCCTGGTTATCAGCCTGCACAAGATCCTGCCATCTATCAACAAGTGCCCAACACTCTTGCCTATCAACAATCGAAGAATCAGGCACCACGCCAGAATGTTCCTAACAGGAGATAGTACAATCCAATTCCTCCTATTCCGATGACTTATACCGAGTTGTGCCCTTCGTTAGTCCAACAAGGTGTGATTACTAAAAGAGCTTTGGGTCCACCTCCAAATCTGCTGCCAGCTAATTACAACCCTGCCACTCATTATTTATTTCATGAGGGCGCGCCTAGCCATGATCTAGAAAGCTGCTATGCTCTCAAGCACCTTGTGAGGGAGTTAATGGAAAAGAAGATCCTGTCTTTTGATGATCCTCAACCAAATGTCAAGAGCAATCCTTTGCCTACTCATGGGGCCGTTAATACTATTGATGATGTATCTGATGAAAGCATAGTCCTCGATGTTTCTCAAATTAAGACTCCTCTCCGAATCTTCCATTCAAAGTTGTTTGAAGTCGGTTTAGTGTATGCTTGCCATGATGATTGTACAAATTGTGATATCAGTACCAAGGGTTGTCTGTTGGTTCAGAATGATATTCAGAGGTTGATCAACGATGGTTTCTTACAAGTGGTTAGCCAAGTGAAGAAGGATGAAGTTGCTGTGATTGAACCCGTCTTTAAATTACCAAAACCAGGTGCTAAAGTGCTTGTCTTCCATTTGCCAAGATCAAGTTATGCAGTGCTTGTTTTCAACACATCAAAGCCAGTTACTCCTGCCATCAATCAACCGAAGCCAGTGGTCATTCATAAGCCTAGTCCATTTCATTTCAATGACTCTAAAGTTGTACCCTGGAAGTATGATGTGACCATGATTGACAAAGAATCTGGGGAGGTTATTCTAAGGGTAGAACCGAAGATTGTTAATAAAGACGTGACTAATATAGTTGGGACAAGCAAGATGACACGAAGTGGTCGTATATATACTCCCCATTTCAATGAGGCTCCACCTAAGAAAACTGTTACCACTACGCCTGCCAAAGACAAAGGAAAAGAAGTGGTTACAAATGATGAAGATGCTGAGTTTTTTAGAATCATTAGAAAAAGTGATTACAAAGTCATTGATCAGCTTCACCAGACTCCTTCCAAGATCTCAATCTTATCTCTGTTGATGAGTTCACCTGCTCATCGAACTGCATTACAGAAGTTGTTATCTCAAGCTCATGTTGCTCAAGACATTATGATTGGTCAATTCGACAGTGTGATTGCCAATATTACTGCCTGCAATACTCTTAGCTTCAGCAATGAGGAGTTACCAAGGGAAGGTCAGAATCACAATCGTGCCTTACATGTATCAGTGAAATGTCAGGAGGATAACTTATCAAGGGTACTAGTGGATACCGGTTCGTTTTTGAACGTTCTACCTAAGAGTGTTCTTACCAAGTTGGCTCACCGAGAGACTGAGATGAAGCCTACCTCTTTGACAGTAAAAGCTTTTGATGGTTCCCGCAGAATTGTGATCGGAGAAGTGGAGCTACCGATCTTAATTGGACTGCATATTTTCAACATCATATTCCATGGACATAAATCTTAATTACAACTGTTTACTTGGAAGACCTTGGATCCACGTCGCTGGTGCCGTAACTTCAACTCTACATCAGAAGATGAAGTTTGTGGTTGACGAAAAGTTGGTCATCATACATGGTGAAGAGGATTTGATGGTCAGTAACATGTCTTCTTTCCATTACATAGAAGCCGATGAAGACGCTCTAGAAACTTCTTTCCAAGCACTTGAGATCGCCAATGTTGTCCTATTGGAAGTCAAAGAAATAGTGGGCCAGAGTAATCCATCTTTCGCATCTTTCAAGAGCACCAGATCAACAATCAAAGGAGGCATTCCTGAAGGTTGGGGAGAAGTAATAGATATCAAAACCAAGATGAACCGCCACGGGTTGGGTTACAAGCCAACTCATGTTAAAGCTTTTACATCTGCCAAAGGTCGTCCGAAGACTGTCCAAGAAGTGTTTGTCAGCGGAGGTTTCCAAGTCAATGCTATTAACGATGATGATGATGAAGACCTGAGAAACTTGGTATTCAAGTGTGATGCAGCTCTGAGCAACTGGGAAGCAATAGAGATCCCCATGATTTTTCCCATGTCAAAGTAATTTAATGCTTTTTACTTGCTGTTTTCAAAAATTCCACAGCTATGCCCAAAGCTACTGGATTATTTTGTAGGGCCACCTTTTCACTTTTTAAAAGATCATAAATAAATGCATTTTTTTAAATTCTTGTTGTTTCGTTTACCTTTTTTTTCTTTTACCTTTTAAAGAAATTGGCAATCTTTTCAAAAACTACAAAAAACTTTTCTTTCTCTTGCATTTTCCTTCCAACATGCAGTGGTATCCCAAAACTTGTTAAATCCAATGACCCTGATTTCACTCCTAACCTTGATTTGCCCATATATCAAGCTGAAGATGAGGGTGAGGAAGATTTCGAAGTCCCCACTGAACTGGCAAAATTGGTTGAGTATGAGTACACTGAACTTCAACTATACAAAGAGTAAGATTTATCTGCTAAAGCAAGAGTATCCAGCTGATGCTACTAATCTTGACAAGAAGACTCTGAGAAGATTAGCATCCAAATTCTTCCTCAGCAATGATGTGCTATACAAGAGAAACTACGACATGGTTCTGCTTAGATGTGTCGACAAACGTGAAGCAAACATGTTACTTCAAGAGATTCATGAAGGAACCTTTGGTACTCATGCCAATGGTTATGATATGTCCAAGAAGATCCTGAGAGCTGGGTATTACTGGTTAACCATGGAATCAGATTACATCCAATATGCCAGAAAATGCCACAAGTGTCAAATCTATGCTGACAAGGTCCACGTACCTCCAACATCGTTGAATGTTTTATCATCACCGTGGCCTTTCTCAATGTGAGGCATTGACATGATTGGGGAAATCGAGCCAAAAGCTTCCAATGGTCACCGATTCATTCTATTTGATATCGACTACTCACAAAATGGGTAAAAGCTGCTTCTGATGCCAACGTGACCAAGCAAGTGGTTGCTCGCTTCATCAAGAAAGACATTATATGCCTTTATGGAATTCCAAGCCGAATCATAATAGATAATGGGACCGATTTGAACAATAAAACCATGAAGGAGTTGTGCAAAAGTCTCAAGATTGCACATTACAATTCTTCTCCTTTTCGTCCCAAAATGAATGGAGCTGTTGAAGCTTCGAACAAAAATATCAAGAAAATCATGCAAAAGATGGTCAAGATTTACAAAGATTGGCATGAAATGTTACCATTTTCCTTACACGGATACAGAATTACAGTGCGAACTTCAACAGGGGCAACCCCTTTCTCATTAGTGTATGGAATGAACATCGTCCTCCCCATCTAAGTAGAGTTACATTCCTTAAGGGTATTGATGGAAACCAAGCTTGATGAAGCAGAATGGGTCCAAGATAGATTTGACCAGTTGAATATCATTGACGAGAAACGCATGACAGTTATGTGCCATGGTCAGTTGTACCAGAAACGGATGAAGAGAGCCTTTGACAAGAAAGTTCGAATCCGAGAATTCCGTCAAGGAGAACTTGTACTCAAGAAAATCTTGCCAGTTCACAAAGACATGTGTGGTAAATGGATGCCCAATTATGAAGACCCCTTTGTTGTGAAGACAGTCTTCTCCGGAGGATCGCTAATTCTTACAACAATGGATGGTGAGGAGCTTGGACATCCTGTGAACTCTGATGCAATTCGAAAGTATTATGCCTAAAATAGCCCGCTAAGTCAAAAACCTGGAAAGGCAACTTAGACAACAATGGGTATCCCAGTGGATCACAACTTATGAAGGAGATCCAGGCAAAAATTAGGGATGAAAATAAAAAAGAATAATAGCTCGCTAAGCTGAAAACCTAGAAAGGCGGCTTAGGCAAAAATGAGCGTCCCGGTGGATTGAAAACCCGGAAGGGAGATCCAGGCAAAAATTAGGGACAAAGGCATTTCACTGCATCAGATGACGCCGATCATCGCAGAATATCAGATCAAATCAATTCCAACTGCTCTTGTCAGAAGTAGGATTTTGGGTAGTCTTAGTTATTAGGGTCAGTAGGTGTTGTTGGATTCAATGTAACCTTTCCCTATTGCCAATTTCAATTGTAATTTTCCAGGGAGCTTTGCAATTAGCAAGCTACCATTCTTCAATAAAATCAAACCTTTTTGCTATTCAATTTCTTTATTTTTATGCTATCTTTTCATTTTTGTTATGCAAATTGCTATTTGTCAATAATAATTTTGAAGGTGAAAAGTTTTCAAACTTAAAACTGTTTTTGAAAACGCATTTGAAAAGATACAAAGTTGCTTTGACTTGTGGAAACATCTGAAGGACATCTTCGTTCCCCAGTAAGTCTTATTGTTGCAGAAGCACTTTTAAACCATTGCCTCTGTGCAAATCCTCAGCGAAACATAAGCTGACAGCACTTTTGGACCGATCTTGTAATCTCCAAAGATTTTCAAACTGCAGAGAATCTTCCCAGTATCTTCCAAGTGATACATGTTTACTATTGAGGACCCACTCCCTAGTGGAATGATCTTTTCCTCACTGAATTTGCTACACTTTCCCCAGGAAGTTGCCACACTTTCCCCCTAAAGTTTCTATACTTTCCCCAGGAAGTTGCCACACTTTCCCTAGAAGGTTGCTACACTTTCTCCAGGAAGGTGCCTAGCTCCACACTTCCCCAATGAAGCAGATATTTATTTTATCCCCGAAAGTCTCCAATCCTAAGATGACTCTTCCCAGTGAACAAGTCTTCTTTGATAGAATTCAGGTTCATGATGGTAATCCCTTCAAGTGAAGTCATGATATCATATCCCCAAGTGGAATTTTCTCTCCCAGAGAGTTTGGAACCTCGAAGCAAGATTTAGTTCCGCCTATCAACATTTCCTATCCTTCATAGATGTACTTTTGCAGAGGTCATTGTGTTTCTCCGTCGAGATATTTATTTTATCTCCCGTTTGCTCCTCCTCTTGTCTGTTTTGTCAGCATATACATAAGCATGAGCATATATGCATTAGCATATGCATCAGCCAAGTAACTGGGTTTGTCCGTTCTCTCCAAGTAGATCGTCAACCTTAAGCATAAAGTCTACTATTTGCTAGTTCCCCACAGAGTTCAACCCTCGTGGATGATGATTATTTCAGTTATCTTTTCCATGCCTAGATAAGATAATCCTCATTTGAGTTCATTCCCTCAATGGAGTCTTGTTTGACAGTTTCTTTCTAGCTCGATTCTAGATGGAACTTTAGTCCCCGTCGGTTGCCGAACCTACCTTGACGTGCATTTATTTTGCACTATCTTTCAAGAAGAGCGTTTTACATTGCTAATAAGTGGCAGTCTCTTCGGAGAAGCTTACAATTTTTATCATTTCTCCCAGATAAGTGGAGTCTCACCCGAGAAGCTTATCATTGTATCATTGCTACCGTTGCTGATAAGTGACAGTCTCACCCGAGAAGCTTATCATTACCGTTTACAACACCAATAAGTGGCAGTCTTGCCTGAGAAGCTTATCCTATCTTATTATATCTAGCAACAAGTGGCCATCTCCCTTGAGAAGCTTGTTTCCCATACCTTTTTCCAGATAAGTGGCAGTCTCTCCCGAAAAGCTTATCATTTTATCCGTATCCCCAGATAAGTGGCAGTCTCCCTTGAGAAGCTTATCATTGTTGACTTTTTTAGATAAGTGGAAGTCTCTTTATTTGAGAAGCTTATCCAGTTTTGGTATGTAAGTCCCTTTCAATGATAAGTGGCAGTCTCTCTCGAGAAGCTTATCAAGGCGTTCCCCCTTTGAAGTCCAATTATTTTGGCATACAGAAGGTTTTTACCCTGTATCTTTCCTGATGGTTCCTGAAGATCCTGTTTGATCTCTTAGTTTACGGAATTTCTAGAGCTTGGATGTTATTATTTTGACTCCAGCATTTCGTTACATGATCCTACTGCCACGTGGATCTTGTTTTACCCTTTTATCCTAGAGTGTTAGCCGGTCATGCCTGAACCTGTTGAGCAACTACTCTGGATATTTCCCCAGTGGAGGTCGTCTTGCTGGTGCCATCTTCATTGAGGATCTCTTCTTGTCTGTCCTTCTAAAGTGACAACTGGTCATGCATGAACCTGTTGGTCCATCACTTTATATTTCCCTAGTGCGTTGTCATCCCCAGTGAGTGGTTACTCATTGCCTTTTCCCCTGTATTGTCATTTCGTCTGCATTTTTGCATTTATCATTTCATGATATTCATCATAATGGAGTTCATAGCATTGTCAGCATTTTTTTAGTTTAGTTTAGTTTGTCCATAGCATTGCATATCATTGCATCTAAGGGCAAAATTTTCGGTTATATGTATTTAAATACCTTTCACCATGATTTTGCGAGATTCTTCATCGCTCACATCATCCGGTGACGATATTTAAATAGGGCAAACTGTCATACCCCAAATTTTACCCTTAGATACACTGATCATTCGCATATCATTTAAGTCAATCATTCATGCATTAGCTAACCGTCTAACCAGTTTGTTATTTTTGTTTTGTGAAGTCAGGTTTGCTGCAAAAGATTTAAGGTCTGATGACAAATTCTCTTTAAAATATATCAGAGACTTCCCAAAGAAGATTAAGTTCAGACTCGAGGAAGAGTTATTCAAAGGCATGATGTTTTGCATGGTGTTGACTGGTTTGTATGCTTTGTTTCCAAAAAACAATGTGTCTTAGTGGCATGAACTAAGACTTCTTCAATTTAGTTGATTGTGGGTTTGGATTTGTGTTTGATTCGAATTTAACATTGTTTATGTCCAACAAGTTAATTTATTTTGGCCTTTTGATCCTAAGGAAAAGAATTAGAAATGTTCTTAGTGATGGTTTTGGTAGATTCCCAAGAATGGAGTCCGGGAATTATGTAGATTCATTTTTCAAGATGTGGTATCGTCAAAGCTATGATATTATTTGTTCTTACAACTCTTAAGTCTTGATCCATTGCTTCATAAAATTGCAAAACTTAGGTTAAAATGAAGAAGTTAAAAGTTTGATTTGTTCAATATTGGGCACAAAAGTTAAAATTCAAGCTTAATGTTCAAATTCAAATTTGTCATCAGAATACCCAAAAAGGGTTCATGTCTATTCCATTACATTCTGTTCTTGATGAGTTTACAAATGCAAGAGATTTTTTAAAGTACAGATTACAAATTTCGTCTCAAATAAAAAATTTGTTCAAATTCAGAATAATGTTACAATTGTTGTTGAAGTTTACATCATGGAAATTCCTAAAGAAGACAATTCTTAATGCTTCCCTCCAAGCAGCTCCAAGCAGCCTATACTCCTTTGATTCCTCAAGACCTGCAAGAATCCAAGAAGAAAAATAGTTGATAGCCCTCAGATTCAAAGGAACATCACTAGGCTTTGTTTCAGTCTGCAAGGGTAACGATAATAACCGCCACCGGCTTGCACATCCTGCAACAAGACAATGAAAAACAACACCAAGACCGAAAGCTTGAAAGAGAAAATGGTCCAAGATCTATCCTTTCCCAACGACCAGGCAATATCGATCCATATCCAGAAAAGAGAAAATTGAAAGATTGAAAAAACTGATTTTTCTTTCCCAAAATGGTCCAAGACCGAATCCAGTAGAGTTCCAAAAGTAAAACAGCAAGTCCAAACATGTTTCAACCAAAACAGAAACAAAATCGCACACTGTGGTGCCTTTCTAAAAACAGAATTTGGAAATTTAAAAGCAAATAATAAATCTGTTCCCGACATGTTCAAGTTAAAAAGGAAAGTCATTTAAGTTCTTCAACTCGTTTTGGACTATAAGAGAAGAAGAAGAAGAAGCATCACAAAAGGAGAAAAAAATCATCACGGATCACAAAACCGCGAAACCATCAAAACCCAATCGTAAAAACCCTAACTTTTCATAAACCGAGAAATCCAGGTGAAAGATCTCATAGGGGAACCTCATAACAACCCTCAAACAAAAACCCACGAAAGCCACAAAACAACCGCCAACAAGCTCACGAACAAGTCACCAAGGACTTAGAAAAAACGAAAGAAATTCATTTCTTTCTTGTCTTCCATCATCGCCCGACGCCGAGTCACGTTTTCCATCATTGAACGATTCATGTTTTTGGGTAAAAACACTAACCCTTCATTTTTTTCATTGTGTTTACATTGTTATTGTTGCACCCCAAATTTTTCCCAACCTTTTTCTAACTTGGCTTGTGTTTCATTGCATTCTCATAGCATTAGCATTTGCATTTTGCATACCATTGTCGATTTACAGGGGATTGAGAGAGGTGTGCCTAGCAAGAGGAGACTACCAAAGTTTCTAAGCCTATTAAAATGGTCTTATTCAAGCTATCCAATGTTTATCATCATCATAGGAAAGCCAAAGTTCTTTGAAGAAGCCAGATGAATGAATATGGTTCACCTCCTATCTTGGAGGCCATGTGAAGTTCATCAGAGGATATTTAGTGCATGGTTATGGGTGGAGAATATTATATGAGCTCATTGAATGTCTTGAGGGTCATTGAAGAGCTTATTCAAGTCATTATACCAAGTGCAAGAGGCCACAGTCAAAGGTAGTGCAGTTAAGGTTTTCATCGGGTAAACCCTAAGTCAACTGTGAAGTTGAAGGAGATTAAGACTTAATTCCAAGTCTCTATGATCATGAAAAGTTGTGTTGATATATCTAAGATTTTATTCCAAGATCAAATCAAGAAGAATAAAGAGTGTGAGAAGTTGCTAAACTAGGGTTTCTAAGCTTGTTAGTGTAAAATCCCCTGTTTAGTGCCTAACTTCAAGACCACATATCTGAAGATACATGTCTCATCTCATCTTGACTCCAACATGAAACTTGTAAAACATGTTTCTAGATTTCTTTTGAGTACTATAACTCATCCATTGGGTTTATAGAACTCAAGTTATGATGCTAACAAGTTATGGGTCCTCAGATGAATGTGACTATGGTCAAAAAAAGTCAACCAACTTCCAAGACATTTTTGACCTAGAAGCATGTTTCTCCTCACTTTGACCCAAACATGAAGGGTTTTCCTTATGATCTTAGCTTTCCAAAAAGTATTAGAAGTCTTTCATCTTGTTTATGAAGCTCAAGATATGAAGCTTGTAAGGTAGGGGTATTTTGGAAATCTTTAATTATAGGTCATTCTGGTTATAGATCAATTTCACAACTTTGCACACTTCAAATGGAATTTTGTCCAACATCAAACTTGCTCCAAATGAGCTCAATCATAACACCAAACCATCACATGTCATGGATATGGCTTGTATGTGAAGAATGGTGGAAGGAAATTCATAAAAAAGTACTTAAAAGGCCTAGTTTGGATCAAATTCAGTTGGAACCATATAATGGCATGTTTATGCATTTTTTGATTGCCTTGAATGTACTAAATGTGATGCCAATTTCAGAATTAACTTTGGACAAGTTTTGGTATGCCAAATTCCATGTAACTTCACCATGAAGCAACACATTCAAGATTCACCATTAGATGGTTTCAAGGGATCAATCTCATCCCTCTGATCACTCAACATCCCAAGCAATGTGTATGAATGAAATTTGAAACCATTAGAGCTCTGTTTTCATGCAAATTGTGCAAGCTCAAACTCAAATTTTTGGATTTTCCATTGGACTTAGCAGGCCACGATTGGGCCTCCAAAGTGCTTCAGATCCAAAGTATAAAGGTTTCTGATCATTCACAAAGTCTCAGAATGGATTTTGGAGCAAGATTGAGCAAGAATTCAGTTACAACAACTCAAGAACAAGTGAAATCGCATTTTCAAGAATTCACCAGTTTCAATCCAATTAAAGAGCACTAACATCTCCATTGAAGTTTGTGGAAGCTTTCTGGTTGTTTTCCCTTAAGATTCATCACCAAATCAAGGCCCAACGGAGGCACTCCGTTAGGCAAGTTATCTTGCACAAATTCTCTCTGTTCTTGCTCCAATCATACACCATTTTCATGGATTCTTGATGCCCTAGTTACATAGATCATTTCTGGTTTAATTTGGTGCGCGTTCTTGAACTTTTATGATTCTTGGTCAAATCTTTGTGGCTTCGGTTAGGGTTAGAAGTGGGACGTTCTGGTTAGGTCTCACTTCATCTTGTCCGGTGAGCCAACCGGAGAAGACAACCAGAAAGTGCAGAGCCTCCGTCTGGTGTTGGCGCCGGTTGTATGCGTGGCTGTGTCCTGATCCATTGGATCATTTGACTTGAATTCAAAACGTGTGGTTGTGATTGTATCTTGACATGGTTGACTTAGGATTAAATGAAACAGTGAGTTTTGAGTAATGGACTTGGGCTTAAATGACTAACCACACCTCCCTCAAGCGCAACCCATAGAATACAACTAGGATTGTTTGCTATCTGCACCAAATCTTTTCCATTTTATTTTTCTTTTCATTATTTTCCCATTTTGTAATCTGTTTGATTTCAATCCAATTAAAATGCTTCCAAATGCAAATAAAATTCACAAAAAAAGTTTTTAGGCATTTCAAGATGTAATTGAATTTAGGAAATTTTAGTTTTATTTTTCTGAATATTTTTCAATTAAAAAATAATTGTTCATTTGGAAGGGTTTTATTTGGTTTAAAGTTGATATCTCATGTTCTTGGATTTTATTGCGTGATGAAAATTTCATATAAATGTTTGATTTTTCTTATGCATATCCATGACATATTGATTGATTTTTGTGACATGTTTACCCCTGGTTTTAGTACCATTTGGTTAGGGTTTTAGTTGGGTTTTTAGGACCCTAGATTTGCACTATTTTTTAGGATATCCCTTAGAACTTGCCCTCTGTTTTCCTAGCCTAGTATAGGATTTTTCCCCATAGTTTGGACCCCTGGTTCCTAACACCAGAGGGGTCCTATAAGATTTTATTTGGTATTTTTTGGATAGGTGTGCTACTTCTATTGTATTTTTATTCTAGCCTACCCTTGTATGGTATTCACCTTGATATATGAAATAGTTTGGTTCTTAATTGAGTTTTGTGCAATGTTTGAGCCTCTAATTTTTATGTATTCATATCATATACATAATAAGGTGTTTCTATGTTCAATTTTGGGTTCTAATTGTGTTCCTAACTTGTTTAAGTTTGGCTTTCTTTTAGACCTATCTTTTAGGGTTCCATGTGTGCATGTATGTGAATGTTTACACTCTTTTACATGACTCCTTTGCAAAATATTTGTGAATTTCTTTTCAAATACTTTGTGTACACTCTTTTCTTCCAGCTCTCTTTGTCCTAGGACTTTAGGATCCTACTCATGGAAGCTTAGTCCTCCTTTGGAGAAACTTAAGGCATGCCATAAGTAGTTGAACCTTTGAGGACTACTTATGTGTTTTGTGAGCATTTTGAATGTAGCATGCTTGGTTGAGTAGCCCTTGTGAGTTCCCTTGGTTCTCACTTTTACTCCCATCATCTCATTTAATCCTTTCCTTCTTTCCATGTAATGTTGTATGATTTTGTGCATTAGGATATAAGTATGCATGTGAAAGCTTTTCCCTCTCTTTTCCTACTTGAATTAAAAGGTTGAGATGAGCTTGTGGAGGTTTTCACCCCACACAATTTCCTCCCTTTGCTTGTGTGTTGCATTGCATATGCATTCATTCATTCCTATTTCATGTCTTATTTCATGTTGCTTTCTTCTTCTCTTTTCTTACCATGCTCCCTTAGGACTTCCAATCTCCTTGTTTAAGGATGATTGTGATAGACTCTAGGATTCAAACCATGTATGAGAACATTAAGTAGAATTTCCCTTCAACCTCAACTATAGGTTCATTTTGCATGACAACTACTAGGTTTTGAACTAGTTCCCTTTAGTTTGTCCTCTCTCTTTCTCATCTCAAAGAAAATTCAAAATACTTAATAAAGGCTAATGAATATTGTGCGTTACGAGCCTTAAGTACTTGGGAAATGGTTATTGGGGGGTTTCCTCTTGATGGCCTAGAGTGTTTAGTGTTCACCCTTTGGGTGATGTGCGACGCATTCGTTCCCAGGTCATAGTCTTTAGTGCAATATGAATTACAAATAATTCAAAAAACACTTCTCCTTAAAAGACACAAAAAGAAATGATCAAACTTCATTTTGTCCCATTGGACCCTTAACAATGGAGAACCTTTTCATGAAAAAGAGTTTCGTTAACTCTTAATTCTACCGCAAACAGGTAACGCCTAAGTCTCCAAAGGTCGAGCTGCATACACCTAACTGCGAGAACTGATTGTTAACCCTACTCGGGTAAAAATAGTTGAACCAAATGGTGTTCCTATTTGCCCAAACTACATTTGCTCTGATTTCTCATACCAGATGAGAATATGTAGGCACAAGACGCGATGTCTTGGCGAGCGACCTTCCCCACTTTCACCCGTAGTTAGCTGAACTACGTTGACTTTGATTTCTCGTACCAGACGGGAATACGTAGGCCTAGAGCAGCGATGCTCTGCCGAGTCCTTTTTCTTTTCTTTTTGTCCCAGACCTTTAGCATAGATAGTTTCAATCACCCTTTTAGATAGACAACTAAGCGTGGATCCCGTCGAGTACGACGGACGTGAGGGATCCTAATACCTTCCCCTTGCGTAACCGACTCTCGAACCCGAGGTTGCGATGACCAATCTTATCCCATTTTGTCAGGTTTTATCTGCTTGTTTCCTTTCCCTCGTTGGGATAAATAACGAATGGTGGCGACTCTTTTGTCATTGCCGGCACCTTTTTTCGCAGTAGCGACAGCTGGAAAACATAGCATTAGTAGTGGAGATTAGTGGGGGCGTGCATGCTTTGCATGTTCTAGTTCCCCATGAAATTCGCGCTCAGACGAGATTCTCTTGGATGATATCCTTTCCAGCCCTTTAGGCTTGAGGGGATTTTGGATCTGAGGGTTGTCGACTCTAGGGACCGATCATTTCTGATTCAGCTAAGTGAGGCCTCCTCGGGAGATGATGATGCCAAACCAGGAATGGTGATCGTATCATCATTTCTTGAAAGTTTATGACGCTGATGAACGCATAGGATGCCGAACCTTATCAGTGGATAGGTCCATACCTGTGAGAGGGATTGGGTTATGCAGGAAACCTCGACTTTCAGACTACCCGGTTTTCTTTATGAATCTGAGTTATTGAAATCAATGGTTCCTATTGTCAGAGTTGTGCTATTGTTCTTGTTAAAGTGAAGCGCCGATCCTTCTCAATCTACATCACAACAATCTTGATCCCCTGTTTTCATTTTGCATTTTGCATTTTTTCATCTGCATCTCATTAACATGTATTTATGTTGCAGGTGCATATTTCCTTTCTCGATTCTAGTGATCTTGTTCCTCACCTCCGACATGGAACCCTTGAAGAAAACAGTTGCCTACAACCTTCCTACTCCAGATATTAGTTCTCTGCTCAGTTTGATTGTCGTGGTTGATAGAGAGGTAATGGAAGACTTCAAAAAATCTTATGGGAAACTGCTCAGTTTTGTCTGCAAGCCATCAGTGTACGAGATGAATGGGTTGTATGCTCTCCTGCAATTCTACGACCCACAGTTGAGATACTTTTTGTTCCCTGATTACGTCCTCACGCCTACCTTGGAGGAATATTCTGTAGTGTTAGATATGCCGATCCTGGATCAGATGCCGTTCTTCCATACTGACGCTAAGCCTGATCTGGCTAAGCTTGTCGCCGCATTACATCTGGATGCCTCAGAGATAGAAGGAAAGTTGACTGAGTGGAATGGTGTGCCTGGTTTCTCTTTGCAGTGCCTGGTTGAAAAGGGCCAACAGTGCGCAAATGATGGATGTTGGATTGTATTCAATGCCATTCTAGCGCTCTGCATCTATGGCATTATTTTGTTCCCTAATCTGTCGGGGTCCGTAGACTTGGACGCGTTTCATATCTTTGCCTCAGGGAATCCGATACCCACACTGCTCGGTGACGTTTATCACTCGGTTCACTACAAGAATGAGAACCAAAGGGGGAAAATGTGTCCTGTTGTGTTCCCTTATTATACAAGTGGTTTGCCAGTCATATGCCCAAGACATGTCCTTTCGTTACTTCTGCAGGTACGTCAAAGTGGCTTGAACGTCTGATGGATTTGTCAGCTGAGAACATCACTTGGTTTGATAGGAACATACTTTGTACATAAATCATCTATAGCTGCAGCGGATTTCCTAATGTCCCTTTGGTCGGAAGGAAGGGGTGCATCAACTACAATCCGTCATTGTTGGTTAGGAAGTTTGGATATGCATTGAGGGATCCTCCCAAGGAAGAAGAGGTACAAGAATCTCTGTATCTCATCGGGTTGTTAGATAGTGATACGCTGACCAGACTTGAGCATGCTTGAAACAACATTCATAGAAGAGGGAAAGCATTATTGGGAAAAAGTAATAGCCGAGCCTATGATCCCTACTTGAGCTGGATTCACGATAGAGCGGAGAGGTTGTTGATGCTGTTTCCTTCAGTGGCGCCTTTGTATCCCCTCATGATTGAGGAGCCGACCACTGTGGACATTCATAAGTACAATCAGTTATGGGCCGAGAAAGAGGAGCTACAGAAAGCTAATGAGGAGTTAGAGAAAGAGATTGCTCAGCTTCGAAGTGAGAAGACCGACGCAACCTATTCTTTGAAGAAACAGACTGAGTTGGTGAACACGTTGGGCACAGACTTGACCAAGCAGATTAAATCCCGGGAGCGATTGGGTCTAGATCTGAAAGTTGTTAGTAGTGTGCTCGCTTCCAAAAAGCAGGACTTAGACAAAGCTTATTTGGAGATTTCCAAATTCAATGCCCAGTGGAATGCCACCTTGTACAACAATAAAGAGCGCGAAGATAAGTTGAAGCTGCAGATCAACAAATTGAAGACTCAGTTGAGAGCCAAAGACGAGAAGATTTCAGCAGAGGCCTCACTCAGGCGTGACACCGAGTACAGATTGAATGAAGCTATTGCAAACTTAGAGGATTGCAGGATGAGAGCTGATTCCAAAAGATGTAAGCTTGAAGATTATTTTGGGGAAGGAGCCTGGGAGGACTACGCTGAGGGTCTACAGCGCACCATTAGCCAGCAAGAGCTGCTTATTCAGGGGGCTACTCACCAGACCAGATCACCACGAGACACAGGAGTTTCTAGAGGAGTTCTGGTCTCGTCATCCAGCTTGATTACCTTGTTTTCTCTCTATAGTTGTTGCTTATGCTTGTTGTACTGGACCATCACCAGGCTTGTTGGTTGAGGTCCTCTCTGATTGCATTCAGTTGATATGCTTGTACGCTGCCTGCGTGGCTTTCCATATATATATGAGGAGTTTTTGTTATTTCTTGTCCATGGGGCTTTCCATTGTCGTGCTTTTCTCTCGGAACTAGAATTGAGGGGGCAAATTTCCCTGTTGCATACATACATGTTTGTATTTTACATTTGTGCATCGCAGGTGCATCAGAACCGCTGATCTTAGTTTCTTGTGGTTTGTTAGCTGTTTTCAGGATACGCGATCAGATCGTTCACCAGGGAATCAACGTGAAGCCATGTAGAGATTTCAATCAGAGTTGAGGGAATTATGAGGCCAGATGGGGCAGTTCCAGGTGGAAATGCAAGCATTGCGTTTGGAGCAGAAGATGCTTAGGGAGGAGAACCATCAGTTGAAGACTTAGTTGGGTTTGGTCACAGAAGTGCTAAGGGGTGCACTAAGAAAGGAGGAGGATCAAGTGCCCTTGTGGAAGAGATGGTTGTTCCACCTCTACCTGTGGAATCTCTCCCTAGGCGTGATGTGCCTCCAAAACCTGCTGCACAATCTGAGAGTCCAGAACTTCCCCCGTCAGCAGCTATCTTCTGGTTCCCGAGACGATCCCAGGGTTAGAAGGTATGCTTAGAGGACAAAACAGCTTGACAGGATCATTGACTAGATCCCTATGACGTATGCTTAGCTCTTGCAACTCTTGCTCCAACTTCGGTTGGTCAAACTTCGGACTATGTCTTCGTTGACTGGGGAGCTACCACCAGGCTATGATACCAATGCCCACTGTGATTTCCATTCTGGGGCGCCAGGACATAACATTGAGACCTGCAAAGCTTTTAAGCGTAAAATAAAGGATTTACTTGATTCAGAGGCAGTTGAATTTGCGTCGGGTGGCGTAAGTGTACTAGGTGGTCTTGGTCCCCTCATTGCGAAAGAGATGGTTGTTCCTCTTATTTCTCCTGAAGTTGCATCTGTTCAAGAGGATGCCTTGCAGTTTATGACTTCTGAATCTCCCTGCCTATAACTATTGTCTGTTCCTAGGCCAAGCTTGAGGATGAAAGTACATGAACAAAGAGAATCCCTGATATCTCAGACCCAGTCTCCAAACGCTTCAATTGCTCAGAATCAACAATCTCTGGGGTCTTTGCATCGGACATCATTTCCCCTCCGGAGTCAACGGCCATACCGTCATCCACCACGTCGGTACGCCAGTCAAAGACCAAAGAAGCCAGAAAGGCAGTTCGCTCGGTTGCCCATGTTGTCGCTACTGCGAAAATCGGCGCCGGCTGACAGAAGAGTCGCCACCGTGCGTTATTTATCCCAATGGAGGGAAAGGAAACGCTCGAAGAAAACCTCGCAAAAAACGGAAAAGGTATGGTCATCGCAACCAAAACCTGGGTTCGGGAGTCGGTTACCCAAGGAGAAGGTATTAGCACCCCTCACGTCCGTCGTACTCGACGGGATCCACGCTTGCTTGGTTTGTACGGATTACACTTCTATCTAAACTAAAGGATGAGGTCTGAAAAGAAAAGAAAACATGACTCGGCAAAGCATCGCACTTTATGCCTACGTATTCCCGTCTGGAACGAGAAATCAGAGTCAACGTAGTTCGCCTAACTACGGGTGAAGGTGGGGAAGGTTGCTCGCTAGGACACTGCATCCTATGCCTACGTACTTCCACACTGCATGGAAGATCAGAGCAAACGTAGTTCGGGCTATGCACGACACAAGCTGTTCAAGTGTCTTTTATGAAAAATCTCACCTTAAACAAGGGTTTTCTTATGGCAAAAAGGTTGATGTTTGTTCAAATCTTTTGACGGAAGAAGTGAATTGATTTCTGTTATAACCTTTATTAATGTTTCTCTGTTGTTTTGAAGAAAGAAGAGATGACACTCTAAAAATCCTAGGGTTGAAAAAGGGGAATAAAATCTACCCTAATGTTATCATGCATGGGTTAAGACCTAATGTCTATCATATTCCTCTCCTGCGCAGAGAGAAACAGAGATCCTAAGGGAATAGACGGAAACAGAAACAGCAGATATATAAAACAGTAAAATGCATGGATGTAACAATACAAGCGAGGCAAGGGAGTCCCACTCAACCTCGAACCTAGAAAACAATAGGCAAGAGTGAATAGAATTCACTTTCAACCCAGCAAGTTAAACAGCAAACAATACAGTCAGGGAAATTCACACAATACATCAAGAATTAAACAGCTAAACTAAACAGCAAAGCAGTCTTCATCAGCATCAGCCTTCAAGTCAGCAGTCTTTTTATCTTCAATCTCCCAATGGCTTTTATTCAAGTTCTCTTCTCCCAAGCTGAGGAATCAATCACAAGAATGAACTGGGTGTTAAGCAATTAGTTGACCACCAAAGGTGGCAAACAGACTGCTAACAACACATAGGATATTTTCTCTCAAGAGTTCTATCTCTTAGACACTATCACCAAGCCTTCCAAAGTAAGGGGGTGAGTGTCTTAGAGAGACTCTGCATCACAGAGAAGGATGGAGATAGACAAGACCTTCCATGTTTGTGAATCAAGTTTTCTACTCTAGAGCTCTGCCTAACTCCTAGATCCTACAAACTTCAACAGCTGCCAGCAAGAGATACTCCTCATCAACTCTGGAAGTTGGTCTTCAGTCTTTAATCCTCCAATGGGCTTCATCACCTCAGTCTTCAGCTCATACCCCAAGCCCCAAACAAACCCAATACCCCACACAGACAAATAATAACCCTAAAGAGGGCACACCACACAATCAATCAAATACAAGCAATATACTAGTAGCAGTAGGGGAATCCTAATATTTTCTAAGGGATCTATCATCTACCCATAACCCCTATAGTCCCATACCCCAAAAATCAAATCAAAATTCCTAAAGGAAATGATCTATCTCACCTATGCTCACTTAAAACCCTAATTTTAACCACTCTAATCTCACCTAATCAAATCACCTAAAAATTAATCCTAAAATTATGAATTAAACCCTATATACAAGTTGAAGGTCTAAGCTAATCACCCTAAAAAGAATGGACCCTAAATCTAAGGGGAACTATTAGAACTAAAATCAACAAAATTTAGTACCAAACTAAACTCATTAAAAAGCTATTTACAAGAAAAATGCACAAAAAATATTAAAAGAAAATAAAATGCCATTTTTATTATTGGATATTTTTCTTAACAGAATTATTGACCTATAGCAAAAAGAAGCAATTAAAAATATCAATTTTATGATTTTTTTAAAGATGCTAGAATATAAAAGGAAATAAAAATCAAAAAACATGAATTAAATGGGGAGGGGGTGTCAACATTAACTTCGATCAGTTATTTACTCAGATGGGCCATGAAGTGGGGGGCGCGTATAGCAAATGCCTGGGCCCATTATGTTTCAGAAAATTGAATTAAAAAAATAAAAGGAAAAAAGATACGCAAGCGGTGTAGATAGCAACGATTTACAGTTAAAATCCATTGGGCTTAGGTTTGGGGGGTGGGAATAGCGTTCTGATCCAAGGCCCATGGTGGAGTCTTTAGTGAAACGCATCGTTTCACTTTGGGATTTCCCTCTGTTTCTTAAATTGAATTGGGACCGTCCGATGAGTCTAACAAGTCAAAATTTGGAAACGATCCAACGACCATTGGTCATCGTCCCCAACATGAATCTAGGGTTTTCAGAATTCCTCATCCATGCACGAACTTCCACAACTCTGTTCTCTCTCCTCACTCAACCAAATCCCTCGATCCAAAAACAAAAAATGGCCTACTCAAAGCCCTCTACAAGATCCTACACTTAGATTTTTCTAAAACTCACTCTATAATTCAACTCGATAGCTGTAACCTTAGGGCACCAAGAATTGCACCTGATATGCATGGTTATTAAACTTGCTCAAACTATACTAGAACGTTCTATGCATTATGCTAATCACTCTAAGCTAAAAAGCTAATATTATCTTGCCCTAATCCATGAGTTCTTGATCTTGAAAGATTCATCACCATGTTACCAAACTCCATGAAACCTTCTCAATCTCTCTGAAAATGGTCCTCTAACCTAACCTAACAATCTTACACTAATAATCTGATCTAACAACACCTAATTAGGGAGATAGAAGAGAAATCACCAACCTGCTAGGTAGCTATGGCAGAGGTGGTTACAGTCCAATCCAATGCTTGTAATCCTTCGAGGATGATCCTTGCTTGATGATGATCTTTCTGTTTGCAAAGAAAATGGAGGGAAAAGCTTGTATCCTTGGCTGCAACTTTGATGCACAATCTTGAGTTTTGAGAAAACAGCTCCTTAAACAGCCATGGATGGACCTTGGAGGATGATATTTCACACTCACAACTCACCACAGATGGAAGATGAATAAAAGCTTTGAACAGAAATGGTGTATTATGATGATTCTCTCACTTACTTGCAATTGAAGAAACTATGGAATTCTCTCTTTTCTCTCCCTCTTTTCACCAACCTTTTGCCCTAATGATCCACACTCATTATATAGATGATGATGGACAGATCTAGAAGTTTCTGGATTGATCTTAGAGGATGCTAGAATGTGGTAGAAGAATGTGAAAATTCTCATGTAATGACACTTTGAAATATCTCATCTCATGCCTCAATTGTCCTTACAACCCTTCAATTACACTTTAAAATCTCCTCATATGAGTTATTGGAAGGATATGAATGCTTATCATGCTGATCCCTTGCCTTTTGCTAAGTTTCACATGGATGCCTTATGATGCAAGCAAGAACATTACAAAGCAAGTCCAAAATTTAAACCCGAACTCAAAAAAGTGGCTGAACCAATGTCTTTAAAATGTTGTTTGGATTCAAAATGACATATTACATGACCCATTTTGTATTTGTAGATCTCTCAAACCAATTTCCAACTTGAACTTTTTCAAGTTATATGCCTTTTTTAAGTCATTTTCCACCAACTTTTATCAAGTCTTGTTCTATGCATTTCCAAACTTCCATGACCTCTTTTCTAGACTTAAAATGACATTTTGAGCAACTTTGATGTTGTTAAGTTTTTCATTTGAAACTTCCTTGTATGAGTTTTAGGCATAGGCTAAGAATGACCTGTAATTCTCAAATGACCAAAATACCCTTTGCTTGCCAAGACCATAAGTAGAGTTACACAAATAATATGAAGGCATACCATACCTTTCTAGAAATCTAAGACAATAAGGAACAAATCTCATGTTGGCCAGAAATCCATTTGAAATCTCCTTGAAGGTCAAAAGTTGCTTGGAAGACAGACAACTTTCACAGACAAATTTCAGTGCCCTCAGATGACCTATAACTTGCAAGAGCTATAACTTGAGTTCTATAAATCATCTTGATGACTTTCACCACTCAAATTAAAGCTATGAAGATACTCTACAAGTTTCATGTGGGCCATAAATTCATATGAAGCTTGCATCTTGAGTTACACTGCTTGGAAGTTTGACCTAAATCAGGGTATTTTACACTGAAACCCTAACTTGGTAACTCCACTTCTCCTTGACTTCTTTTGATTTTTCTTTAGCACAACACCATATCCATATCCATATAGCAAATAATGAATCCCACCTTCTTTAAATGCTCCTTGATGCCCTTCAAAATAAGTCTTTGACCTAGTGTTGACCCAGATAAAACCCTAGTTGACTGACTTCAACTGAGGCTCTTGCAATCACTTCAATGACTTGGTTCTTCTTCAAAATGATCATCTAGGTTCTTCATAACATACATACACACCTCATGCTCTTGGCTCATAGCTCACACCCTCTGATGATCCCCAAACAACCTCAAGATAGGAGAGAACTCACTGATCAACTTGTCAACTCTTCAAAGCTCAAATTCCTCCCTGATGACCTGAGTAGTCTTGAATATGAATGAAACCCTTGAATATGCCTCTTGAGATAAGAATAGCACTTGATCCCCTGATTAAGATAGCTTGCTTATGCTATGCAATGCAGATGAATACACTATGTACATAATGACTATGCAAATGATTATGCAATTGAAACATAAACCTAGGTTTAGAAAAGGTTGGGCAAATTTTGGGGTGCAACAGCTGCCCCTATTCAAGCGACTTGGACTCGACTGGATGAAGAGCGCGCAGCCTTCAGGCATTCGAGGTACGATACGGTTGAATACGAAAGAACCCGGAAATTTCCCAACCGCAAAAATAAATTGCGCATACGACCACTGCTTAGGGAAAACCCTTCAGGGAAATGACTTATGTTGTCACAGCAACAACTAGCCATCCATCTGTCAATCTGCTTTTTGTAAAATAATCCGATATTGTCCGCAGACCACTTCATTCCGAAGAAATGAGCATACACCACACAACGAGAAATTGTTGACATCACTTATCAACCTCTATTGGTCTCACTTATCAACCTTTGTTGATCTCACTTATCAACCTCTGTTGATCTCACTTATCAATCTCTGTTGATCTCACTTATCAACCTCTGTTGATCTCACTTATCAACCTTTGTTGATCTCACTTATCAACCTCTGTTGATCTCACTTATCAACCAAACACACGCTAACCAGCGGGAGAATATTGACTTCTCTTTTCATGTTGACTTCACTGATCAACCTTTCGTATCCTGAAGAAACGAGCAAGCGCCCAACCAAGCGGGGAAATATTCGGAGACATGAACAACCGACTCTGCGGGAAAATGAGAAACTTAACTGAGTAACTCTGAGGCCAATTCTGACAACTGCCGTCAAACACCTGCTGGGGAAATTGGGATCTTAACCAAGTACCCTAACGAGAATAACCCTGTTGACAAATACGAGGAATTTAACCAAACAACTCCTGTGGCGAGCATCCTGCCGGGGACTATGAGGACTTAAACAATTAACTTATTAACGTAACATCCTGCTGGAGCACATAACTCTGCTGAGGGAACTACGGGTAACGACCCAAAAATCTGCATTACCACCTTCTAATGCTGACCCCACGGCATCCTGAGAAAGACTCAACTGGGGGAATACAAGTAACTTAACCAAGCGACTTGTCGAAGAATACCCTACCAGGGACTACGAGGAACTTAACCAAGTATCTCGTTGAAGAATACCCTTTTTGGGGATTACGTCTCTACTGGGGTAACTGTGGGTAACCACCCAAAATCTGCATCTTGCTATTTCCACAGCACTCTGAGAAAGGACTCGGCTGGGGAGAAAGAGAAGTGCTTGACCAAGCAACTCTGCTAGGGGAATATGACATGGCGAACACGATCACTGCGTGTCTGACACAACAACCCTCTTGTAACAAGATGAACACGATCACCGCATATTCTACACCACAACCCTCTTGACAGGAGGAAACCCGATCACTGCGCGTCCTGGCGTTGGGACAAACACGATCACTGCGTGTTACGCTACAACCGAAATTACATCGACCATAAGTCCAACCAGATGAGGTAAACACGATCACTGCGTGCCGGATGGAGTAAATCCACATAGAAGAGGCGAACACGTTCATTGCGTACTTCAACCACCAATATGATGAACACGATCACTGCGTGTGCTGCAATAGGACGAACACGATCATTGCGCATCTCAACCAACAAACCCCCAAAATGATGTCAACACGATCACTGCGTGTGTCGCAAAACCAACCCATGTAATAGGACGGATACGATCACTGCGTATGCCGACCAACGAAACCAACTGATACGATAGCCACGATCACAGCGTGCTCCGCGTCAGAAGTTCCCATGGTATTATCAACACGATCACTACGTGCCATACAAATACGATCACTGCGTATCTTGAACACGATCACTGCGTGTTTGAACACGATCATTGCGTGCTATACGAATACGATCACTGCGTATCTTGAAGACGATCACTGCGTGTTTGAACACGATCACTGCGTGCTCTGAGCCACGATCCTCTTGACTGGAGAAAACACGATCACTACGTGCTGTGTGTCTCAACTAACCCACATAACTGGACGAATACGATCACTGCATATTCTAACCATACATAGGGTGAACGCGATCACTGCGCATTTCATGTCACGGCCCTCTTGACTGGAGGAAACACGATCACTGCATGCTGTGACACAACTTCAAACAGGGGACGAATACGGTCACTGCGCACTTCGGCCACCAACAACTAGATGAGCACGTTCACTGCGTGCCTCACCCCATAACCAAATCGTATAACGGACGAATACGATCACTGCGTATACCGACCAACAAAAACTGGATGAACACGATCACTGCGTGTCCTGCACCACCAATAGAGTAAACACGATCATTGTGCGTCCTGCTCAATAAAACCCCCGAGATGATACCAACACGATCACTGCGTGCCTTACAAAACAATCTTATTAGATCGGGACGAATACGATCACTGCGCCATTCGACCACAAATACACATACCAAGATCAACACGATCACTGCGTGTCACACAACATGAACCCCCCAAAGGTCGGGACCAATACGATTACTGCGTACTTTGACCACAAATCGGCAAGGAACAAACACATCTGAAACTGAAGAGGTAACCACCTGGCTTATGTTTCATAAATGCGCGTTTGATAATGACGCAATGCTTCCATACAGCATGGAAATGCTACGTACTCGTGTAGAATGCAAATGCTCATGATGCATGCTTATGCAAAGAGTTACTTCAGCAAAATAAATGCTGAAGACGAGCTGGATCCGCTGGGGATGACCGGAATACTACCGATACGCTTCCAACAAAATAAATGTTGGAAAGATGAACTAACTCCGCTGGGGGCAACCATCCTGCTGGGAAGGTAGCTCACAAACCCAAACTCCAAAATCTGCTGAAGACGATTCTCCTGACGAGGAAGAGTGACTTGCTGGGGAAAGAAAAGACAATCCTGCTCGGGAAAACTCCTTTCAGCAGCTCCAACCACCTGATCACACTCTGTGGGGAACCTCTCCTGCTATCACTGAGCTGGGGATTGAACTACACATTCTGATTTGCACTGCTCAAGAATTCTCTGGGAAGTTAATCACATTTGTCTCGACCTTTGCTGGGGAGGACTCTGCTCCGCTTGATAAGCCAACCCCGAACTACAGAAGGTACATCGACCTTTTCTTTTGATGCAATCTCCTCTCTCTTGGGGAGACAACATTCGATTTTGCCTGGGGCGACTTCACTGGGGAAGGGCACAACGTTCATCCTCTGGAGAGGGTACCAGCCAGCCATAGACTCTGGAGGAGAACTCTGCGAGCTCTTGAATACCTGCAAAAGTCAACAAGCAAACACAAGGCAATCTATGCAAAAAGAAACATCTTGGTAGTCACCCATGACAACCATTCAGGTAATTTCTGGTTTTAACAATCATCGGCCGAGGCCCGCCTGTTTACACGCATGTAAGTTTATCAAAACATCGGCGCTTTTTACAAACAAAACTGTAAAGATTAAAACCAAAGTCACACACTACACTGAATAAACACTTTATTGATAACGGCCTGAGAATAGGCAAGATTTGTACATCAGATGCAACTCCTGAAAAGAGGTAGTCACACATAAACAAACTGCAGAAGTATACAAATATACGAAATAAAATTTGTACACATGTCGGCAACGTGTTACAGACGAACACCATGAACCGATCCTCCTATGACTCGTCGGACTCTGACGCTTCCCCGATCTTTGTCTTCGGAAGAAATTGCTTTGGATAATTGACCCCCAGATGCTCCCAAACCGTTAACAATCAACCTTGGACCGCAGTCATTTGCTTCTCAAATCCCTAACTTTTGCGTGAATCGCCCTTTGCGGGTTTTCGATTCACCGGGATACCCTTTTTTGTCGAAGCCGCCCAGTGTAGGTTTTCGACTTCGCGGGTGTACATTTTTCATTTTATCCCTAACTTTTGCCCGAACCTTTTTATTCTGTTTTTGGTTCGCCAGGATGCCCCATTTTTGCCTGGACTCTCTTTTTACTGTCCAGCGGGTCAATTCTTTTAAGCAAAGTATTTTTTAACTGCGTCCGAGTTCACAGGGGACGAAAAGTCTTCACCATCCATGGTGGATAACAATAAGGCTCCTCCGGAGAAGACCTTTCTCACGACGTATGGACCTTCGTAGTTAGGAGTCCATTTGCCCCTGTGATCCGATTGCGGTGGGAGAATCTTCTTCAGCACAAGATCACCCGTCTGAAAGCTTCGAGGTCGAATCTTCTTGTCGAACGCTTTCTTCATCCGGCTCTGATACAGCCTACCATGTGCAATGGATGCCAGTCTTTTCTCATCTATCAAGCTCAGCTGATTCAATCTACTTCTCACCCATTCTGCCTCGTCCAGCTTAACATCAAGTAAAACCCTCAAAGACGGTATCTCAACCTCCAATGCAGGACAGCCTCCATGCCATATGCCAGTGAGAACGGTGTTGCCCCGGTTGATGTACGCACTGTAGTACGATAACCGTGCAAAGCGAATGGCAGCATCTCATGCCAATCCTTATACGTTACCACCATCTTCTGAACAATCTTCTTTATGTTCTTGTTGGCCGCTTCAACAGTGCCATTCATCTTGGGTCTGTAGGGAGATGAATTATGATGCTCGATCTTGAAATCCCGACACAGATCTTTCATCATCTTGTTGTTCAAGTTCGAACCATTATCAGTAATTATTCGTTCAGGAACACCGTATCTGCAAATTATATCCCTCTTGATAAATCTGGCCACCACCTGCTTCGTCACATTGGCGTAAGATGCTGCTTCCACCCACTTGGTGAAGTAATCGATCGCAACCAGAATGAAGCGATGCCCATTAGAAGCAGTAGGCTCAATCTTGCCAATCATATCGATTCCCCACATGGAGAAAGGCCACGGAGAAGCCATAACGTTCAGAGGACTGGGTGGCACATGGATCTTATCAGCATAGATCTGGCACTTGTGACACCGCTTGGGAAATTTGAAACAGTCAGTTTCCATTGTCAACCAATAATACCCCGCCCGCAACAACTTTCGAGTCATAGCATGCCCACCGGCATGTGTACCAAAAGTTCCCTCATGGACCTCTTCCATGAGCAAGTTGGCTTCCTTCTCGTCTACACATCTGAGGAGTACCAAATCGTGGCTTCTTCTATACAAAACGCCGTCGGGATTCAGATAGAAGTTGCCCGCTAATCTCCTTAGAGTCTTCTGATCGCGACTGGATGCCCCAGCCGGGTATTCCTTGTTCTTCAGGAAGTTCTGTATGTCGAAATACCAAGGCTTACCGTCAGATGCTTCATCAATTGCAAACACAAAGGCCGACCTATCAAGGCGATAGATGACAATGCTGGGAGCCTCATTCCAGCGGTTGACTCTATACATCGAGGATAACGTTGCAAGGGCGTCCGCCATTTGATTCTCCGCCCGAGGTACATGATGGAACTCCACCCTATCAAAGAAAGGTAACAACCTTCTCGCATAATTCATGTACGGTATTAGATTAGGTTGGCGTGTCTCCCACTCTCCCTTAATCTGATTCACAACCAATGCTGAATCCCCATATACGTCCAGATTCTTGATCCTTAGATCGATAGCCTCCTCTAACCCCATAATGCAAGCTTCATACTCGGCTTCATTATTCGTCACTAGAAACGTCAATCTGGCTGTGAACGGGATATGCGACCCGTGGGGAGTTGTAATGATTGCCCCGATCCCGCTACCGTACGAATTGACAGCCCCGTCAAAAAACAATTGCCACTGGGAACTCCGCTCAGGACCTTCACCAGGCAACGACTCATCACAATCTTTAGCTTTCAAGTACATTATGTCCTCATCAGGAAACTCAAACTTCATAGGCTAATAATCCTCAATCGGCTGTTCGGCGAGATATTCGGACAGAACACTTCCCTTAATGGCCTTCTGGGAAACATACTGGATATCGTATTCTGTCAATACCATCTGCCATCTAGCAATCCTTCCAGAGAGTGCTTGCTTTTCAAACACATATTTGATCGGATCCATCTTCGATATCAGCAGGGTTGTATGATTCAACATATACTGTCTTAGACGTTTGGCAGCCCACGCCAATGCACAACACGTCTTTTCGAGCATAGAGTATCGAGATTCACAGTCCGTAAACTTTTTACTCAAGTAGTAAATTACATGTTCTTTCCGCCCTGTCTCGTCATGTTGACCGAGAACACAACCCATACTGTTCTCCAGAACCGTCAGGTACATAATCAGTGGTCGTCCTGCTACTAGGGGTATCAACACCGGAGGTTCCTGCAAGTATTCTTTTATCTTTTCAAATGCCCTTTGACAATTATCGTTCCAGACCACCGCTTGATCTTTCTTTAACAGTTTGAATAATGGTTCACACGTGGTCGTTAGGTGAGAGATGAACCTAGCAATGTAGTTCAACCTCCCTAAGAATCCACGGACTTCTTTTTCTGTTCTCGGTGCTGGCATCTCTTGTATTGCTTTTATTTTTGCAGGATCGACCTCGATTCCTTTCTTGCTCACAATGAACCCCAGTAGCTTCCCGGATCTTACTCCGAAGGTACATTTATTAGGATTCAGCCTCAGCCTGAACTTCCTCAGCCTCTTGAACAACTTCAGCAGATTAACCAGATGCTCTTCCTCTGTTTGAGACTTGGCAATCATGTCATCGACATACACCTCAATCTCTTTGTGCATCATGTCGTGAAAAAGCGTTGTCATGGCCCGCTGGTACGTTGCCCCAGCATTTTTCAAACCAAAGGGCATCACCTTGTAACAGAAGGTTCCCCACGGGGTGATAAAGGTCGTTTTTTCCATATCCTCCGGAGCCATTTTGATCTGATTATACCCTGAAAAGCCATCCATGAAGGAGAATACCGAAAACTGGGCCGTGTTGTCAACTAACACGTCAATATGCGGCAGCGGGAAATCATCTTTCGGTCTCGCTTTGTTTAGATCCCTATAATCAACACACATCCGAAACTTGCCATCTTTCTTTGGCACAGGCACGATATTAGCGACCCAAGTGGGATAGGTGGTAACAGCCAGGAACCCAGCATCCCATTGCTTCTGCACTTCTTCCTTTATCTTTACGGCCATGTCAGGATGAGTCCTTCGGAGTTTCTGCTTCACGGGCGGGCAATCTTCCTTTAACGGCAGACGATGAACAACCATATCAGTATCCAAACCTGGCATGTCCTCATAGGACCAAGCAAATATATCACTGTATTCACGCAGCATCTCAATAAGCTCTCGCTTGATGTCACCTTGCAACGCGGCCCCTATACGGATATTCCTGACGCATTCTTCAGACCCCAAGTTGACAATATCAATCTCTTCCTGGTGAGGCAGAATGACTCTCTCCTCTTGCTTCAACAACCGACTAAGCTCTTCTGGTAAGTCACTATCCTCCATAATCTCCTCCTCAGCCTGGAAGATCGGATGCTCGAGGTCTAAACAAGTCATAGGAAGTTTTTGGTCGGTGTCATCTGAAAATTCATGGATCCTGCGATGGAAACGGTTAAGTTCTTCAAAATGATGTACAAGCAAAATGCATAACCACGCTGCCATTTTATTGAAAAAAAAACAGAAAGAAAAGGATCACAACATTTGAATGTAAAAACCCCGTCATTTATTGATCATGCAAACATACAGGTAAACAGTTAGGCCCTAAGACAAGATCATCGATGCCCCGGGCAAGGCATGTGATCATACAATGATTGAAAAAAACAATGCATTACTGTTTGGTGACTTGGATGACGTCCTGGATGGACCAGTTGCATATGCTTTGCCCCGGCGCGCTGGGTCGAATCCATGCGTCCATGTCGCAATCACTATCCACTTCCTCCGTATCAGACACGGCATTAATCCTCTCGAAGCTAACCCCTCCAGGCGTGAACACCACAGGTCCCTTATACTTAGGCGCACTCTGCGAGGGAGATGGGCGGTACCCCAAACCATACTTATCTTGCTTCACTGGAATGTCCAGAACCTGCCCCCACTTCTGAGTCTCTCCTGCTTGTACCAACGCCTTGGCTTCTTTATATGAGGAGACGGCCACCTCTTGCCCTTCACTCTTCGCCGAAGCTTCTTCTTTAACCTTCACCCCTTCGAACGCCTGACACAGCATTTCATGAATTTCTCCATCTACCTCCACGTACTTGAAAGAAGACAAATGACTGACTAAGATATCCTCTTCGCCGCACACCGTCACAATACTCCCCTCAACCATATATTTCAGCTTCTGATGGAGCGTCGAAGTCACTGCCCCCGCGGCATGAATCCAAGGTCTTCCGATCAAACAGCTATACGCAGGCTGTATGTCCATGATGTAAAACACTGTATCAAACACCTCCGGACCTACCTGGATGGGTAACGTCACTGACCCGAATACTGACCTCCTTGTTCCGTCAAAGGCCCTCACTACCAAATCACTAGGTATGCACAACAAACCACGGGTATCTAATTTCAACAGGGCTTTCTTTGGTAACACATTCAACGAGGACCCAGTGTCTACCAGCACATGGGATAAAACAGTGCCCCGGCATTCGATAGAGATGTGCAAGGCATTATTGTGATCACGCCCCCGAGGTGTTAGGTCAAAATCCGTGAATCCCATACCATGCCCAGCGTTGACATGTGCCATGACTCCCTCCAGCTGATTAATTGAAATCTCTTGCGGCACGAAGGATGCCTCAAGTACCTTCAACAGGGCATTTCTATGCGCTTCAGAACACAACAGCAGCGATAATATGGAGATCTTTGACGGGGTCTGCTGCAGGTGATCTACAATCTTGTATTCACTTTTGCGAATTAACCTCATGAATTCTTCCATATCTTTGGTTATCGGCTCTTTCCCCTTACCCCCCGAAGATTCCCCCTCAACCACTTTGTTCTTACCCCTGGCAAGCCTCTCTGCCTCGACCTCAGGTGAAGTGAAAATTCTCCCGCTCCGGCTTATACCACCCGCTCCGGCTTATACCACCCGCTCCTACTACGTTATCCACGGATCCCGCTGGCGGATCATTTAAGTCAATCTTTTCCCCATTACAATACACTTCAGCACCATAACTCCACGGGACTGCCTTTGTGCTTTCATAAGGGACTGGCTTAGCCTTAGTAATAGTAATGGTCGGCCTTTTTGATGATGCCGAAATTGTCACTGATTTGAACGGAATGGTGATCGTAGCAATCTCCCTATGCTCTTCTTCAGATTCTGTCTCAACAGACTTCTCTCGCCCCACAGCCCTGTCAAACTGCAAAGTTCCTTCATCAATCAAACCTTGAACTCCCCTTTTCAACTTATCACAGCCCTCAGGTTGAACCAAACAGTCATCACACTCTTCACTGCAACCGGGATAGACACCTCCTTTCAATAAACGCTGCTTTACGTAGCTCAAAGGGGTTTTCAGCTCGCTCACTTCTGAAACCAAGTTCAACTCATCATCTACCATGATTGCATTGGCCCCAGCCCCACCGTGCTTGGGCATTGGGTGCTGCGTGATATTGGGACCTTCCTTCCCGAAGTTAATAGCCGTACTATCAAGCAAATCCTGTACTTTATGCTTGAATGCTAGACAATTTTCAATATTGTGCCCTGGTTCACCCGAATGGAAGTCACAGTGCTCATTAACATCATACCCGACTGGTGGCTGGCCAGTTGGCGGTGCTAAAGTCCTCTTCTCGACTAACTGCAATTTCAACAAAGTTTGAAGGAGTTCTGCATATGATACCGGTGGTACCTCGAATACTCTCCTCGGTCGTGGGTTCTGAAGTCTGCGCTGATTATTATTATGCTGCTGCTGAGCCTGCTGCGGTGGTTGTTGTCTCTGCTGCTGGGAAGGCCCTGGAATGGTTACACTTGCAACTTGCGACTGCTGACGCCAGTTCTGACTTTTATTCCTTCGTCGAGCACTGTATACGGCGTTGGTATCACCCTGTCTTTTACCACCGAACGTCTTCTTATTACCTCCTGCAGAACTGGACTCACCCGCTTGAATTTTACCAATCTTTACCCCGTTTTCAATACGCTCCCCCATCAAGATCAACTCAGAGAAAGTACTCATCGAAAAATTTAGCAGACGGTCATAGTACATTCCAGAGAAAGTTCCTATGAACATATCCATCATTTCGCGCTCCACCATCGGAGGGTGCACCCTAGCAGCCAGATCTCGCCATCTCTGGGCGTATTCTTTAAAGCTCTCGCTAGACTTTTGAGACATGCTTTGCAACTGGACTCGGTTAGGGGCGAGATCACTATTGTATTGATAATGTCGAACAAAAGCCTCTGCCAGCTCTTTCCAACTCCTGATCTGAGTAGGCTCCAAGCTCATGTACCACTCCAGCGATGGCCCTGACAGGCTATCCTGGAAGAAGTGCATTAGCATCTTTTCATCCTCAGAATACGCAGACATACGCCTGTAAAACGCGCGCACATGCACCCTAGGGCATGTATCCCCTTTGTACTTATCAAATGACGGTGCTTTGAATTTCAGCGGGACCCTCAACCCTGGGACTAACCCCATATTTGACATATCCAGCCCAAGAGCATTCTGGCTGGCCAACCCGTTCACTTTCTCTTCTAGCAATCTCATCCGATGGTTATCATCCCTGGCTCTTTCATAACCCTCGTTCTGACCAGAGAACACATCTTCCTGACGATCCTCCCAGCGAGGTACTGCGTCATATCCAACGTAATCTGCATCACGGCCCTGACCCGTTTGGACGTACCTGGGGTCGTACCTCAGATTACCCATCTCTTGAGCGTTGTATGCGCCAGTTCCATACCCAAGATTACCATAGCCACCAAACCCAGCCTTGGCGCCAACCATGCTGCCATACCCCATGTTCACACCGTTGAAGCCCTGGTTACCATTAATACCATTTATTCCGACATTCTCTATGCCCCCATTGAAACCCTGATTGACATTACCCACAAATACCCCAGCGGTATCTGCATTGGCATTCATATTACCGGTGTTCCCGCCTCCACCTACAGGACCAGTTTCTCTAACATTCGAACCGGTGACGGGAATAGCATCAGCACTTTGACGATTCTCAACTCGGGGAGAAGCAGCAATGTTTTCACCATGCGGTGTCCCGTTGTTTTCAGCCCGTGCGACTATCGGTTGAACCAGATTCTGCAGCTGCTCTTGTCCCTTGGCGATAGTCTCCATGGTTTGCATGAGCAGGGCCATCCTGTCACGCATCTCTTGCATTTCACTCTGCACGTTGTCCATGATCTTCTTCTGGTTGATCCTTGTAGAGTAACGGTGGACCCGCTTTTCTACAATCCTGAAAATACCTGGAACGGATACAGGAGATAAGATACACGAATCACAAACCTGTAATGCAAATATGAGTATGTATGCAAAATGCAATATGTGTCTGTGCATTAGGGATTATCATTCCCCGGTTCTAGTGTGAATGTGCCAGTGTAGTGACAGTGCTAGCAAGACAATGATTGGAGCCGAATCATAGAAAACCTCGTATATTGCATAGAAATCCAAGAATATAATATCACTGAGTGTACAAATAAGAAGGCATGACCTCAACCAACAATCCTGGTGATGGTCAGCGCTATGCAAATAAAGCATACAAGTTAATACATGAAATGATCAAGTACTCCCATAAGCTCGGTACTCTTCTATTAACTTCTTGGTCTCTGGATGGCTTGGTCGGGTAAGCAGACCCTCGACAAGCTGGTTTCTTCTCTTGAGAACACGTCGCACGTCACCAGCAGTTTCCTCCCATGCCCCATCTCCGAAGCGATCCTCTAGCTTCCGCTTCTGAGACACAGCTTCGTTTCTGCCTTCGATGGCCTTGTTCAATGCATTCTGGAGACTATATCTGGCCATTACCTCCTCTTCATGCTTTATAATGCTAGCCTTCAACTGCTCTTCGAGGTCAGAAATTTGCTGCTTTAATTTATCTTCCCTCTTTTTGTTGTTGGTCAGCGTAGCATTCCAGGTCTTGTTACAAGA
The DNA here is from genome assembly GCA_963859935.3 of Lathyrus sativus. Classification (NCBI taxonomy): domain Eukaryota; kingdom Viridiplantae; phylum Streptophyta; class Magnoliopsida; order Fabales; family Fabaceae; genus Lathyrus; species Lathyrus sativus. The sequence goes on from OZ012740.1 coordinate 419,412,757, forward strand.
AGAGATTTCTCGGTGAGCGGCGTCGAGTGCTTTCTTTTTGGACTCCAACATGTCATGAGAGCTTCTGAACTCTTGCCCTAGACGTTCACGCTTCTTCTTCTCCTCAGTCAACTCAGCACCTAGCCTGTTTACTAGTTCGATCTGCTATTGGAAAGAACGTACAACCTTATTCTTCTCACTACGCATCTGAGCCAGCTCTTTTTCTAACTCTTCATTAATCTTCATCAAGGCTTCCTTTTCTTTCACAACTTGCTCGTAAACCTCCATAGTGACAGTGGTTGGCTCTTCCACCGGAATATGAACAGGGACTGGCGCAACTGGAAATGGCATCAATAACTGCCTTGCTCTCTCCTGGATCCATGCTTTGTAGGGTGCATATGCCTGACAATCATTCTTCCCCAACAGTGGTTTCCCCTTTCTGTTAATACGCATCCAGGAATGCCGAAGCTTGGCTAGTAGCTCTCCATTCAAGTCACCGGTGAAGTACAGAGATTCCTGTACTTCTTCCTCATGAGGTGGGTTCTTCAACGCATATCCAAACTGGCGGACGAACAGAGATGGGTTGTAGTTGATACACCCTTTTCTCCCTATCAACGGAACATTAGGATACCCAGAACAACTGAAAATAAGCTCAGACCCCAGCAAGTCTCGGTCAAACCACTCAATGTCTTCAGAAGACAGCCTCATCATACGCTCTGGCCAGTCAGCTGTAGTTGCACTATCCACAAAAGGTCCCTTTAGGGGAAGATGGCTCTTGAACCACATGTACAACAAAGGCACACAACAAGAGACGTTCTTGCCTCTCCTGTTCTCATTTCTGTAGTGCATCGAATGATAGAAGTCCCCGATCAGTGTGGGTACCGGGTTACCAGCAGCAAACAGATGAAACACATCCATGTCCACGAAGTTTGGGAAATTGGGAAACAGCACTATCCCATAAATGCATAGAGCCAAAATAGCGTTAAAAACCACCCAACACCCATTCTTGGCGTACTCTTGAGCCTTACCAACCAGAAACTGGAGAGAGAAACCTGGAACCCCTCGCCAAGACGTCATCAACAGCTCAAAAGCATTCATGTGCAAGGACATAGCTAAATCCTCCAACTTGGGCTCAGCGGCAGAGTGAATAAAAGGGACTGCATTCTGTACCGGCAGCTCAGTAAACTCCACATACTCCTCCATGGTGGGCCCCAAGATAAAATCAGCAAACGTGAAACATCTCAAAGCCGGGTCATAGAATTGCATCAAGGTGTACAGCCCATTTAATTCATCATCAGTGGATCTACGAACCAAACTCAACAACCGTCTGTAACTCTGCCTGAAGCTTCTACGGACGTCCTCATCAGCAAGAGAAATCAGGCCCAGGAGGGGAGTAATATCAGGGATAGGTAGCTTGTAGGCAACTGTCATCCTCAAACCAGCCATGATCAATACTCAGAAGTCCAGACACTAGAACCAGGGAATATGCAAATGCACCTGCAGCACAGACACAAGTTAATGGGATGCAATGATAATGTTTATGCAAATAATGCAATGCAAGCAACATGCAACAGGGACCAAATGCCATGGCTGAGAAGCCTGGACCATATCAACAATCTCAAATAGACCCTCCAGAATTCCTCAACCCTGGTCTCAGATAGACCCAATATGAATCTCCAACACAGGTCTCTGATAGACCCCATAACATAACTCCCACTGGTCTCTGATAGACCTCATAACTGTCCATAAATACCCAGGATCTCTGATCAAGAAATAACCGGTATCTGAAGGTCTAGTTACCTGCATAAACCCAAACCCTCTCACAGGTAGGTGTCCTAGTAACTGACAAAGGTATGGCATCCTATGCGGTCGTCGGCGTCACAGACTTTCAGGATTGATGATACGATTCCCAGAAGGAGTGGCATCATCCAATCCTGAAGAGGCCTCACTTAGCCAACTTCCAAATGATCGGTCCCCAGAGTCGACAATCCAACTAACCAGCAACCCGAGCCACCCAAAGGGCAGGACAGGAGGCCAACCAGAAGAACCTCGTCTGAGTGTGGATTTCGCGGGACACTAGGACATGCAAAGCACGTGCGCGCCCACTAATCTCCACTCTAAATCTAGGTGCACTCAAGCCCAGGTCCGGCTTATCTCTCAATCATGGAACACCCGTCACACCCACAATACAGCAATAATAATGATAATATAATGCTGAAAGGTAAATACAGAAATGTAAATCCATACAAAATCCTTGACGGGAAAACAAGCGCTAGGATTGACTCTCTTAAGGGACGTTGGATCCCAAATGCATAAGGAACTATCGCAGTCCTTAGCAGCCAGGGGACGTTGGATCCCCAGCAGAGTCGCCAGTTGTCGCTACTGCGAAAATCGGCGCCGGCTGACAGAAGAGTCGCCACCGTGCATTATTTATCCCAACGGAGGGAAAGGAAACGCTCGAAGAAAACCTCGCAAAAAACGGAAAAGGTATGGTCATCGCAACCAAAACCTGGGTTCGGGAGTCGGTTACGCAAGGGGATGGTATTAGCACCCCTCACGTTCGTCGTACTCGACGGGATCCACGCTTGCTTGGTTTGTACGGATTACACTTCTATCTAAACTAAAGGATGAGGTCTGAAAAGAAAAGAAAACATGACTCGGCAAAGCATCGCACTTTATGCCTACGTATTCCCGTCTGGAACGAGAAATCAGAGTCAACGTAGTTCGCCTAACTACGGGTGAAGGTGGGGAAGGTTGCTCGCTAGGACACTGCATCCTATGCCTACGTACTTCCACACTGCATGGAAGATCAGAGCAAACGTAGTTCGGGCTACGCACGACACAAGCTGTTCAAGTGTCTTTTATGAAAAATCTCACCTTAAACAAGGGTTTTCTTATGGCAAAAAGGTTGATGTTTGTTCAAATCTTTTGACGGAAGAAGTGAATTGATTTCTGTTATAACCTTTATTAATGTTTCTCTGTTGTTTTGAAGAAAGAAGAGATGACACTCTAAAAATCCTAGGGTTGAAAAAGGGGAATAAAATCTACCCTAATGTTATCATGCATGGGTTAAGACCTAATGTCTATCATATTCCTCTCCTGCGCAGAGAGAAACAGAGATCCTAAGGGAATAGACGGAAACAGAAACAGCAGATATATAAAATAGTAAAATGCATGGATGCAACAATACAAGCGAGGCAAGGGAGTCCCACTCAACCTCGAACCTAGAAAACAATAGGCAAGAGTGAATAGAATTCACTTTCAACCCAGCAAGTTAAACAGCAAACAATACAGTCAGGGAAATTCACACAATACATCAAGAATTAAACAGCTAAACTAAACAGCAAAGCAGTCTTCATCAGCATCAGCCTTCAAGTCAGCAGTCTTTTTATCTTCAATCTCCCAATGGATTTTCTTCAAGTTCTCTTCTCCCAAGCTGAGGAATCAATCACAAGAATGAACTGGGTGTTAAGCAATTAGTTGACCACCAAAGGTGGCAAACAGACTGCTAACAACACATAGGATATTTTCTCTCAAGAGTTCTATCTCTTAGACACTATCACCAAGCCTTCCAAAGGAAGGGGGTGAGTGTCTTAGAGAGACTCTGCATCACAGAGAAGGATGGAGGCAGACAAGACCTTCCATGTTTGTGAATCAAGTTTTCTACTCTAGAGCTCTGCCTAACTCCTAGATCCTACAAACTTCAACAGCTGCCAGCAAGAGATACTCCTCATCAACTCTGGAAGTTGGTCTTCAGTCTTTAATCCTCCAATGGGCTTCATCACCTCAGTCTTCAGCTCATACCCCAAGCCCCAAACAAACCCAATACCCCACACAGACAAATAATAACCCTAAAGAGGGCACACCACACAATCAATCAAATACAAGCAATATACTAGTAGCAGTAGGGGAATCCTAATATTTTCTAAGGAATCTATCATCTACCCATAACCCCTATAGTCCCATACCCCAAAAATCAAATCAAATTTCCTAAAGGAAATGATCTATCTCACCTATGCTCACTTAAAACCCTAATTTTAACCACTCTAATCTCACCTAATCAAATCACCTAAAAATTAATCCTAAAATTATGAATTAAACCCTATATACAAGTTGAAGGTCTAAGCTAATCACCCTAAAAAGAATGGACCCTAAATCTATGGGGAACTATTAGAACTAAAATCAACAAAATTTAGTACTAAACTAAACTCATTAAAAAGCTATTTACAAGAAAAATGCACAAAAAATATTAAAACAAAATAAAATTCCATTTTTATTATTGGATATTTTTCTTAACAGAATTATTGACCTATAGCAAAAAGAAGCAATTAAAAATATCAATTTTATGATTTTTTAAAGATGCTAGAATATAAAAGGAAATAAAAATCAAAAAACATGAATTAAATGGGGAGGGGGTGTCAACATTAACTTCGCTCAGTTATTTACTCAGATGGGCCATGAAGTGGGGGGCGCGTATAGCAAATGCCTGGGCCCATTATGTTTCAGAAAATTGAATTAAAAAAATAAAAGGAAAAAAGATACGCAAGCGGTGTAGATAGCAACGGTTTACAGTTAAAATCCATTGGGCTTAGGTTTGGGGGGTGGGAATAGCGTTCTGATCCAAGGCCCATGGTGGAGTCTTTAGTGAAACACATCGTTTCACTTTGGGATTTCCCTCCGTTTCTTAAATTGAATTGGGACCGTCCGATGAGTCTAACAAGTCAAAATTTGGAAACGATCCAACGACCATTGGTCATCGTCCCCAACATGAATCTAGGGTTTTCAGAATTCCTCATCCATGCACGAACTTCCACAGCTCTGTTCTCTCTCCTCACTCAACCAAATCCCTCGATCCAAAAACAAAAAATGGCCTACTCAAAGCCCTCTACAAGATCCTACACTTAGATTTTTCTAAAACTCACTCTATAATTCAACTCAATAGCTGTAACCTTAGGGCACCAAGAATTGCACCTGATATGCATGGTTATTAAACTTGCTCAAACTATACTAGAACGTTCTATGCATTATGCTAATCACTCTAAGCTAAAAAGCTAATATTATCTTGCCCTAATCCATGAGTTCTTGATCTTGAAAGATTCATCACCATGTTACCAAACTCCATGAAACCTTCTCAATCTCTCTGAAAATGGTCCTCTAACCTAACCTAACAATCTTACACTAATAATCTGATCTAACAACACCTAATTAGGGAGATAGAAGAGAAATCACCAACCTGCTAGGTAGCTATGGCAGAGGTGGTTACAGTCCAATCCAATGCTTGTAATCCTTCGAGGATGATCCTTGCTTGATGAGGATCTTTCTGTTTGCAAAGAAAATGGAGGGAAAAGCTTGTATCCTTGGCTGCAACTTTGATGCACAATCTTGAGTTTTGAGAAAACAACCATGGATGGATCTTGGAGGATGATATTTCACACTCACAACTCACCACAGATGGAAGATGAATAAAAGCTTTGAACAGAAATGGTGTATTATGATGATTCTCTCACTTACTTGCAATTGAAGAAACTATGGAATTCTCTATTTTCTCTCCCTATTTTCACCAACCTTTTGCCCTAATGATCCACACTCATTATATAGATGATGATGGACAGATCTAGAAGTTTCTGGATTGATCTTAGAGGATGCTAGAATGTGGTAGAAGAATGTGGAAATTCTCATGTAATGACACTTTGAAATATCTCATCTCATGCCTCAATTGTCCTTACAACCCTTCAATTCCACTTTAAAATCTCCTCATATGAGTTATTGGAAGGATATGAATGCTTATCATGCTGATCCCTTGCCTTTTGCTAAGTTTCACATGGATGCCTTATGATGCAAGCAAGAACATTACAAAGCAAGTCCAAAATTTAAACCCTAACTCAAAAACGTGGCTGAACCAATGTCTTTAAAATGTTGTTTGGATTCAAAATGACATATTACATGACCCATTTTGGATTTGTAGATCTCTCAAACCAATTTCCAACTTGAACTTTTTCAAGTTATATGCCTTTTTTTAAGTCATTTTCCACCAACTTTTATCAAGTCTTGTTCTATGAATTTCCAAACTTCCATGACCTCTTTTCTAGACTTAAAATTACATTTTGAGCAACTTTGATGTTTTGAAGTTTTTCATTTGAAACTTCCTTGTATGAGTTTTAGGCATAGGCTAAGAATGACCTGTAATTCTCAAATGACCAAAATACCCTTTGCTTGCCAAGACCATAAGTAGAGTTCCACAAATCATATGAAGGAATACCATACCTTTCTAGAAAGCTAAGACAATAAGGAACAACTCTCATGTTGGCCAGAAATCCATTTGAAATCTTCTTGAAGGTCAAAAGTTGCTTGGAAGACAGACAACTTTCACAGACAAATTTCATTGCCCTCAGATGACCTATAACTTGCAAGAGCTATAACTTGAGTTCTATAAATCATCTTGATGACTTTCACCACTCAAATTAAAGCTATGAAGATACTCTACAAGTTTTATGTGGGCCAGAAATTCATATGAAGCTTTCATCTTGAGTTACACTGCTTGGAAGTTTGACCTGAATCAGGGTATTTTACACTGAAACCCTAACTTGGTAACTCCACTTCTCCTTGACTTCTTTTGATTTTTATTTAGCACAACACCATATCCATATTCATATAGCAAATAATGAATCCCACCTTCTTCAAATGCTCCTTGATGCCCTTCAAAACAAGTCTTTGACCTAGTGTTGACCCAAATAAAACCCTAGTTGACTGACTTCAATTGAGGCTCTTGCAATCACATCAATGACTTGGTTCTTCTTCAAAATGATCATCTAGGCTCTTCATAACATCCATACACACCTCATGCTCTTGGCTCATAGCTCACACCCTCTGATGATCCCCAAACAACCTCAAGATAGGAGAGAACTCACTGATCAACTTGTCAACTCTTCAAAGCTCAAATTCCTCCCTGATGACCTGAGTAGTCTTGAATATGAATGAAACCCTTGAATATGCCTCTTGAGATAAGAATAGCACTTGATCCCCTGATTAAGATAGCTTGCTTATGCTATGCAATGCAGATGAATACACTATGTACATAATGACTATGCAAATGATTATGCAATTGAAACATAAACCTAGGTTTAGAAAAGGTTGGGCAAATTTTGGGGTGCAACACATGTCATGCAGTCAGATATTGCCATATTTGATCAAGGGTGGTTTGATAACGCTGAAGAAGATTGACCCAGTGATTCCTCCGTATCTGCCAGGTTTTAATGTCAATGCCCTCTGTGAGTACCATGCTAGGGCATAGGGGCATTCAACTGAAAACTATAAGGTTCTTAAGAGCCAGGTTCAGACTCTGTTGGACTCCAACATGTTCTTGATCACGCCTCAGGGTATTCAAATCAATGATCTTCCTTCATCCAGCGGTGTAGGTGTATCAGTTCGTGATATGGAGGAATTTACCGAGAGCAAATGTTCAGAGGAGTACCAGAATGACCTTGACGAGCAGTTTTGAAGATGGCTAATCCAGCAAGTCAAGATCTGAAAGCCCGGTTCCCCGAAGCCGGCAATCTTTGTTTTATCTTGTCATTTTCTTTGCATTTGTAGTTTCTTTCCTGTTTAAATGCAAATCTCACTTGTAAAACGATATTGTTTTCAATTGATAATGATAATGAAATAAATATGCATGTTTTGATTAAATCCATTTGTGTTTACTTATGTTTTTAATTGATATCAAACGCTTGTTTAAGTAGAATATGGGGAGGATGACGAAATCGAAAGATAAAAACTTCAGATTCTATGCTTTTGAATAAAACATGCTGATGATGTACAGACATTGTTTCAAATTCCTAAACACCGGAGATATAAGGAAGATAATCCCTTGTCAACCCCTTTGAGCCTAGTAGTAGGAGTTTCTTTCTGAAAAATGGAAAAACCCTTAATCTTAACCCGGGGCAGGGTAGGTGTCAGTTAATTTGACCGAGCGTTCAAATTGCAAAAAAGAGTGTTCCCCTTCAAGGGTCAATCACACCTGTATAGGTCGTGCCTAAAAAAACCCACAATGGGTATCCATCGCCGACCAAGGAGTGAAACAGTCATAATCCCTTTAACAAGTCAGATAAGCCGGTGTTGCACGAGCTGTTCAAAAAAAGAAAAGAATCAAAGAAAGAATCCCGCTAAGTCGAATTTTGAAAACGAGCGACTTAGGCAAAAATCAGGGAATCCCGCTGGACTCCGAAAAGAAAAGAAGCTCAAAAGAGCCAGTCTAGGCAAAATTTAGGGAAAAAGCGAAAAGGATTACAAAAGAAAAATCCTCGAACAAACAAGTCATGTGACTCCAGGAACCAAGGACGAAAAGCGGGTGACTGTCACTCTAAAAACTTGTGGTTTCCTGAACCATCACTCCGGTCATTCAACCTTTAAAAGGTGAACGCTAGTGTCGAATTAGCTGAATATAGGATTGGAGAATATCAAGGAGAATGGGTGGGTTAAAATAAACTTTGAGCCTTTATCTTCCTTTCTTAACCATGAACCTGACCACGTTACAACCTATAAAAGTCCTAATTGAAGAAGGGTTGTTTCGAAAGCATACTTCGGTAAAGATCGTGTTGAAACTGACTCCTAAAAGGATTCCTCTCGCAGCGTTGTACTGATGTTGACATTTTGATAAGTGATTTGTTCACTATATGTCACAAATATGTTTTCCTAGTAAACAGACTTGGATTTCGAACTACTTATGCATGCATTTAATATATCTTATGCAGAACAATTTGTTTTACTTGTGAATAAGCGCTTGACAGCAGGAAGGTTTTCGCAGTGGAAAGTTTGATCCCGATAGAATGCAAAATACTCACTCTGTTGAACCAGGGCAATTTATCAAATGATCATATCATGGGAGTCAGCCATTCAAAATTCAGTTAATCTGAGGCAATCAAGTCGAGATTCGGTGAATCTCTCGCAGCCAAGGATACTGCTTCACCAGTCAACCAGTCAGGGGCAGAGTTATTGCGAGGTTGGGGCAGATTACCCTAAAAAACACAGAGGCTATTCCAGAAGGCAGTTAACATGAAGCACCTCTTCGAGGTTCAAAGTGCTGAGGCAGTTCATGCAAAACCGGCAGGGTACAGAAAATTCAGATTTCCTTTCGAGGAAGTTTTACAGAGATCCCACAGGCTGGGGGGAAATTGGGAATGGAGGAAAGGTTATTCTCCATATCTTCAGAATGTATCAGAAGTGATCAACCAGGGACGAATCCTTCCATGGTACGAATTCTGGGGCAAGCCACCTCGAGGTCGTTTCATGGCAAGCTTTCCTTTTCGTCCTAGAGATTAGACTGGGACAAATTTGAACTACACTGGGGTTGTTACTGAAGCAAGGTTGTATCTCTATCCTCAGTAGAGTTGTACACAGGTTAAGTGAGTGGTTAAGTGTGTACCTTTGTCTCCGACAATTGGTCGGTACACATTTAATTCCCACAGATCGCATATATGTGCTTACTACCCTGCAGGTCAGGATTGGATTTCTTTCCACCGAGTAGGCGTGGAATCCTACCCAGCAGTTGGTCAGCATACCTTTAGCTCCAGCAGGTCGTCTGTGTGCACTCATTCCTTGGTGGTGCAAGATTGGCTTATTCAGCAGAGTAAGTAATCCCCACAGAATCTGAGCAGGTGATTTTTGTAGCCCCTCAGAGGTTAAGTTGTCATTGATGAGTCCATTTCTCATCTCCCCAAGCAGAGCTTGATGTTGATTCCCTCATTGCGTTATCCCCAATGGAGTCGGAGGGGAAACGTCTCTTCCCCAGCTGAGTACTCCCGGTATATTGGAGTTAGGTCTTCGTAGTTGGCGTCGTTTCTCCAGCAGAGGTGCTTGTTCCCTAGAATGTTATCTTCTGGCAGGATATTTAGGGCTGATGCCCCTAGTGGAGCGTGCTTAATCTCGGGAGGTGGATCGTTATCCCCCGCAGAGTCGTTGATTCTCCAGCAGGCGGACGGGTTCCCGTGCGTGGTTCTTTCTTCCCCGGTAGGTTTGCCTATTCTCCAGAAGGTTTGCATTCTGGAAGGCCATTCATGATGTTTTCCTCAGCAGGATTCGATATAATCCCCAGCAGAGTAGAATTACCAGATTGTCCTATCTCTACAGTAGGTTCATTTGCTATTCAGGAAATTTCTCTCAGGAAGCTATTTGAGGCTTGCTTCCCTATCAAGGACGTGTTCTTTGCTCAGCAGGGTGGTCTCCGTATCTCCAGCATTTATTTTACTGATTCGGTTCCGTTGCATTTGCATGCGTGCATAGCGTCTACCCAAATGCGTAGCATTTCCATTTTGTATGGAACATTACACCATTTTCAAACATATGCATTTGAAACATAAGCCAGGCTGATACCTCTTTGCTTTCAGGTGTATCTTCAGTAGACGGTTATTTTCTATATCCCCGTGGTGTTTAGAATGTAGAAAGTTGTGGTCTTTGTTTCTATAAGTCCGTATAGGTGTTCACACCTTGGCAGAAGATTTGTGATAGATGTGTTCATCTTATCGTGTACTCCTCGTCAGAGTTACTTAGTTGGGTTTCTCTTTTCCCCGGCGGAGTCTTCTTGTGATTCATCAAGATGTTTTCTCAACTGAGTGTTGATCTGACCTACGGGTTCGATGCTCGCTTTTATTTAGCGAATGCCTGCTTAGATTAGCAGAAGATCAACTGCGTGTTGATCTGGCCTATGGGTTCGATGCTCGCTTTTATTTAGCGAACCCTTGCCTAGATTAGCAGAAGGTCAAGTGCGTGTTGATCCGGCCCGTTTGATGCTCGCTTTTATTTATCGAATGCCGGCTTATACTAGCAGAAGATCAACTGCGTGTTGATCTGGACAACGAGTTCGATGCTCGATTTTATTTAGCGAATGCCTGCTTTGGATAGCAGAAGATTAACTGCGTGTTGATCCGGCCTACGGGTTCGATGCTCACTTTTATTTAGCGAATTCCTGCCCATTAGCAGAAGATCAACTGCGTGTTGATTCGGCCTTCGGGTTCGATGCTCGCTTTTATTTAGCGAATGTCTGCTTTGGATAACAGAAGATCAACTTCGTGTTGAGCCGGCCTACGGGTTTGATGCTCGCTTTTATTTAGCGAATTCCTGTGCAGATTAGCAGAAGATCAACCGCGTGTTGATCCGGCCTACGGGTTTGATGCTCGCTTTTATTTAACGAATGCCTGCCTAGATTAATAGAATATCAATTGCGTGTTGAGCCGGCCTACAGGTTTGATTCTCGCTTTTATTTAGCGAATGCCTACTTGGATTAGCAAAAGATCAACTGCGTGTTGAGCCGGCCTACGGGTTCGATGCTCGCTTTTATTTAGCGAATGCCTGCTTAGATTAGCATAAGATTAACTTCGTTGTGAGCTGACCTACGGGTTCGACGCTCATTTTTATTTAGTGAATTCCTGCTTAGATTAGCAAAAGATCAACTTCGTGTTGAGCCGGCCTGCTCGTCTTTATTTAGCGAATGCCTGCTTAGATTAGCAGAAGATCAACTGCGTGTTGAGCCGGCCTTCGGGTTCGATGCTCGCTGTTATTTAGCGAATTCTTGATTAGATTAGCAGAAGATCAACTGCGTGTTGAGCCGGCCTACGGGTTTGATGCTCGCTTTTATTTAGCGATTGCCTACTTAGATTAGCAGAAGATCAACTGCGTGTTGAGTCGGCCTACGGGTTCGATGCTCGCTTTTATTTAGCAAATGCCTGCTTATATTAGTAGAAGATCAACTTCATGTTGAGCCAGCCTCTGGGTTCGATGCTCGCTTTTATTTAGCGGATACCTGCGCTTTACCAGAAGATCAACTGCGTGTTGATCCGGCCTACGGGTTCGATGCTCGATTTTATTTAGCCAATGCCTGCTTTGGATAGCAGAAGATTAACTGCGTGTTGATCAGGCCTATGGGTACGATGCTCGCTTTTATTTAGTTAATGCCTGCTTTGGATATCAGAAGATCAACTTCGTGTTAAGCCGGCCTACGGGTTCGATGCTCGCTTTTATTAAGCGAATGCCTGCTTTGGATAGCAGAAGATCAACTTCTTGTTGAGCCGGCCTACGGGTTCGATGCTCACTTTTATTTAGCGAATGCCTACTTAGATTAGCAAAAGATTAACTGCGTGTTAAGCCGGCCTACAGGTTCGATGCTCGCTTTTATTTAGCGAATGCATACGCAGATTAGCAGAAGATCAACTGCGTGTTGATTCGGCCTACGGGTTCGATGCTCGCTTTTATTTAACGAATGCTTGCTTAGATTAACAGAATATCAACTGTGTGTTGAGCCGACCTACGGGTTCTATGCTCGCTTTTATTTAGCGAATGCCTACTTAGATTAGCAGAAGATCAACTGCGTGTTGAGCCGGCCTACGGGTTCGATGCTCGCTTTTATTTAGCGAATGCCTGCTTAGATTAGCAGAAGATCAACTTCATTGTGAGCCGGCCTATGGGTTCGATGCTCGTTTTTATTTAGTGAATGGCTGCTTAGATTAGCAGAAGATCAACTTCGTGTTGAGTCGGCCTATGGGTTCGATGCTCGCCTTTATTTAGCGAACCCTTGCCTAGATTAGCAGAAGATCAACTGCATGTTGATCCGGCCCGTTTGATGCTCGCTTTTATTTAGCGAATATCGGCTTATACTAGCAGAAGATCAACTGCGTGTTGATCTGGCCAACGGGTTCGTTGCATGATTTTAATTAGTGAATGCCTGCTTTGGATAACAGAAGATTAACTGCGTGTTGATCCGGCCTACGGGTTCGATGCTCGCTTTTATTTAGCAAATTCCTGTGCAGATTAGCAGAAGATCAACCGCGTGTTGATCCGTCCTACGGGTTTGATGCTCGCATTTATTTAACGAATGCCTGCCTAGATTAATAGAATATCATTTGCGTGTTGAGCCGGCCTACGGGTTTGATGCTCGCTTTTATTTAGCGAATGCCTACTTAGATTAGCAGAAGATCAACTGCGTGTTGAGCCGGCCTACGGGTTCGATGCTCGCTTTTATTTAGCGAATGCCTGCTTAGATTAGCAGAAGATTAACTTCGTTGTGAGCCGACCTACGGGTTCGACGCTCGTTTTTATTTAGTGAATGCCTGCTTAGATTAGCAAAAGGTCAACTTCGTGTTGAGCCGACCTGCTCGTCTTTATTTAGCGAATGCCTGCTTAGATTAGCAGAAGATCAACTGCGTGTTGAGCCGGCCTTCGGGTTCGATGCTCGCTGTTATTTAGCGAATTCCTGATTAGATTAGCAGAAGATCAACTGCTTGTTGAGCCGGCCTACGGGTTTGATGCTCGCTTTTATTTAGCGATTGCCTACTTAGATTAGCAGAAGATCAACTGCGTGTTGAGTCGGCCTACGGGTTCGATGCTCGCTTTTATTTAGCGAATGCCTGCTTAGATTAGTAGAAGATCAACTTCATGTTGAGCCAGCCTCCGGGTTCGATGCTCGCTTTTATTTAGCGGATACCTGCGCTTTAGCAGAAGATCAACTGCGTGTTGATCCGGCCTACGGGTTCGATGCTCGCTTTTATTTAGCGAATGCCTGCTTTGGATAGCAGAAGATCAACTTCGTGTTGAGCCGGCCTACGGGTTCGATGCTCGCTTTTATTTAGCGAATTCTTGTGCAGATTAGCAGAAGATCAACCGCGTGTTGATCCGGCCTACGGGTTTGATGCTCGCTTTTATTTAACAAATGTCTGCTTAGATTAATAGAATATCAATTGTGTGTTGAGTCGGCCTACGGGTTTGATGCTCGCTTTTATTTAGCGAATGCCTACGCAGATTAGCAGAAGATCAACTGCGTGTTGATTCGGCCTACGGGTTCGATGCTCGCTTTTATTTAACGAATGCTTGCTTAGATTAACAGAATATCAACTGTGTGTTGAGCCGGCCTACGGGGTCTATGCTCGCTTTTATTTAGCGAATGCCTACTTAGATTAGCAGAAGATCAACTGCGTGTTGAGCCGGCCTACGGGTTCGATGTTCGCTTTTATTTAGCGAATGCCTGCTTAGATTAGCAGAAGATCAACTTCATTGTGAGCCGGCCTATGGGTTCGATGCTCGTTTTTATTTAGTGAATGCCTGCTTAGATTAGCAGAAGATCAACTTCGTGTTGAGTCGGCCTATGGGTTCGATGCTCGCCTTTATTTAGCGAACCCTTGCCTAGATTAGCAGAAGATCAACTGCGTGTTGATCCGGCCCGTTTGATGCTCGCTTTTATTTAGCGAATATCGGCTTATACTAGCAGAAGATCAACTGCGTGTTGATCTGGCCAACGGGTTCGTTGCATGATTTTAATTAGTGAATGCCTGCTTTGGATAGCAGAAGATTAACTGCGTGTTGATCCGGCCTACGGGTTCGATGCTCGCTTTTATTTAGCGAATTCCTGTGCAGATTAGCAGAAGATCAACCGCGTGTTGATCCGTCCTACGGGTTTGATGCTCGCATTTATTTAACGAATGCCTGCCTAGATTAATAGAATATCATTTGCGTGTTGAGCCGGCCTACGGGTTTGATGCTCGCTTTTATTTAGCGAATGCCTACTTAGATTAGCAGAAGATCAACTGCGTGTTGAGCCGGCCTACGGGTTCGATGCTCGCTTTTATTTAGCGAATGCCTGCTTAGATTAGCAGAAGATTAACTTCGTTGTGAGCCGACCTACGGGTTCGACGCTCGTTTTTATTTAGTGAATGCCTGCTTAGATTAGCAGAAGGTCAACTTCGTGTTGAGTCGGCCTGCTCGTCTTTATTTAGCGAATGCCTGCTTAGATTAGCAGAAGATCAACTGCGTGTTGAGCCGGCCTTCGGGTTCGATGCTCGCTGTTATTTAGCGAATTCCTGATTAGATTAGCAGAAGATCAACTGCGTGTTGAGCCGGCCTACGGGTTTGATGCTCGCTTTTATTTAGCGATTGCCTACTTAGATTAGCAGAAGATCAACTGCGTGTTGAGTCGGCCTACGGGTTCGATGCTCGCTTTTATTTAGCGAATGCCTGCTTAGATTAGTAGAAGATCAACTTCATGTTGAGCCAGCCTCCGGGTTCGATGCTCGCTTTTATTTAGCGGATACCTGCGCTTTAGCAGAAGATCAACTGCGTGTTGATCCGGCCTACGGGTTCGATGCTCGATTTTATTTAGCGAATGCCTGCTTTGGATAGCAGAAGATTAACTGCGTGTTGATCAGGCCTATGGGTACGATGCTCGCTTTTATTTAGTGAATGCCTCCTTTGGATATCATAAGATCAACTTCGTGTTAAGCCGGCCTACGGGTTCGATGATCGCTTTTATTTAGCGAATGCCTGCACAGATTAGCAGAAGATCAACTGCGTGTTGATCCGGCCTACGGGTTCGATGCTCGCTTTTATTTAGCGAATGCCTGCTTTGGATAGAAGAAGATCAACTTCGTGTTGAGCCGGCCTACGGGTTCGATGTTCGCTTTTATTTAGCGAATTCCTGTGCAGATTAGCAGAAGATCAACCGCGTGTTGATCCGGCCTACGGGTTTGATGCTCGCTTTTATTTAACAAATGTCTGCTTAGATTAATAGAATATCAATTGTGTGTTGAGTCGGCCTACAGGTTTGATGCTCGCTTTTATTTAGCGAATGCCTACTTAGATTAGCAGAAGATCAACTGCGTGTTGAGCCGGCCTACGGGTTCGATGCTCGCTTTTATTTAGCGAATGCCTGCTTAGATTAGCAGAAGATTAACTTCGTTGTGAGACGGCCTACGAGTTCGGCGCTCGTTTTTATTTAGTGAATGCCTGCTTAGATTAGCAGAAGATCAACTTCGTGTTGAGCCGGCCTGCTCGCCTTTATTTAGCGAATGCCTGCTTAGATTAGCAGAAGATCAACTGCGTGTTGAGCCGGCCTTCGGGTTCGATGCTCGCAGTTATTTAGCGAATGTCTGCTTAGATTAGCAGAAGATCAATTGCGTGTTGAGCCGGCCTACGGGTTTGATGCTCGCTTTTATTTAGCGATTGCCTACTTAGATTAGCAGAAGATCAACTGCGTGTTGAGTCGGCCTACGGGTTCGATGCTCGCTTTTATTTAGCGAATGCCTGCTTAGATTAGTAGAAGATCAACTTCATGTTAAGCCAGCCTCCGGGTTCGATGCTCGCTTTTATTTAGCGGATACCTGCGCTTTAGCAGAAGATCAACTGCGTGTTGATCCGGCCTACGGGTTCGATGCTCGATTTTATTTAGCGAATGCCTGCTTTGGATAGCAGAAGATTAACTGCGTGTTGATCAGGCCTATGGGTACGATGCTCGCTTTTATTTTGCGAATGCTTGCTTTGGATAGCAGAAGATCAACTTTGTGTTGAGCCGGCCTACGGGTTCGATGCTCGCTTTTATTTAGCGAATGCCTGCGCAGATTAGAAGAAGAACAACTGCGTGTTGATCCGGCCTACGGGTTCGATGTTCGCTTTTATTTAGCGAATGCCTGCTTTGGATAGCAGAAGATCAACTTCGTGTTGAACCGGCCTACGGGTTCGATGCTCGCTTTTATTTAGCGAATGCCTACTTAGATTAGCAAAAGATTAACTGCGTATTACACCGGCCTACGGGTTCGATGCTCGCTTTTATTTAGCGAATGCCTGCGCAGGTTAGCAGAAGATCAACTGCGTGTTGATTCGGCCTACGGGTTCGATGCTTACTTTTATTTAACAAATGCTTGCTTAGATTAACAGAATATCAACTGCGTGTTGAGCCGGCCTACGGGTTCGATGCTCGCTTTTATTTAGCGAATGCCTACTTAGATTAGCAGAAGATCAACTGCTACTTGAGCCGGCCTACGGGTTCGATGCTCGCTTTTATTTAGCGAATGCCTGCTTAGATTAGCATAAGATCAACTTCATTGTGAGCTGGCCTATGGGTTCGATGCTCGTTTTTATTTAGTGAATGCATGCTTAGATTAGCAGAAGATCAACTTCATGTTGAGTCGGCCTATGGGTTCGATGCTCGCCTTTATTTAGTGAATGCCAACTTAGATTAGCAGAAGATCAACTGCGTGTTGAGCCGACCTTCGGGTTCGATGCTCGCTGTTATTTATCGAATGCCTGCTTAGATTAGCAGAAGATCAACTGCGTGTTGAGCCGGCCTACGGGTTTGATGCTCGCTTTTATTTAGCGAATGTCTTCTTAGATTGGCAAAAGATCAACTGCGTGTTGAGCCGGCCTACGGGTTCGATGCTCGCTTTTATTTAGCGAATGCCTGCTTAGATTAGCAGAAGATAAACTTCGTGTTGAGCCGGCCTCCGGGTTCGAGGCTCGCTTTTATTTAGCGGATGCTTGCGCTTTAGTAGAAGATCAACTGCGTGTTGATCCGGCCTATGGGTTCGATGCTCGCTTTTATTTAGCGAATGCCTGCCTAGATTAGCAGAAGATCAACTTTGTGTTGAGCTGGCCTTCGGGTTCGATGCTCACTTTTATTTAGCGAATGTATGCTTTGGATAGCAGAAGATTAATTGCATGTTGATTCGGCCTATGGGTTCGATGCTCGCTTTTATTTAGCGAATGCCTGCCTAGATTAGCAGAAGATCAACTATGTGTTGATCCGGACTATGGGTTCGATGCTCGCTTTTATTTAGTGAATGCCTGCTTAGATTTGCAGAAGATCAACTGCGTGTTGAGCCGGCCTACGAGTTCGATGCTCGCTTTTATTTAGCGAATGCTTGCTTAGATTAGCAGAAGATCAAATGTGTGTTTAACCGGCCTACGGGTTCGATGCTCGCTTTTATTTAGCGAATGCTTGCGCATTAGCAAATGTTATCAACTGCGTGTTGAGCCGGCCTAAGGATTCGATGCCTGTGGCGTCAAAGCTACGATATTATTTGTTCTTCCAACTCTTAAGTATTGATCTGTTGCTTCATAAAACTGCAAAACTTAGGTTAAAATGAAGAAGTTAAAAGTTCGATTTGTTCAAGATCGGACACAAAAGTTAAAATTCAAGCTTAATGTTCAAATTCAAATTTGTCATCAGAATACCCAAAAAGGGTTCATGTCGATTCCATTACATTCTGTTCTTGATGAGTTTACAAATGCAAGAGATTTTTTAAAGTACAAATTACAAATTTCGTCTCAAATAAAAAAGTTGTTCAAATTCAGAATAATGTTACAATTGTTGTTGAAGTTTAAATCATGGAAATTCCTAAAGAAGATAATTCCTAATGCAAGAATCCGAGAAGAAAAATAGTTGATACCCCTCAGATTCAAAGAAACATCACTGGGCTTTGTTTCAGTCTGCAAGGGTAATGATAATAACCACCACCAGCTTGCACATCCTGCAACAAGACAATGAAAAACAGCAACAATTTCGGACAAAACCTTTCCCAACGACCATACAATATCTATCCATATCCAGAAAAGAGAAAATCGAAAGATTGAAAAAACAGATTATTCTTTCCCAAAATGGTCCAAGACCGATTCCAACAGAGTTCCAAAAATAAAACAGCAAGTCCAAACATGTTTCAACCAAAACAGAAACAAAATCGCACATTGTGGTGCCTTTCCAAAAACAGAATTTGGAAATTTAAAAGCAAATCATAAATCTGTTCTCGACATGTTAAAGTTGAAAAGAAAATCCATTTAAGTTCTTCAACTCGTTTTGGACTATAAAAGAAGAAGAAGAAGAAGCATCACAAAAGGAGAAAAAAATCATCACGGATCACAAAACCGCGAAACCATCAAAATCCAATCGTAAAAACCCTAACTTTTCATAAACCGAGAAATCCAGGTGAAAGATCTCATAGGGGAACCTCATATTAACCCTCAAACAAAAACCCACGAAAGCCACAAAAGAACCGCCAACAAGCTCATGAACGAGTCACCAAGGACTCAGAAAAAACGAAAGAAATTCATTTCTTTCTTGGTTTCCATCATCGCCCGGCGCCGAGTCACATTTTCCATCATAGAAAAGATTCAGGGGATTGAGAGAGGTGTTCCTAGCAAGAGGATACTACCAAAGTTTCTAAGCCTAATCAAGGGGTCTTATTCAAGCTATCCAATGTTTATCATCATCAAAGGAAAGCCAAAGTTCTTTGAAGAAGGCAGATGAATGAATATGGTTCACCTCCTATCTTGGAGGCCATGTGAAGTTCATCAGAGGATATTGAGTCCATGGTTATTGGTGGAGAACATTATATGAGCCCATTGAATGTCTTAAGGGTCATTTAAGAGCATATTCAAGTCATTATACCAAGTACAAGAGGCCACAGTCAAAGGTAGTGCAGCTAGGGTTTTCATCTGGTCAAACCTAAGTCAACTGTGAAGTTGAAGGAGATTAAGACTCAATTACAAGTCTCTATGATCATGGAATGTTGTGTTGAGATATCTAAGATGTGACTTTGGTCAACAAACGTCAACTTCCAAGACATTTTTGACCTAGAAGGATGTTTCTCCTCACTTTGACCCAAACATGAAGGGTTCCTTATGATCTTAGCTTTCCAAAAACTACTAGAAGTCTTTTCATCTGGTTTGTGAAGCTCAAGATATGAAGCTTGCGAGGCAGGGGTATTTTGGGAAACATTGATTATAGGTCATTCTAGTTATAGATCAATTTCACAACTTTGCACACTTCAAATGGAACTTTGTCCAACATTAAACTTGCTCCAAATGAGCTCAATTATAACACCAAACCATCACATGTCATGGATATTGCTTGCATGTGAATAATGGTGGAAGGAAATTCATGAAAAAGTACTTAAAAGACCTAGTTTGGATCAAATTCAGTTGGAACCATATAATGGCATGTTTATGCATTTTTTGATTCCCTTGAATGTACTAAATGTGATGCCAATTTCAGAATTAAATTTGGATGAGTTTTGGTATGCAAAATTCCATGTAAGTTCACCATGAAGCAACAAATTCAAGATTCACCATTAGATGGTTTCAAGGGATCAATCTCATCCCTCTGATCACTCAACATCCCAAGCAATGTGCATGAATTAAATTGGAAGCCATTATAGCTCTGTTTTCACGCGAATTATGCAAGCTCAAACTCAAATTTTTGAATTTTCAATTGGACTTAGCAGGCCATGATTGGGCCTCAAAAGTGCTTCAGATCCAAAGTATAAAGGTTTCTGATCATTCATAAAGTCTCAAAATGGATTTTGGAGCAAGATTAAGCAAGAATTCAGTTACAACAACTCAAGAACAAGTGAAATTGTATTTTCAAGAATTCACCAGTTTCGATCCAATAATAGAGCACTAACATCCGCATTGAAGTTTGTGGAAGCTTTCTGGTTGTTTTCCCCTAAGTTTCATCACCAAATTAAGCCCCAACGGAGGCACTCTGTTAGGTAAGTTATCTTGCACAAATTCTCTTTGTTCCTGCTCCAATCATACACCATTTTCATGGATTCTTGATGCCCTAGTTACATAGATCATTTCTGGTTTAATTTGGTGCGCGTTCTTAAACTCTTATGATTCTTGGTCAAATCTTTGTGGCTTCGGTTAGGGTTAATTATAGGATAAAAATGAATTTGAACATTGGAATCATGATGGGTGTGAGGAGAGGATGAGAATGGTGTTAGTAGTGGGACATTCTGGTTAGGTCTCACTTCATCTTTTCCGGCAAGCCAACCGGAGAAGACAACCGGAAAGTGCAGAGCCTCCGTCTGGTGTTGGCGTCGGTTGTATGCGTGGTTGTGTCCTGAGCCATTGGATCATTTGACTTGGATTTAAAACGTGTGGTTGTGATTGCATCTTGACCTGGTTGACTTAGGATTAAATGAAACGGTGAGTTTTGAGTATTGGACTTGGGCTCAAATGACTAACCACACACCCCCTCAAGTGCAGCCCATAGAATACAACTAGGATTGTTTGTTATCTGCACCAAATCTTTTCCATTTTATTTTTATTTTCATTATTATCCCATTTTGTAATTTGTTTGATTTCAATCCAATTAAAATGCTTCGAAATGCAAATAAAATTCACAAAAAAAGTTTTTAGGCATTTCAAGATGTAATTGATTTTAGGAAATTTTAGTTTTATTTTTCTGAATATTTTTCAATTAAAAAATAATTGTTCATTTGGAAGGGTTTTATTTGGTTTAAAGTTGATATCCCATGTTCTTGGATTTTATTGCGTGATGAAAATTTCATATAAATGTTTGATTTTTCTTGTGCATATCCATGACATATTGATTTATTTTTGTGACATGTTTACCCCTGGTTTTAGTACCATTTGGTTAGGGTTTTAGTTGGGTTTTTAGGACCCTCGATTTGCACTAGTTTTTAGGGTATCCCTTAGAACTTGCCCTCTGTTTGCCTAGCCTAGTTTAGTATTTTTCCCCATAGTTTGGACCCCAGGTTCCTAACACCAGAGGGGTCCTATAGGATTTTATTTGGTAATTTTTGGATATGTGTGCTATTTCTAGTGTATTTTTCATTCTAGCCTACCCTTGTATGGTTTTCACCTTGATACATGAAATAGTTTGCTTCTTAATTGAGTTTTGTGCAATGTTTGAGCCTCTAGTTTTTGTGTATTCATCTCATATACATAATAAGGTGTTTTTATGTTCAATTTTGGGTTCTAATTGTGTTCCTATCTTTTTTAAGTTTGGCTTTCTATTAGACCTATTTTTTAGGGTTCCATGTGTGCATGTATGTGAATGTTTACACTCTTTTACATGATTCCTTTGCAAATATTTGTGCATTTCTTTTCAAGTACTTTCTGTACACTCTTTTCTTCCATCTCTCTTTGTCCTAGGACTTTAGGATCCTACTCATGGAAGCTTAGTTCCTCATTTGTAGAAATTTAAGGCATGTCATAAGTAGTTGAACCTTTGAGGACTAATGTGTTTTGTGTGCATTTTGAATGTAGCATGCTTGGTTGAGTTGCCCTTGTGAGTTCCCTTGGTTCTCACTTTGCCTCCCATCATCTCATTCAATCCTCTCCTTCTTTCCATGTAATGTTGTATGATTTTGCGCATTAGGATATAAGTATGCATGTGTAAGCTTTTCCCTCTCTTTTCCTACTTGCATTAAAAGGTTGAGATGAGCTTGTGGAGGTTTTCACCCTACACAATTTCCTCCCTTTGCTTGTGTGTTGCATTGCATATGGATTCATTCATTCCTATTTCATGTCTTATTTCATGTTGCTTTCTTCTTCTCTTTTCTTACCATGCTCCCTTAGGACTTCCAATATCCTTGTTTAAGGATGATTGTGATAGACTCTAGGATTCAAACCATGTATGAGAACATTAAGTAGAATTTCCCTTCAACCTCAACTGTAGGTTCATCTTGCATGACAACTACTAGGTTTTGAACTAGTTCTCTTTAGTTTGTCCTCCCTCTTTCTCATCTCAAAGCAACTTCAAAATACTTAATAAAGGCTAATGAATATTGTGTGTTACGAGCCTTAAGTACTTGGGAAATGGTTATTGGGGGTTTCCTCTTGATGGCCTAGAGTGTTTAGTGTTCACCCTTTGGGTGATGTGCGACGCATTCGTTCCCATGTCATAGTCTTTAGTGCAATATGAATTATAAACAATTCAAAAAACACTTCTCCTTAAAAGACACAAAAACAAATGATCAAACTTCATTTTGTCCCTTGCGACCCTTAACAATGGAATAACTATTCATGAAAAAGAGTTTCGTTAACTCTTAGTTCTACCGCAAACAGGTAAAGCCTAAGTCTCCAAAAGTCGAGCTGCATACACCTAACTGCTAGAACTGATTGTTAACCCTACTCGGGTAAAAACAGTTGAACCAACCGGTGTTCCTATTTGCCCGAACTACAATTGCTCTGATTTCTCATACCATATGAGAATACGTAAGCACAAGACGCGATGTCTTGGCGAGCGACCTTCCCCACTTTCACCCGTAGTTAACCGAACTACGTTGACCCTGATTTCTTGTACCAGACGGGAATACGTAGGCCTAGAGCAGCGATGCTCTGCCGAGTCCTTTTTCTTTTCTTTTTGTCCCAGACCTTTAGCGTAGATAGTTTCAATCACCCTTTTAGATAGATAACTAAGCGTGGATCCCATCGAGTACGACGGACGTGAGGGGTGCTAATACCTTCCCCTTGCGTAACCGTCTCCCGAACCTGAGATTTGGTTGCGATGACCAATCTTATCCCGTTTCATCAAGTTTTCTCTGCTCGTTTCCTTTTCTTCGTTAGGATAAATAACGAATGATGGCGACTCTTCTGTCATTTCCGACACCTTTTTTCGCAGTAGCGACAATTATCAACAAGTTTAAAGAGAAGAAGAGGAAGAAAAACGAGAGAGTTTTGAGAAGAAGAAGAAGAGAAATCAGAACATCGTGAGAGGAAGAGAGATTTCTTAGTCTGAAAGGCGTCGTTTGGCCTTAGGGATTAGGGTTTCAGCCCCTTTTACCTTCCCTTGTTATTTCATCCTCCAACTGGGTTGGGTCCGGTGGATTCATCACCCCGGCCCAACTCATTTTATTTTAGTTTTTTTTCTCTGTTTTTTAATTCTTTTTTTTTATATTATGTAATATATAATAATAAAAAACTAACTAAAACTAACATAATTATTAAATTAATAAAAAAATCAAAAATATTTTAAAAAATAATATAAAAACAAAAAAATCTATTAAAAAAAAAACCAAAACCTTTTTTTTAATTTAATTTAATTTAAGTTAGGAACTTAATTTAATTTCGAACCTTAGTTTTTAATTATTTAAGAACTAATTTAACTAATCTTCTTTAATTTAATTAATTAGCTTAGATTAATTTCTATTAACTTAATATTTTTTTCAAAAACAACAAAAAAACAATTTAATTTCCTCTGCTAAACAAGTTCACCAGTTATTCACCTTTGTTGCTATTATTCACATCCTCCATAATCTGCATTTAACTTTATCTCGATTCCATTCAAACTTAAGCTCTAATCATACCTACTGTACATTATTTCACATTTCATTATCTCATGCTATCACCTGTATTATCATCTGCTTAACTGTTTCGTTTCCGAAAGAAAGGCTTTCCGTTTGACCGCTGTGTCAATGCCTTCACCCTCACCCCATCCTAGCCTTAGGATTCGAGTCGCCGTACTTGCACTTAGCGTCCCTCCGTTGACATACCTCAACCTTTTCCTAGCCTTAGGATCAGGAGTAGCTGCACTCCATGTAAGTTCCCGCCATGGAATACTTACTTCACCTTTTTCAACTCAACTTAACGTAGATTAGGAGTCTCCGCACTCCACGTAAGTGCTTCCATATGAATGTTTACTTCCCCTTGGAACCTTGACCACAGTCAAGAAGTTCCTCTTCCTCACTCCTCTTTGATGGGAACTACGAATACTCTGATTTCATCCCCTACCCAGAACACGTAGGCATAAGATGCGATTTCTTGGTGAGTATACTTAGGACTAACCTCTTAGGTCCTTCTCATTACCTTTACCCTTTAGCATACCCTTAAATAGATAGAATACCAAATAGCACATTTTAAACAAGAGGTTCGTGTAGATTACTACAAAAGTTTAGGATGCTAATACCTTCCTTAGGCTTAACCAACCCCTGTACCCTAGATCTCTCCCCACATTGTGTTTACGATGCAAAATAGGTTTTTCCTTCTTTAACCTTTCCTTCGGATAAATCAAAGACCGGTTGTGAATCTAAGATTGTGATTCAAATTAATCAATAATTTGATATCTTATTCTCACCGCAACAGTTGTGATTTCCCAAAGTATCTTTTTGGGAATACGTAAGCATAAGGTCATAAGATCTTAGCAAGCACACCTTTAAATAAAACCCCTTAGGTCTTCGTACTTTTCGTAAAACAAAAACTCCCAAAAACATCTCACATTCTCATTCTCACTCATAGGTTAAAACTTTCCCGATCAACAGTAAACAACTTAATTAGATAAGATAACTAATAGTAAATATGTACAAAAGGTTCCTATAGAGTATTATAGATACTTAGGATGTTAATAGCTTCCCTTATTATAACCAACCCCTGATTCCATATCTCTTTGCATTTGTAGGGAAAACATTTACACACAGGGTTAGTTTAGATTCCTTCCCCTTCATTTTAAGCATCATAGGATAAATATTATAAATTTGAATGTGGCACAAGCACGGTTCACGAGGATTTCACCATCTCAGGATTGGTGGGGTCATGAAAATCGGTCCACACCCATATACTTAAGGCTCGTGGCGCACAATACTTATCGTATTTATTAAGTATTTTGATTTTGCTTTGAGAAATAAGAGAGAGACTCAAAGAGCAAAGAGAAAATGTAAGGGAAACTCACCTAGATGTAGTCATGCAATATGGCCCTATAGTTGAGGATGAGAAAGGGAAGTCTACCAAAATTTATCATGCAAATATGGACCTAAGGTTGAGAGCCTAATGTCTATCCTACTCCAAACTTAATCAGAAATTAAGTTGGACTAGGAGCCTTAAGGGAGCATGTGATCAAACACAAGTAAACATTAAAATAACTCAATCTCAAACAACAAATAGGAATCCAAAACTCAAAGGATAAGAAAATATATGAAGAGAAGAAGAATGTCAAAGCATCATAATGTAATAAGAATCAAACAACAATTCTTAAGTGCCAAACATCAAGGCCAAGATCAAAGCATACTTATCATATGAATCAAAACATCAAAGATGAATAAAGTACATACTCACCATAAACATTCTCAATCATCACAAAACATTCTCAAAGTGTTTACATATTCAAACTCAAATAGGTAAGCAAAAACAAACAAGAAAGTGCACAAGCAAACATGCCTTATAATCATAATCAAGCACCAATGATCAACATACAAGGACAACATGAGTCAAACAAGATAAGGCATCATGATCAACTTAACTCAAAGCAAAAAAGATAAGCACAACACCATCCAACATGAACCACAACAAAGATTATGCATTAGCAAATCATTATCTCATGAAAAACAAGTCACAAATGGTCCCAACAATAAGGTTAGGGAATGGAATCAAGATAGGGAAGTAGAATGCACATGAATATAAACTCAAACGTCAACTGATTAATAACAAGAAGAATCATCAAAGATCAAGTTCATAAAATGCATCAAAACTAGGTAAGCATACACCATAATCCTATCTAAAGGAAAGCATGTATTCAAACAAGATGTAAAGACCAAAGGATCAAGTAATGAGAATTAAAACATGAAGGTCAGAAGCATACTCAAACAATTCAATTCAAAAACAACTTCAAGATGTCAAGCAAGTTCAAAAAGGATCATATTCAAATCATGAATATGAAACTAGACAATTATCAACTCAAGTCATCCATAAAAAGGAACAAGTGATAATGTGAGGAAAGCAAGTTCAAAATGATCATACAAAGGACATCCAAGAATGAAGGTCTAAACCTTAAACAAATAAGTCAAGTCATACATGATTCATCATGCATCAAGGGATCATACAAGAAAACAATCTCAAGAAACTAGGTCAAGAGCATCAAAGAATCATGACCAAAACATCATCAAATTGAGAATTTAGTTACTCTATGTTTCGAAATGACAATGAGGGAAAATGCACATGTAATGGTGTGGCTCGGGTTCAGGCTTGGCATGAGCTTCTTGGCTTGGTTTTTGTGTGACTTTTGTAACTGCAATGAGAGCATGAGGAGCGTGAATGCAAGTGGCACGTGAGAGAAATTAAATAACAAGATTGATGAAAATTCTTCTTTTCCATTTTTTTTACCAAAAATCCCAATTGTGGTGCACATGGTGAGGAGAGTGTTTGGCCACTTTAGGTAATATAATATGGTGGTATATGAATGTAGTTTAGTGTTATGGTAATTCTGCAAGATTTCTATAATAGATGTGCCAAGAAAGAATGACATGAGGCATCAAGATAACATGTTCATGTATCTCTCTTTGAGTGATCATAACTTGCTAAAGAATGATTCAAATGGTGAGATCTTGGACTCAAAATAAACTTGGAATGATAATGAATAAATTTCATGCTGGAGGAAAAATGAAACAAGGCTTGGATCAATGAGAAAACATAGCTTGAAGTTTGCTCCAAAATCTGTCTAAGCATGATGAAAAAAACTAAGTTATGAAAGCACTTTGCCCATCATGAATCATCAACTTGGCAACATCATAACTTGGGGAGTTTTCATCCAATGGAGGTGTTCTTGTTATCCAAATAAAGCTTAGAAGAAGCTCTACAACTTTCATGTTGAAAATATCTTGAAATGAAGCTTGGATCATGAAGCATTTTTCCTTGGAAGTTAGCTTCAAAATCTTCCTAAAAACTTGCTAAGTTTGGTAACTTTGTGACACCAACTTTGGAGGATCATTAATTGAGCTATAGGGATCCAAATGATGGGTTATTGGCATAATTGGAAAGCTTGGAAGATGCTTAACAACTTTGATGTTGGAAGAAATTTTGATTTAAAGCTCGGATCACCATGAAAAATGGACTTGAAAACATGCTTCTCAAGCTGAACTTCTATAAGAAAAATTCTAAGTATTTAAACTTAGATTCCTCCTTTTTCCTAACTTTACCTCTCCATAACTCTTAATCTACACATATTTTGGACTTGCTTTCTTTTATAAACTTGTAGTTCATGATTTCCTCTTCCAGTTGATCACAAGTTTGCCGCATTTGGATCAATGATGAAGAAGTTATGAATCTTGCAAGATGGGTATAATTCTTAATTTTCATACTTAGTGAGATTTCCATCAAAACCCTAATTTAGTCAACTTTATTGATTTTATGATTCTTGTTGATTCTCCTTGATTAAACCTCATAATAACACCTGAGATGACTTGAAATGCCCATGGTTGACCAAAAAATCAAGAGTTTTACATTGTGAGGCCACAGTTGACTTTCTTGATCAAATGAAACCCTAGCCCTCTTTCCATTGAGTGAGGAATATGTAATGACTTGTGATGACACATGATACATGTAGGGAACCTTCGATGTGTGTCACAATGCGAAAAACAACCGGCGAAAAAATAGAGTCACCATCGAACTTTATTTATCCCAACAGGGAAAGGGAAACATCAAGAAAACCTAAAAAGGGAGAAGACATTGTCTCACAACCAAATCTTGGGTTCGTGAGTCCATTATGCGAGAGGAAGGTATTAAAACCCCCTCGCGTCTGTTGTACTCAACGGGATCCCCGCGTGTTGTTCTAAACAAAGGGTATGTATATCTAAAGCCTACTTGCTAACAGGAACGACAAAGAGAAAAACCAAAGGACACTCGATAGGATCTCACAATCCTATGCCTACGTATTCGCTCGTACAATGGGAAAGTTAGAGTCAACGTAGTTCGGAGGACTACGGATGAATTTGGTGATTGTGCTCGCCATGACTTCACCATCTTGTGCTTATGTATCCTCATTCGGACGAGAATGAGGAAGTCAGAGCAGTCGTAGTTTGACCTACCACGGTTGGTTGGTATCTTTTATGAACAATGTTAAACTCACATTCTAGCAGTTAGGGTCGATACCTGTTTGTAGTAGAACGAAGGTAACATGCCCTTTCTGAAAAAAGTTTGAATAGAGATCCCAGAGAATAAAATGGTTTGAATTTGTTTAAGGATTTTAGAGAAGTGGATTGACGTTTTTTTGACGTGTATCACACTAAAGTCTATGACATAGGAGCGAGTAATTCACGCTAACAATCCAAACGTCTCACACACAAAGCACCCTAAGATGAGGATAGAAATGCATCCGCTCATCTTTTCACATGTGCTTAAGGCTCGTGACGCACTATGCACATCATATTTATTAAGTATCTTGATTTGATTCGAGAGAGATGAGAGAGATTCAAGGGATAAAAGAAAAATCTAAGGGAGACTCGGTCCTAGATGTTGTCATGCCAAATGGTCCTGTAGTTGAGGTTGAAAGGGAGACTCATATCCTAAGAGTTGTCCTACAATAGTTTAAACCTAGTATCTAATCATCTATCTTAATTTGATTTATCGAAGATAAATGTTGAAATTTTGCAAGTAACTAGCGAGAAAATTCAATCAGGACCTAACCATAACCAATATTCAAATTAACATCGAGGTGAGTTCAAAAACATCTGGCTTAGAATTAAGGTTAATATTAAAGCTAATGTCAAATTTTAAATAGGAATCAAAACTTAAATAGAAATAATACCTAAAAAAATAGTAAACTAAGACTAATTATGTTTGTAATCAAAGCTAAAATCCTAATTAATATTGACCTCTCTCTCCACTAAAATTTGCTTTAAAAGAAATAAATTTAAGGAATAACCCAATTAAAATTTTAGGAACAACTATTCGCTTAATGATTCAGAAATTACAAGGCAAATAAGACAATAAAAGTGAGGTTAAAATTTTGACAAATCTCTTGAAACTAAAAGTTAAAATATAAACCATTAGTCATTATAAATCTATGAGAAATGATGGTTATGAAGGTAGAAAAGAGTAATGCAAGATTACTTGTTAGGAGTAGTAAAAATATGTAAAGAAATTTTGATGTGATTGTGAGTTTATACATTTGAGAGAGATTAGTGAGGGTTTTCATATCAAATAATTTTTTGTGAAGAGACTTTGGGTTAGTTGATTTGTGAACTGTTAATATCAATACAAATAAATGAAATCATAATAATAATAGTAATGAGCAAATTTAAAAAGAAAAACCATCAGATAATTATCATCATATGGTTGAAACAAAAAAACAAAATTAAAGTAAAGTTAAAGAACTGTAAAAATTTGAGACCTTTTAAGCTCTACAAAACTTTTGTGTGCAAAACCCTGTATAATTTTGTCAGTAGGAGTGTCTTAAAAGTTATGAGAAGAAAATACTCTATTTATTAGAAAATTTAGAGTTAATTAAAAAAGGAAGAAATCAATTTGATCAATAAAATTAATCAAAAGTCCAAAAATCAATTTTAATTGATTTTGGTTTTGTGATTTATTGTGTCAATTATATTGATTCTTTCTAAAATTAAAAATATTATAAAAAGAACAAAATCTTTTCTAATATTTTTTATTTTATAATTTTTTTGGATATCTTTACGAATAATATGGAAAAAAGTGGAAAAAATCATATTTAAAAAAAAACTTAAATAAAATAAGAAATTAATAATTAAATAATAAAAAAAACTACTTTTGTGATTTTTTTATGAAAAAAGAAAAGTTAGAATAAAATTAAAAAAGGAAAACAGAAAAAGTTTAATTAAAAAAGAAAGAAATCAATTTGATCAATAAAAATAATCAAAAGCCCAAAAATCAATTTTAATTGATTTTGATTTTGTGATTTATTGTATCAATCATATTGATTCTTCCGAAAATTAAAAATATTATAAAAAGAACAAAATCTTTTCCAATATTTTTTATTTTATGATTTTCTGGATATCTTTACGAATAATATGGAAAAAAGTGGGAAAAAAATAATATTTTAAAAAATAGCTTAAATAAAATACGAAATTAATAATTAAATAAATAAAAAAAATTATTTTTGTGATTTTTTATGAAAATAGGAAAGTTAGAAGAAAAATAAAAGAGAAAAAACACAAAAAGTAAAAAAGGTGGGATTCGAACTCGCAACCTCTCACGCTCACAACTCCTTACACATGGTCTCTTGCCAATTTTGTCATTTTATTCATTTGAAATAAAGTGGCACTAGAAACCATGTAAAGCATGGGCAAAATTTGGGGTACGCCGCTAATTGTCCTACATATTTAGACAAAAATGTAAAAATAATCGGAACCCAAATAAATAAAAATCGGATGCTTAAGTGCTCGAAAAAACAAATCGAGTAATCCAAAATGATCAGCGCAAAATGTACGACTCAGAAAAATACAGCATTTGGTCAGATTTTAAAATAATTTTTGACCTGTTAAAATGCTCAAAATAATCAAAATGCAACGAAAAATTTCGAAAAATTAAAACAAACACGTTAGGTTAAACTACGTGAAATGTAGATCAATATAATTGACGTCTGCAAACTTGATTTTAAAATTTCTCGTCCACCGATTTTATGCACCGTCAAGATTCAGTTTGAACGGTATGTCTATCACTCAGAGAAATTATTCTTGTGACCTTTTAGGCACTATGCGAGATCAAATACATGTTATGCAAAGTAAAAATAAAGTTGGATGAATGAAAAATTTAAAAATTAAATGCCCGAACAAAATCATGACTAAATAACCACACTTGACTTGAAACTGAAATTTTTGCCCTTGAGTGCACACTGATCCTCTTGAGAAATCATGATGAAGACGACCTTGATATCTGATGAGCCTCGACAAAGAAGATAATCATGACATTGGGAACTTATTCTTTATCTCAACTCGAGTGCGATAGCCAAATAAATCACCTCTGAATAGGAAAAACACAAATCACAGGAAAATGCCTTGATCTCATGTCTTTAGAAGCTCAATAAATGCAAGGTTATGTCCTAATGGAAAATGTACATGAACGTGAAACACAAGCCAGTTGTGGTTAGAAATAAGAGGGGGAAATTTGGGGTGCAACAACTGCCCCTATTCAATCAACTTAAATCTGAAGGTATGAAAGACAACGACATTCAGGTATTCAAGGTAGAAGAAGATTGAATACCAAAAGATCCATAAAATTTTCACTCTGCAGGGGGATAGGTGACTACTCTAAGGAATACGACCAACAAAACTGCTCTAAGAAATGAGCAATGAAACTATATACTCAGCGCCAACAGGGGTTGGGGAATCAGTATAGAGAAAGTATTGATAAAACAGAAATAGACACGGACGAGTGACAACTAAGAACGAGTATTGAGGGTAACAATGAAAGTCTAAGATCAATACAAACGAGTATTAATGAAACTGAAACAAACACAGACAATGTAAAATCTAAGATCAATATAGACGAGTATTGAAGAATCTGAAAGCAAACACGGACGAGTGTTAAAGAGCATGACGAGTGTCTAAAATCAATACGTACGAGTATTGGAGAAACTGAAAGCAAATAAGGACGAGTGTTAAAGAGCACAACCAGTGTCTAAAGATCTAGGATCAATACAGACGAGTATTGACGGAACTGAAACAATCACGGACGAGTGCTAAAGATCACGATGAGTGTCTAAAAATCTAGGATCAATATGGAAGAGTATTGATGAAATTGAAACAAACACGAACGAGTGTTAAAGATCACGATGAGTGTCTAAAAATCTAGAATCAATACGAAAGTGTATTGATGAAACTGAAACAAACACGGACGAGTGTTGATAGGACATGAACGAGTGTTGAAGAGCACGATGAGTGTTTAAAAATCTAGGATCAATACGGATGCATATTTATGAAACTGAAACAAACACGGACGAATGTTAACAGGACAAGGACGAGTTTTAAAGAGCACGGAGAGTGTCTAGAATCAATACAGACGAATATTAATGAAATTGAAACAAACACGGACGAGTGTTGAAAGATCACGACGAGTGTCTAAGAATCTAGGATCAATATGGACGAGTATTGATGAAATTGAAATAAACACGGACGAGTATTAAAAGGAAATTGACGAGTGCTGAAGAGCACGACGATTGCCTAGGATCAATACGGACGAGTATTAATGAAATTGAAACAAACACAGATGAGTGTTGAAAGATCACGACGAGTGTCTAAAAATCTAGGATCAATATGTACGAGTATTGATGGAGCTGAAACAAACACGGGCGGGTGCTAAAGATCACGACGAGTGTCTAAAAATCTAGGATTAATATGAACGAGTATTGACGGAACTGAAAGAAAGACGGATGAGTCCTAAAGATCACGACGAGTGTCTAAAAATCTAAGATCAATACAGACGAGTATTGATGAAATTGAAAGAAACACGGACGAGTGTTAAAGATCACGACGAGTGTCTAAAAATCTAGGATCAATACGGACGAGTATTGATGAAATTGAACGAAACACGGACGAGTGCTAAAGATCACGACGAGTGTCTACAAATCTAGGATCAATACGGACGAGTATTGACGAAACTGAAACAAACACGGACGAGTGCTAAAGATCACGGCGAGTGTCTAAAAATCTAGGATCAATACGGGCGAGTATTGATGAAACTGAAACAAACATAGATGAGTGTTGAAAGATCACGGACGAGTGTCTAAAGATCTAAGATCAATATGGACGAATATTGATGAAACTGAAACAAACACAGACGAGTGTTGAAAACATCACGACGAGTGTCTAAAAATCTAATATCAATACGGACGAGTATGGATGAAACTTGAAACAAACACGGACGAGTGTTGAAGATCACGACGTGTGTCTAAAAATCTAATATCAATACGGAAGAGTATGGACGAGTGTTGAAGGATTACAGACAGGCATTGAATGTACACAGACGAGTGTTTAATGTACACGGACGAGTGTCTATGATTGATACAAATGATGTATTGATAAATCAGAAATAAGCATGGACAAGCGTCAAAGA